>BSBK01000615.1:2067500-2405000 GCA_027943335.1 Chamaecyparis obtusa
TTTTCTTGAACTCCTTGATTGCTGTCTTATGTGCTTGATCAATGACATAAATCTAATCTTCCTTTTTGTCCATGATCTATTTTTCTATTTTCCTATCGTTCACCATCAGAAACTGGTTGTCTTGAGTTAGGAATTGATCGATCTTTGCTTTGACTCATATTGTCTCTCGTTAGTCTACCTTATCTCGTTGTGCTCTTGTACCTTGTGTTGCGATTGTCTTATCTCGACTGTTCTAGCCATCTCTTTTTGACAATTTGTACCAAGTTCATCTTGCATCTTGGCTGTTCTAGCCATTTATCTCCTTTTCGTTATCTTAGAGACAGAGTCTAGCTTTATCCTAAATCTTTGCTCATTATATCTTCATCTATGACTGTCACGACTTGAAGTGGCAAGACTTATCCCATTCAGAATACTAATCAATATCAAAGTAAACCTCATAATCAAGACATAGGTCATTCCCAATCTGTTATGAAATCTAAACTTTGTGAGAGATCCTCACATTCCTCCTCGTTCCAAGAGTATTACAATCCATTGTTTCAGATACAGTCTGACTTATTATTTCAAGAATATTATAACCCATTGTTTGAAGACCAGCAAGACTCTGAAGGGTCACTTTCTAAAATTGACCCTATTGATTCTTTTGAACCTATCAACTCTTTCACGATCTCTCAGAATACTACCAACAATATGGGAGATCCATTCCACTTCCCAAGGGGAGGTAAATTCAGCGATAGTCATGAGCAATCTCCAAATGACCAAGGTCATAGTCAGTCTCAAAATGACAAGAGTTATGATCAATCCCACAATATTAAATATTTAGTCAACATCCAAGACCTTTGCAATTTGAAACAATGACAAGGGGAGCCTCTCCTAAAATTTCTCCAGAGATGGAGACAACTATGCATGAAGTATCCGCATGAATTACCTGAGTTTGAAAAGCTTGATATCTTCTTGGACAATCTTGTCCCAAATTTTGGATACCAAGTACGATTACAAGGTCCCCTCACTTTTGACAATATGATTAGGTGGGCTATGAGGATAGAAGCGTTTATGGTCAAGAAGGGAGAATTGACTTTGAACAAAGACAACAAGCAAGGACCTTCTCCCTCAAATAGGGATAAGGATAAGATTGTCAATAGAAACATAGATGTTATGAATGACAGGGTTGTTGACAATGTGATGCCAAAACCCTCAAAGTCTGTCTTTAATCTTAGCTCTAGCATGAAAATAGTCAATTCCACTGAGAAGGCTACAACAGAAGCTCAACTGCCTTCTAGATTTGCTAGAAACAAACCTTGGATCTCTCACTGTGACATGATCATTGCTCCAGGGAGTGAGGATACTCTTAAACCCAAAACTCCCTTTGTCTTGCGAGGCCCTATGCCTCCCTCTTATAACTATGCACAATCTCCAGCTTGTACAAACGCTATCCCTCAATCTCATGCAAAGATCATTATCCAAGGTCCCAAGCCTTAGACATCCAAACCAAAACTATCTATGGATAAAGCCCTCACCAAGGCAAACATCCCCAAAGATCTCAATCTCGACCAGTTTCAATCTATGGTGGGTCATTTGACCTCGCCTCATTATTTATCATTCTCTGAGGAAGATGATCACTTGCTAAGCCACCTGCATAATGCTCTCCTGCACACTGAAGTTATGATAGGCCCCAAGAATATCCCCCACGTCCTCATTGACAATAGTGCTAGCCTAAATACTTGCTCTGCTAAGATACTTACCCAAGCGACAGATAGTTTTGTTCCTGCCAATAGAGAATCCACTGAGTTCTATGATGCCAAGCTAAAAGAAATAGAAAAGACCCTAAAGATCAAAGATATTGGCATGGGGGAATATCAGATTGAGTCCGTCTTGTCATTGACAACTCTCCCTCCATCTCCACATTCCTATGAGGAACCTTCTGAAGATGGATTTGGTATTAGCTATCAGAGCTATGAGCTTGACCAACCTAGCTACAACTTTCACTCATGCTAGGATTTAGATAATGAAGAAACACAGATTCAACCTATGACATATGAAAGACCTTTGAATGATCAAAATTCTGATTTAGACTACCAGAAAGAGTCTTATCTACCTTCTCAAGTGCTTCAAGAACATGATTTTGGTCCTCACCAGGAGGATTTTATACACTCAACTGAACAAATTTCTACTACTACAGCTACTACTAAATATGTCACTGCCTCTAATGGCACACATACTAATTGGGAGCAACTATTGGATGCTTCCCTTATCTTTGGTATGCCTCAAGGTATGCCTATTCTAGATTGTTCCACCACTTCTGCTATTGAACAGACTCCTACTATTGCCAACTCCAATGGCACACATATTGATTGGGAGCAACTGTTGGATGCTTCCCTCCTCTTGGGTATGCCTCAAAGTATGCATATTCCAAATTACTTTGCTACTTCTACTATTGAACAAGATCCTCCTGTTAAAGAAACACTTCCTATGTTAGATGACAACAATGAAGAAAGTCTACCTCTGACTATGTCTCTAGCTGAATTGGACTCCATATCAGATGCTACTATAGAAATACCAGTTGATGCTATGCACTTATATGCTAGTCTTAACAACTCAGAAAGAGGAGAAAGTTATAATCCTCTAGATCAAGCTATTGATGATGATCCTTTCCACCCTCCTATGGAGATCATTCCTATGGCTCTTAGGCCATCTACTCCATACTATACTCCTACTGCTCTAGCAAATCATGGGTATGTAAGACCCCATTCTATTACAACTTCATGGAATATTAGAAGATCCAAAATTGAAATGGTTCCTATTCGTGCACTCTTACCACCTGAAAGGGGACCTAACTCTTGGAATAGACCATCTTGGTTAGGCTCACATAATATTCCTCCAAACTTATTTGACTCTTCTAAGATGACTCACAATCGACAACACTCTATGGAAGATTACTTTCTTGATCTACCCAATGCATTCATGAATGATGAGGATGATACTGATATATTTGCACTTGAGCCCATCCCATCGATTTCTCTTCCCCCTTCATCTCCCAAAAAAGTGGTCTACCCACTTCCATTTCCACCTCTCCACCTGAACCAGTCATATAAGCCTCTTTCATCCACCATTCCTGAGTCTTTTGGAAGTAACTTGGATGTGCAACATAAAAACAAAAATAACAAGAATCCACTTATATCTCAAGGTCACCATGTCCCATCTAATCGACATGTGACTACAAAGAAAGGAAAGCAAGAGGGGTGTTCAAAAGACCGCAAAGGTCCTCAAAAAGAAGAAGACAATCAAAAGCCAGAAAATAAAATAAAAAATGGATCTCGAAATCCATTCTATATGCATTGTCATCAAAAGCACCTCAAAGTAAAGAATAAAAAATTCAAAAGCTATGTGGATTCCAAACAAAGAAAAAATCAAAGTTGTCATTTGAGCTTCCAAAATTCTCATGCTTCCCTCCATTCCATCACCCTTGCCTCTCATACTTTACCCTCTTCACTCCATCTTGCCTTTTCCCAAAGTGCGTATCAGCATCTCCTTATTGCTAATGGCATGACTAAGAAAAATCTAGAATGTACTCTTCCTAAGCATTTAGAGCATGGGAAATCTGACAAAGCATTAAGTTGTGTCCATGAGGATGTTTGTGGGTCTCACCTAAGTGATCTTTCCTTGACTATGGATCTCTTGACTGTTGGACACTACTGGTTGGATCTCTTGTTACTACTACAACATCTAGTTCTAATTCTACAACTTCTCGGTTGCCTACTGCTACAAATACTACATTCTCAGAGATTCCTACTGAAGGAGAGAAACTCAAAGAGCCCATCAACACTCTTCATTTGAAGAAGTTTTACAGCTGACATTCTCAGTATGCTCATGTACATACTTATTGATCCTGAAAAAATCCTAAAAATTGATATATTGCAAAAAATCCTAAAAATTGCAAAATGTCTTGAAAAAATGATTATCTTAGTGAAAACCTGGTAAACAGGCGCTTTGATGCATCTATTATCCTAGTGAAAACCTGGTAAATAGGCACCTTGATAATACTAAAAAAAAATGAAAATTTTAAAAATACAAAAAAAATAGAAAATGTGAAAAATACAAAAAAATAGAAAATGTGAAAAAGAAAAAAATGTGCCATTGATGAAAACCTGGTAAACAGGCGTCATGGTAGCAAAAAAAAATCTCTACCAAGATGGTGAAAACCTGGTAAATAGGTGCCTCTTCTTTCCTGAAGTTGCATCTTCTCTCAGCGTCGCTTGGCTCTTAGTTTCTTGCTTTAGTTTGCTTTCCAGCTTTAGTTTGCTTCCTTTGTTTCCTGCTTTAGTTTGCTAGCTCATGCCTTGCTTTCAGTGTCTTCAAGATTTTTCTTGACTCTTCATAGATTGGAACTGGTTCACACTTGGGGGCATCTGCCTGGTCTAGGGGGCATTGTCCTATCACTTTTAGAAACTCTTTTTGAGCATCGATCACTAGTGGTTCTCACTGTGTCTGCCTGCTGATGCCTAGCTACTTTTGAGATTTCTCTCCTTGAGAGTCTCTTGTGTATCAGTCACCAGTGGTTCCCACTGTGCCTGCCTACTGATACCTAGCTTTTGTTCGATCTCTCTTCTTTGGGATTTCTCCCTTACATCAGTCACCAGTGGTTCTCACTATGTCTTCCTGCTGATGTTTTGCTAGTATCTATGAGATTTCTTGCTTTGAGAATCTCTCTCATATTGGTCACCAGTGGTTCTCACTGTGTTTTCCTGCCGATACTTCGTTAGCTTCCCGATATTTTTTTTGAGACTTTGTCTCTTGCGATGGTCAGCAGTGGTTTTCCACTATGTCTGCCTGCTATCGCTATCCCGTTGAGACTTTGAATGTTGTTCGCTTCCAATTTGACTTCAATCCGCTTGAACACAAATGTAAACTAAAACTAAAACTCTTTGTGTGTTCCTATGTAGTGTACTGAGCTTTTCTCTTGCTTGTTTTTTTTCTTTATCATTTCCCCTCGAGTGAATCTAAGATGTCTTTCTTGACTGAGAAATGCAAAGACTGGGGGCATGATCTTTTCTTTGTTTTCTGCTTGCTGGTTTAGTTCCAATGATCCAAGAAATCTACATAAGAGGGGTGTCCATCTGTAAGAGCCTTCATCTCGTATTGGATGGCCATGTGTACCTTGACTCCTTTTATATGGACACCTTGGTGAGGTTGGTTCTTCTCCTTATTTGTTTTGAGTGACTTCTTTTGCTACATTTGGAATTGCTAACGCTCGTCTTGCTAAGTGAACGTAGGGGTCACTGCGAGCACTCTTTGGCAAAAGAAAGATCTCTCACATGTTTGGTGTGTTTTTTCACAAGAGACATTCAGGTCATTCTAGAAAATGTGCTTTGATGCTTATGTTAACTTGCTAAATTAAAAGGAATAGGTGTTCAGGTCATTCTGGCTTCTTGTACCTTAATGCTTACACCTCATTCCGACAAATTTAAGACTTATGTCATATTCATATTCTCATGTTGGAGAGAATTGTATGGCATCTTGTGATTGTCCCATGCTTAAGAAAACTCAATGATGATAAATACGATGAGTCCAATAGCTGAGTCCCGAGGATTGCATTTTTTCATCCTAGGCTTGCATTTAGACTTGCATCTTTCATTCTAGGCTTGCATTTGGAGTGCTTTCTTTCTGCTCTCTTGATTGCTTTCTTCTAGATCTTCTCATCAAAGGTTCTCATCTTTTGTCCCAATCTCATCTTGGCTGCATCCTTTTTCGGGATCGAAATCGAAATCTGCCATCTCTAAGTGGCTCAAAATCGCGTTTTAAATATTGGACTCCTTCTGGATCGGATGCTTGTGCAGTCAGCCTTCTGGTGTCATCTTCCTACCAGATCCTCATCTTTGCATCATGTTCTCAAATATTTTCTTCTTTTCATTAAGTCAACCCTAGTCAAAATTTGGTCAACCATGGTCAACTATGGTCAAACTTGGTCAACAAGACCTCTGCTTTTCTCTAATTCACTTCTGCAGCTTCGCGAATCTAGTCTAATTGCTTTTTCTCTGCAATCTCTTGTTGTTTATCATCCTTTTGACATGTCATCTTTTGATTTTGCTCCCGAGGGGGTAGGATGATTACATCATTTGAATCCTATCGAATCTATTCTTGAATCAATTTGATTTGAATCATCAGTCCTCATTGCTAGGGGCATCTTCACGCCTCGCATCTTGTCATCTGGAAATCTATCTCTTAGGTATCTAAGCAATCTAGCTCAGATCCTCGAGGATCACTCTTCATTCTAGAGATGGTTCTTGAAATCTTTTGGGTATTGAGGCAATCTAACCCTGATTCCTGTGAGTCAATCTTCATTCTGGAGATGACTCTTGAAATCTCTTTTAGACCATTATCTGGGCAATCTAACCTAGGTCTCAGAGGGCTGAGATTTGTATTGGGGCAATCTAACCCCGATTCTAGAGACAGTCCTAATCTACATCTAAATCTCACTCTGGGGCATTGGAGCAATCTAATCCTGATTCTTGTATCTCTCAAGAACCATTGTCTTCACAATCTAACTTAGACTTTGGAAAATTCATGCTTTGATCTACTTTGATCTGTCACTTTAGACTATTCTTTGAATTAATGCACTACTCACACATCAATTCAAAGAGGGGCAAATGTAATACCCCAAAATTGGCACCTATTTAATTTCATCAATTTTGGTGCATTATCTCGATTTTACATCATCAAAGTCCTAGTTCACTAGGTAATTTTCTCTCTCCTACCTGACTTAATTTGACTTGATGTCAATTGTAAAGACCCTAATTTTCAATAATCAAATACTAAGTTAATTCCTAAAGTCTTTGACTTATATTAGCTAAATTATCCCTATGATAAATTAATTTAATTCTAAAGTCCTAAGTGCTTTCTAATTAAATTAAATCTACCCCCTTTGGCTAATTACCCTTAAAAAGGAATTAATTAATTGCTTGTTATTTGAATGGACACCTTTTCTTGAATTAATAATTTGAGATATTTGAAAAGTCCTCATGTGGCATTTTCCATTCTTTTAATAAGGTAATTCATGCTTATTTGTCCCAAAAGGGATATGAAGGGTCAGGAGTTTTGAATCAAGAAACTCTTCCTCCTCCTCTTGGCTCTTCTATTTATTTGGGCTCTTTTTCTTCATTAGGGGGAGCAATTTGGAGAGCAATTGAACTATAGTGAATTTTTATCTCATTTTATTCAAAGCTTTTTTTTTATTGCATATTTAGTCTATTATCTCATCTTAGTTTGATATTACATTTCATATTAGAGTTAATTTGCTTATTTTTTTCTTAGCATAATATCATCTTTATTTCAAAATCAAATAAAAATCTACATTTCATATTTCTTTCAAAGTTTTCTAGATTAATTGCATTCATTCTTAGCTTAGTTTCATTTTGCTCATATTTGCTTTCAAATCCTACATTATTGAATTGGTCTCCTGGCTGTTGGCTCTCATTCTGAGAGTATTCAAACACCCCATTCACATAGGAGGCAACAGGTCACCTCATCATGGAATTTGGATTGAGTTCTTCATACTCTCTCCCGAATTCTATCAAGTGAATAATGACCATGTTGTGTTGTGTCTGATTTAGAGGTCACATTCAGTCACATACACTACCGAGCAATAGATGACAAGCATCTATAGGCAATATATCACACAATATCTCATCAAGGTAAGATCCAATCTGAAACTTAACCAAGCATTGTTCTTCAACTCTAACCTTAGAAACATCTTGTATCCAACTAATCTGATAAGGATTAGGATGTTTCCTTCTTTCTAAATTCAACTTACTAACCATCTCATCTTAAACAATGTTCTTAGAACTACCACCATCAACTATGAAATTACATACCTTATCCTTGCACTTACATCTAGTTTTAAACAAATTCCTTCTTTGCACTGGTTCAAGAACCCATGCAGCCAATCTCCTAGTGATAAGCATCTCACCTTTTTTTGCAACATTCACAATATCTTCTTTGGAAGATAATGCAACTCTTTTCTTAGGGCACTACCAACTTCTATGACTAGCTTCACCGCAGTTATAACAAGTACCAGTGAAATCATTCTTCCACCTTCCTCTCTATCCAAAATTCTTAGTAACTTGACCACTACTAGATCCTACATCAATCTTAGGATTTTCTATCACATTATTCTCAACAACTATCTCACCAATTTTACCACCTCAGTTCCTATTGTTCTATCTTCCTTCATACTTCTTATTCAGCATCTCTTCAATCTTCAGTGCCATCTGATAAGAAACACCGATTGTTTTCATCAACATAGTAAGTAACTCTTCCTAAATACTAGGTCTCAAACCATAGACATACCTAGCAACCTTCTCTTTATCAGCTTCAGAATGACCAGTCCTAATCAAGATTTCCTAAAACTCCTTGATATACTCCTATACCAATTTGTTAGTCTTCTTCAAAGCTTGCATCTTCTTAAACATGTCCAATTCATAATCCACCGAAATGAATTGCTTCTTCAACTTGTCAACCATTCAGTTCCACTTAGTGATCTTCTCTTTTCCTCTTCTACCTGTTTCCAACTGAACTTCTCTCCACCAGATATTTGCATGACCTTTCAACTTAGTCTTTGCAAATCTAACCCTATCAGGATCTTCTATTTCTTGATACTCAAAGTACTCATCAATCTCATTGATCTAATCAATCAATTATTCTAGCCTAAGGCTTCTAAAAAATGTAGAAACTTTAATCTTAGGTCTCTTCCCAATCTTAGACATAGCTTTCAGAATTTGATTCTCCTTAGAATCTCTAGCTTCTTCGACAGCTTCTTCAAAGTGATCTTCCTAAGATTCATCATCACTATCCTCCTTCAAGGTATGTTTCTTCTTTCTCAATTCTTCTTGTAGATCTTCCACTTGTTTCAGCAAGGCCCTAAAATCATCAAGACAAAATTCACCAGTAGCTTCTTCTTCTTCAGAGATCTTACATTTTCTCCTCAGAGGCATCTTTAAATCAAGATCTAGACACGAACACACAAGAACCACTCGGCTCCAAAAGGAACAGAATTCACTCCAACAGGAACAAACTTCACTCCAATAGGAACAAACTTTGCTCTGATACCAATTGATGTAGTCAAGGCTGGTGGATCCAATTAAGGACTGACTGACCTTGCAACCAAACCAATATGCAGTAGAAATATACAAGAATAGCAATAGATATGAAACAAAATAGTAGTCTTTATTCATCAAATCACCAATTACATGCAATGTGCTGGGCTGTAAGGCCTTCCTAGTTAGGACCAATTACAATGTAAGAAATAGTCTACAAGATCTCACAGGATCCAAATCCTTCCCCAACATCTAGATTCAGCTAGTCTAGGTTTGCAACAGGAAGCACTCTGGTAGGCACCCAAGAAAGATCTAAACTTATACTCAAACTTCCAAGAAATCTTCCTACTCCTAAGCACATAGGCTACTAACCTTTCTTCTAACATCCAATGCCCTAAACATCTACCCAAGCATCCTATAAATAATGATTCCTAGCCACAAGTCAGCTGATGAAAAAATAAATCGCTACAAAAAAATATTAAATGCTAAAACATCATTCGGCTCTCACATAGCCTTACAAAATAAATAAACTCTCAAAGATGGCCCTAATGGTCATCAGATCTGCATAGAAGAATGCAACACACTAGATCTAGGTCCTCACATGTCCAAGGGTCAATCCATAACATGAGGAGAGTGACCCAAATTAAATGCACCAATCGGCCAAGACAATCTAATAAAATAATCCAGTCAGTAAGAAAGAACATCGAGCAACATAAGAGATAACCAAGCACCAGTCAAACAACCATGCCAAGCATGACCGAGCAATGCTATTATCTTTGAGCACCAATGAACTGATTCCTTTAGTCACCAAGCATTCTTCAAAGACCCAGCACCCTGGTAACCACATAAATTGAGAAACCAGATTCCCAAACTGAGCAAGAACTCCACCAAACCAAGATCAAAACTAACAATCCACCTTTAAAGACAAACATATTTTTGGTTGATATAGGATTGCCAAAAATCCTAGGATGCTCCTGCATTAGGTTATTACAATGTATAGATACTGTACGAATGATTTAGAATGTGTGAATTTAGTTGTGTGTATAGGAAGGTGTTGTGATCTTATATCTAAGATCGCATGATGTAATATTGCATATTGTCTAAGTTACAAAAGATTTGGTGAAGACTGGTTACTAGACAATGATAGTGGAAGTTGACAAAGTAAGTCTTTGAGTTTTGGGTATATCTTACAGGTGATGAGGATTCAATGTATGTTAGCTTAAGGGATGACAAATAGTGTACTGAAGAATTTTTTCTGATCTCTACAAGGTATGGAAAGCAGGATGATGTTAGCTGTGGCATGTGTTCTAGAGATGACCTATTTGGAAGCTGACTTGAGAGTTGTAGCATGTATCATGAATGCTGAGCATGAATTATGGATGTTGGTCCTTGTTTATTGAATTTTAATTATTGTATACATGTTTTAGATACTGTGTGTATCTTAGTAAGCAGTTATGTTATTATTTGTATATTAGGAAAGCCTAATTGGCCAACTTGATCATTTATTTTGTAATAGGGTATATATGTAAGATCTTTTCTTTTGAAAAGATATGGTAGAATGGATGTGATGTAAAAGAGGATTGCGGAAGCTACGAGCTTGAGTCTGCTGGATGTAGAGAAGAAGATAACTTATATACTTCATTGGAAATGATCAAGCAAAGACATTTTCCATCAGATAGTTCAAATATTGTGTATTTCTTCATATACACTTGTGTTGTGAATAGTGAGTTCTGAAGGTGGAAATAACCTTCTTTGGGAAATGAGCCTACCTTACTTTTCTTGACTCCTAACAGGGTTTGTCCTCTAACAAGGACTATGTACTGTAATGTTTTAATCAGCTCCTAACAGGGCTGGATCTTCTAACAAGGATACTATACTCTTAGTAAATCATTAGTGGGTGTTAATTCCCACTGGAGTTTTACCTTTAACAGGGTTTCCTTGACAAAAAATATTATGTTATTGTGTTGGTATTCATTGTGTTCATTTGATTTGATATTGTTGCTATTCAAAGTTTAAAGTTTAATAATTTGTCATACAACTAATTCACCCCCCCTCTTAGTTGTATTAGTGGACTGTTATTCCTAACATGTACTAATGCTTCTAAAGAAGCCTTATGGATTAGAAGATTACTTGAAGATTTGGGTCTACCTCAACAAGAACCTACACCTCTATATTGTGACAACCAAAGTGCCATTTCCTTGGCAAAGAATCCTATTTTTCATGCAAGGACAAAGAATATTGCACTCCAACATCATTTCATTAGAGAACAGGTTGAAAACAAGAAAGTATCAGTCATCTATTGCAAAGGGGAAGATCAAGTTGCAAATATTCTGACAAAGCCACTGTCTAAAGAGAAATTTTAATATCATTGTAAAAATTTGGGTTTAATTACCATTAATGTAAATGCCCCAAGTAAATATTAAGTGGGGCGGTGTTATAATAGTTTATATTTCCTTGGTTATATTTATTTATTTGAGGATAAACCAAGGTATCCTCATTTATTTTAATTAGGAGATTCCTATGGAATCCCTATACGTATTTTGTTCTCTAGTCCAAGTGGGAGGACATGTCATATTTTGTAATTCCTTTAATAAGGAAAATAGCTTATCCTCCTTAAGAGGATCTTGACTCTTTCCACACACCTATTATGGATGATGACAGTCATATATTGGTGAGTTACTTAGTAACTCCTCTCCTCATCTCTATAAAAGAGATTCTCTTCTCTCTTATTTTTGCTACATGAAGTTAATGTAAATGATCTCTCTCTCTCTCTCTCTGGCTTTTCCATATTCATAATATCACAAGGGGTTTTTCTTTTCTTTTCCCCTTTCAAAAATATTCTTGTCTCCTTGTATTGGCTTTTCGATGCTTTCTCCTAGTTCATAGTTTTCTCATGGTAACATCATCTTCTTTAACTATCTTTCTTGGATCTTTTTCATTTCCTTCATGTCATTATTTTCTTTACATAAAGTTACACTAAATATGGATAAAAAATATTGAAAAGTGATTTATAAGAGGGAAAAATAATTGAAATGTTGGAAAGTTGTCTATACTGAAGTATATGACTAGACATAGTGTTGTCATTATGGAAACAAAGTCATATAGTAGTTTGGAGAAAACACACTTAGTGTAAAGATCAGAATTCAGTTAAGTGTTGAAGACTGGATAGTATACAAAGTTCTTGCAGCTCAGAGCATCAGCACATGTGTGTATAGATGAATTATGGTATGCATCTTGGAAGTTAAGTTTGTTAGACTATACTTATGCTTAGTCTATGAGTGCATAAGTAGATATGCAAAGATGTGAAAGTTACAGTCAGTTGAAGTTGCACAACTAGTGTGTGTCAACAGAGAATAGAGCATGGAGCTGACAGTTAGCATTTTGATTTGTGATTGTAATATAATATTGTAAAGGTCATGCACCTATTATATTTAGGTTTCCAACATGTTTCTATGTGTAATTGTAAGCATGCTTAAGCCAATTCATTTGGAAGCATTGTTTGTAATTAGTTATAGGGCCGACCTATATATGTATTTTGTATGAGCGCATAAATATAAGGTGTGCCCATTGTATTTAGTATGGAAGTTATAATAGAGTTGTGATAAGTAGAGCAGAGGTATGCAAAGTCAGCATAAGATGTATTAGAGCTTTGCTATAGGTCAAAGCATCAACGCACCAAAGGAACTGATCTGACAAGCAGTGTCATAGTGAATAGTTCACCTATAGATATAGTGTGTATCTAAATTAGAAGGTTGTAGCCTTCACCATTTGAGCAGTGAGCTCTAGGATAGTTAGTCCACTCCCCTAACAAGGATCATTGTAAAATACTCCTAACAGGGCCCGACCCTTAACAAGGTCTATTGTACTTAAAGCATTGTAAAGCTACTCCTAATAGGGTAAAGGATCTTCTAACAAGGATCACAAAACACTAGTACATATTATTAGTGGGTATCAAGTCCCACCAGGGTTTTTACCTATTTGGGTTTCCCCATAACTATATTGGTGTCATGTGTTGATTTCATGTTTCATATTTATGTGATTGTTTAATTAGGTTCTTAATCATTTATGTTCAGCATAAAGATTAAAGTAAAAAGTTAAAATACACTGAACACTGATTCACCCCCCCTCTCAGTGTTCCCATTCCTAACAATTGGTATCAAAGCTTTGGTCCTCAGCAAAGGAGTTTAACCACTTGAGGAGATCATGGACAAAGAAGATATGAAAAATTTGAAAAAAAATCTTGAAGCCACTCTTGAAGACCTGGACAATTCAAAAAGAGAAATTGAAGAACTAAAAGAAAAATTCAGTGATGCTCAATTAGTTATCAAAAGGCTAAGAAAGGATTTGAAAGGATGCTCTAATAGTGAACTTGAAGAAAAAATCAAGAAGTTGAGTGAAGAAAATGCATCCTTATTAAGTCAGCTTGAAGAATTTGATGACAAAATGATGAACAATCAAGATGTCTACAATGAACAAGTCAAGGAGAACCTTCAACTCAATGAAGAACTAAGGGAAGCTAACCTAGAAATCTTGGAACTAAAGAATATCAAAGAGAGCTTGGAATGTGAATTGAAAAAGACAAAGGATCATATTGAAAAATTACACACCAGTGCTGATTTGGTAGAATCTCAGTTGTATGCAAGAAGAATTAATGAGACACTAGCTGCATTGGATACAATGAATCACAAAATCAGATTGACAATATGCAAGGAACAAAGGATTTTTTGGAGCTTTTACTTGCAGGACCAAACTTGAATCAATAGATGGGCTTGATTCTTAGGGTAGGCACTCAAGTTTGACAAGAAAATAGTCCAATTGATGAGGATTGATAGGAATCCTCCTTCTTCTTTGAGCTCCACATCACTCAGGCAGGTATTGCCTTATCTGCACACTCAAGACACCTCATGATAAACCATAGGCCTACAGATACATTAGTGTGGAATAGTCTTCAAACCCCTTTAGGTATCCTGCACCCCAATGAAAGCAATTCTTATGCAATAGCCCTATTTGCATAGAATGAGTCTAAAGACTAGAGAGAGCCTATACTAACAACATGAAAGGGAAAGGGTGGAACTGAAAGTAAATGATTTGAAGATGGGTTGAAGGACCCCTAAGATGTCCTAAGTCCCTAATAGACTAGTGCCTTGTCTAATGGGCCACAGAGTCAAATACCCTATTGCAATAGATAGCTATGAAACAAGAAGACAATGTACTCAATGTGTTGATTCCTAACATCAATCACACACCATGACCAAACCTCACTTTAACAACCCACTTGTGTATCCAAGTATGTTATTACCCATTCAAAGGATTTTAACCCTCCCCTTAGAAGAGACCTATAAATAGATAATACATTAACCAGCATCCATTGGAAGACAATCATGACATATCTTTGATACCTTAGCTCATACATACATGAAAACTAATCCTAAACTAGTTATCTCTGTGAAGACAACTCCACTTGCAAACACATAAGAAATGCAAACAGAAAAATCAAACACCCTTGATGTATGATTAATGAATTTAGAATTCAAATGGAGATAGCTTAGTAACAGTAAGAATATACTGAATCCTCATACATAAGACAAATCAATTACAACATGTATTATATTCCCTTAACCAACAAGGGAAGGAAGAGCACCCTATATGCAGAGAAGTAGAGAAAATCTATAGGAAAAGGATCCTTCATGGAACTAAAAAGGAACCCCTAGGAACTAGGATTTTAGAACCCTTACAAAGTCAAAATTACAACCATTTATACCCCCTAGCTACCTTGGAATCCCAAATATAGGATGCAACAAGCTTCGAGCAGCTAGGGTTAGGGTTTCAACAACTACACCAACCCTAATCAATCAAAAATTACTACAGGGGTAGGAAACCAAGCAATCTTGGAGAAATAGATCTAGAGAGATCCACAATCATGAAAATCTATGAGATCAGGACAGAGAACCAAGAATTTATCCATAAGGACCAGTCTGTCTAGCCACCTACAACACAAAACCATCCCTCATAGTACAACAAAACATCCTGCAGTAATCGATCACTCAACACCCTGGACCACACTGCAATAGCAAGCACCACCAAACCAATCAAAATCAGCTATTTAAACCATAAATTCTAGTACTTCCTATCACTGAAAACCTTCTACAAATTCAAATTTGAAATCAAATGGCTACTTTATGGTGCCTGCAACAAATCGGTAGTTGAAATTTAAATCTCCATCAACTTTAAGTCATGACCGTCAGATCCTGTTATTTTGCGGGCTTTATGATTTACCTTTTAAAAGACCCCAGTCACATTTAGCGAACTGGCAACTGAAGACCTTTTCCAGTTTGTGGAAAACTTTATCTCTCTACCATTTAGTTTAGCGGTTCCGCGAATGCTTGTTTGCTTAATCGCCAGTCAACTTGGAGCACCACCACTTTTCTTTGCAAACGAGCAAAACCCATTGAAACTTGTCAAGCCGCTAAACATTTTGTTAGGACCGCTAAACCTTAGAACCCCACCTGGGCCCACTTTATGCCACTTGTCACTGCACCACTCACTATAATCACTCAATCACCACTGACATAGGACCCACTTTCTGCAAGCCTTATAATCGGACAGCAGGCATAAGATCTCATAGCTCTAACAAAACTCATGAGAACTTACATCGACCATAGATCATGTCCTCATCACTGATCTCTCTGACAATGACCCCACCTTGCCGCATCATCCACGTCGACCAATAAAATTTGAACAATCCTGGACCACCTAGAAAATGGCCCCACTAAGAACATTAAGTCATCTGGAAGATCGAATGGTTGGTGCAAGATCTGAAAGGCTCAAAAGATTCAATGCACTTACACGCCAACCATTGATCAGGAATCATTTGATTGAGATACTGGGCCCACCTGACAACACGTCCAGCTTACACAACGTGGACCAATAAAAAACCTCCAAATCAACTCCACCTAACACTGGGACCATTGCCAAAGATGCGTTTGAGACAAATGAGTTCAATGGCTGGCATAAGATCTCAAGCCTCTGACAGATTCCATGAGAACTTACACCCATCGTTGGATGGATTACAGATGTCAGGACCCTCTAACCCATCAGAAAATTAGGTCCCACTAACACATGTTGAGTAAGATTCAAAATCAATGAATGGTGCATGATCTCAAAGGGGAATAATATTCCTTAAGATCATGCACCAACCATAGATTGAAAAGCCTTCACTATAGGCCCCACTGATAGTATCCCTCTTAGCAACACATTGACCAATGAGAGAATGCCAACTATGCCAACATGGTAGTGGACCCACTTGCATATGAAACCTAATCGCAAACATGGTAAAGAAGTATTTTTAAATGACACATGCAAAATATAAGGTTGTAAGTGACCCGCGAAAAGGTAATGCAAAAATAAAATAGGGCCAAGGCAACTTATTTAAGGACCCAACGGCTAGATTTTTAAAATTTTTTTGCCAAGGGTTTCAGCCGGAGACATAAAAAACAACTGCAGAGACCAGGAGAAAATTGCTAAAGCCATGAAATTTTTTTTAGGGTACTAATAGGATTCACAAAAGAACTCTACTAATGATGAGAAGACTGAAGATCAAACCAAAGACAATGGTGGTCCTCCTAAGAATGAGCATAGGCAAGTAGAATGCACTTGTTTTGCTTATAACAAGCATGGACACATTGCAAGAAACTATACAGAGGTAAGACCTTTTAATGGCTACTACTATTCATGCAATAGATTTGATCATAGAGCTATGAATTGCAAGACTAGTAAGATGAACATGACTCAACAAGATCAAAGAAATCAGGATCAGACAAATGTTAGAATTTATCATAATGTTACATGTTAGATATGTAACTATAATGGTCACTCAGCCAGAACATGTAGAATGGTGACTCATGTCAATGCACCAAGGAATAATAGACATCCAGTCATTTGTCACTCTTGTAACAAGGCTGGACATATCTCAAGGTTCTGTAGATCAAGGACACAAGGTCAGGAAAGCCCTAAAAAGACCAAAGAACTAGTTTTGGATCCTGAAGAAGTCAAGTTTGTGAAAGCCTTAGAGGATGCAAGATTGATTTGGTTAGAAGGAAAGAAGGACAAAGCTGATGAGAATGTATTGGATGCATCCCCAGTGGATAGACCCTCTACATCTGCATAAATGGCCCTCAGGGTCATAGGGGGAGCTAATTTAGCTCTAGACCCCTGTGTGGCTGGTATACTCATCCTTAGAGTATGTGCCTTTGGACTTAAGCTTTTAGAGTGTATAGGAACCTCCGTGCAAGAGTGCACATGCTGATTGTTAGCGGAGCTCAAGTTTGAAATTTTGAAGTGACATCTTGGTTTACGTGACATGCATTAATGGTAGATTTTTCACTTTAAAGTACACAAAAGTCATTTTATTTCTCATTGCATTCAAATTCAAAGTGATAGAGAGTAGAAGGAGCCTTGGAAGTTGGTGTGAAGTCTTGGTGATTGATCTATCAGAGATTTTCTACAGTTATCAGTGCATTTGATCGGTTGCAGTAACCCTAGCTTATTGCACCAATTCGGAAGCCATCAAATTATCTCTAAGTTTAGTTGGAAAGTGATTAACAAGTAAGTCCTGGCCACTCCCATAGTTTTTGATGCTACTGAAAAGAAGAGATACATATTCAAGAGGCACCCATTCAAATCCACCCTAGATGATTTTGAAGGAGCTTTCTCCCACATGCCTATGGGTGTCATGCATGTGGAAGACATAAGGGCTTACATCTACTATAAGAAAGAACCTGTTGGACTAGATAGGTTAAGGTGCACATGGATACCATGTTGAAATAGGATAAAATATTCATGGATGAATATGCCAAATGGAATGATCACCCTATTGTTGAGTATGCTACGGCATATGAATTCTATGAGACAAAATGGATAAAGATCTTATTGAGTAGAATCCATGATGATTTGTTTTGGATTGGATATGTTCCAATTAGAATCACAAATGACTTAATTCATGAGATGACAAGCCTTTCTAGGATAGGCATCATCCTTCTAGTGGGCAAGGATATCAGGAAAATGGTAGAACAAGTATGTAAATCAAGGAGTGATAGACATGACATGACTATTGAGCCAATTGAGCAAGCTGACATCAAATTGATGTCAATGATATTTGGTTACAAGTTTCATCACACCAGCAGGGTGAATAGCGTGTCTGCGGGCACTATTCTAGCAGCTATCAAGCTTGTGAAGGAAGATGGGGAATTTAAATTTTGTGAGATCTTGCGTGCATAGTTGATAGATAACATCAAAGCTATCAAACATGACAAAACAAAGATATTCAAGTTTGGGTCCCTAATCATATATATGTACCTTCATATAGTTGGAAGAGTTTCAGATTTGTATTTGGACAAGTCCATTCCTACCATGCCTCAGATATCCAACAAAGCATCCATAGAAAGCACAATAAGAGATTACATCACTTTGGAATTGAAGACTTTTAGAGCTAAGATGTAGATGAGGTATAGGATTCCATAAAGCATTGTAGAGAAATATAAGGATACAATATGCTTTATGGTGGAGACTGATACTACATGTATGGAGGCTATTGAGCCTAGAACTAAGTGGATTCATCCACTTAGGTATGAAGTAGAGGAACAAGTTCTTGAAGCTTATGCATAGGTACTTCTGTCAGCCCCCAAAGACCCTAATGAACCTAGGTGGGGAACCTATGAGGAAAAGACCAGAGAAGTTGATGCAAAACTTAACAGTGCTGCAACTAAAAGAAAGGTTGCAAGGGTCACTTCTGAGATCTTGAGAATTCATGGCGTGTCTCAAGTAGATATTGATAAAGCAAGGGATGAAAATATTTCCCTAGAATTGAAAGGCATAGCATCAAAGGAAGAACAAGATCTTAAGATGAAGAAGATGAAAACTAAATCAAATGATAGTCAGAAGGGTAAAGAAGATAATACTCCTTCTATGCCCATTAATACTATTGATCTTGCCACTCCTCTAGAGTATAAGCCTATATTCAAGAGGAAGAAAGAGGCTAGCACCAATCATCCATCCTCATGAGCACTATGGAGCAAGAAAAACATTCAAGCACCTCCTAAGGTAGGATTCAGACCTAGTCTTAAAGTATTGAGCACTATAATTGTTTATGAGGGCAAAATTGATCAAGTAGGGAAGTTTTATTGACAAATTAGAAATACATAGTATGATTGTCAAACACATGATCAAATTCAAGAAGACAATCCTTGAGTTGAAAACCTCCATTCCAAATAAATTATGGGATATTTTAGAAAACCTAAAGAGACAAGAAAATGAAGAAGATCTAAGGATCAGAGAAAAAGTATTAGAAGATACTCTGCTAGTATGTTCTAAAGAAGAAGTGGCACTGATATTAAATTTGGTGAAGCCACACTTAAGGACAAAGATGAGAACTCTTCATATTATGAACAAAGACTATGAGCTGATAATGAAGGAAATAGAGAAGGCCTTTGAAAAGGTATTATTGGAACAATAGATAAAACCACCTACTATGCCCATCACTCATGCACCTAGTAAACAAGAAAAAGAAGGAGAGACCTTCAATATACCAGTGACAGTTCCTTAGGACTCAATGCCCATAGTAGAAACTCAAACAGAGGCAAACAAGTCTGTGCCCATCTCAGAATCTCATGAAGGTAGCACCATCATCATAGATAATGTGGAGATAGCCATGGTGGCTACTAATAAGGATTTGGACAAGTTTAAGGAAGAATTTGTTAGTATTGAAGAAGCTGAAATCTTATGTAGCAATACACCTCCCACTCGGCAAGAAGAAGTACTCATAGAAGATCTATCTAATAAGAGAGAAGAAGAAGAGATAGAAAAGAAAGAAGAAAATACCTTTGCTGATATTGCAAAAGTAAAACTAGAAGTGATGGACAACACTCCCATCACTCCCTCCTCAGCATTGTTGTCAAGTTTGACACCTGACACAAGCAGTTTAGACTCCTAGAAATAAGAAGACCTGATTAAGTTCAGCATCCTGGCTATGGAGAAGGCAAAGGAGAAACAAGTTATGAGGAATCCTCTCCTGATAAAATCACTGAATATTTTGAACAGTTTGTTGGCAGAGGATTAGAAAGTGTTAAAAGTACATTCAGTTGATGATGTGAGTTCAGTCCTCTCATAATTGAAAATAAATTTTTCCAACCTAGAAGAATCTGCATCCATAATAGCAGAAGAGAAGTACTTAAAGAAGAGACTGAATGAGTTGATGAGCAACTTTGCACTAGACTTGAATTCTCTTAAGTTTGGTCAAGCATCCTTGAAAGAGTTTGCTGATGAAGGAAGAAGGATCATTGTAGCATGCATGGATCAAGACAAGCTCACTGATGCTCACTTCATGAAGATAAAAGAAGAAGAAGCTTTGATTGAGTAGGTAAAGAATTCAATGTCAGAAACATCAACTAATGTAAACATGTGCAACAATGTCTACCAAGGACAGATAGACAAGATTGAGAAGGAAGAAAAAGAGATAACAAGGATAAGGTCTGAATAGACTCAGTTGAGGAATGGTCTTGCACCCTCTTTAGACATCCTCAATCAGAATATAAAGGAGATTGATGCCACCATGGTAACTTATGATCATGGTCCCATCAGTGACTTGGAGAAGATGGAGAAGCTTCAATATGCATTATGCGCCCATCTCCAGATAGTTAAATCTCTGATAACCTTTTGGAAGAAGGAGATCCAAAACCTCAAGATTGCATATCCAGATGTTTTCCCTCAGTGAGTATGTGTATATATAGTTTTTTGATGCACCTTTGTCACTAATGTCAAAGGCAGAGTTGTGTATAGAATATGGAGTATATACATGTATAGGAGATATAAGGTTATGTATAGAAGACAAAAGTTTTTGTGTAAAGGAACAATTAGCAACTTGGCCATATTCCTTTGTTGCCATCAATGATGAAGGGGGATATTGTTAGAAAATTTTCTATACTAAATTATATGACTAGATATACTATTTTCATTATGGCAACAAAGTCATATAGCAATTTGGAGACAACACACTTAGTGTAAAGATCAGAATTTAGTTAAGTGTTGAAGACTGGACAGTATACAGAGTTCCTATAGCTCAGAGCATTAGCGCATGTGTGTACGGATGAATTATGGTATGTTCCCTAGAAGTTAAGTTTTTTAGACTATAATTATGCTTAGTCTATGAGCGCATAAGTAGATATGAAAAGATGTGAAAGTTATAGTCAGTCGAAGTTGCACAACCAGTGTGTGCCAACAAAGAATAGAGCATGGAGCCGACAGTTAGCATTTTGATTTGTGATTGTAATATAATATTGTAAAGGTCATGCACCTATTGTATTTAGGTTTTTGACATGTTTATATGTCTAATTGTAAGCACACTTAAGTCAATTCATTTGGAAGTGTTGTTTGTAATTAGTTATAGGGCCAACCTATTTATGTATTTTGTATGAGCGCATAAATATAAGGTGTGCCCATTGTATTCAGTATGGAAGTTGTAATAGAGTTGTGATAAGAAAAGTAGAGGTATAAAAAGTTAGCATAAGATGTATTAGAGCTTTGCTAGAGGTCAAAGCATCAACACACCAAAGGAACCGATCTGACAAGAAGTATCATAGTGAACAGTTCACCTGTAGATATAGTGTGTATCTGAATCAGAAGGTTGTAGCCTTCACCATTTGAGCAGTGAGCTCTAGGATAGTGAGTCCACTCCCCTAACAAGGATCATTGTAAAAGACTCCTAATAGGGTCTGACCCTTAACAAGGTCTACTATACTTAAAGCATTGTAAAGCTACTCCTAATAGGGTAAAGGATCTTCTAACAAGGATCACAAAACACTAGTGCAGATTATTAGTGGGTATCAAGTCCCACCGGGGTTTTTACCTATTTGGGTTTCCTCGTAACCATATTGGTGTCATGTGTTGATTTCATGTTTCATGTTTATGTGAATTTTTAATTTAGTTCTTAAGCATTTGTATTCTGTGTGTGTGAAAATTGTACCTGATCTGTAAACACAACACTCAGTAAAACATTAGAGGTTAGCAAAAATCAAAATCGTGCAAAATTAAAATCTAATCTAACCAAGCGATTTACTGCCTTCTAGTAGGTGCGAGATTAATGTTCTTAGATTGTAATCGAGATCAGTGACCTAGATGACACCTAAATGAAGGATTTGAATGCAAAAGATGGATATGAAATTGAATGCAATTAATCTATATTCTTGATATTTTCTATGCAATAAGAATGAAAACTTGATATGAATCTATGCTAATATAAAATTGATATGCTATGAATGCTAAAATAAAATTGATCTCACAAAGATGTCGATTTGCAAGAGCTTTGATTCTTCAATTCCAATTCTCCAGCGTGATTGTGCAAAAATATGAGATGATTTGTGAAGAGCTGAGCCTTGGTTTATAGAAATCCAGGGCTTTGGAGGTGCATGGATAAAAGCCATAAATCACTCAAATTAACTCATCTTGATTTTTGAGTTATCTGATCATGAAAGATAGTTAATTCTCAAAATCATGCAAAAACAACTTTTTAACTCAAATTAGAGTTTAGATCAGCTTTTTGAACTCCAAAACGATGTTGAGTTTCAAAAAGTCAATAACTTGCATTGATTTTTTGATTTGGAGTTTAACTGTTTCTTTTGAATATGCATAATAATTAAGAATTAAATAAATAAATAAAGTGATTTATCCTCAACTCAACTAATTTTTAAAAATAAATAATTAATTTATGGGTTAATTAACTATTTATTCAAACTTTTATTAAAAACTATATTATTAAATAATGACAACATGCTTTAATTAATTAAATAAGAATTTAATCAATTAAAGATAGGAATTTTGATTTATTGTCAAAATTAAATAATACAATTAATAATAGATAGAATTAAATTTAATTACATAATTAAGTGGAAAATATTAAATCTAATTAATTAAATATGAAAATATTTAATTAATCAAACTTAGGATAAATGTGATTTATTGCCAAATAATTATAAAATTAAAGATAATTAAGATAATTAGGAATATTGCTAGGAATATTCCCCGATGCAGAATTTAAGATAATCCATTATGATTCGATGATGTTTAGATGTGCCTTAGGTTAGGACTTCGATGTCGATTTTGTTCGATATGTTGATAGAGGAGGTTAATGAACTTATAGCCCATTTTTGGGGTATTACATTTTGCCCCTCTTTGAATTACTGTGCGAAGCGCAGTGGTTCAAAGATAGTCTGTGTTTGATAAAGATATGAAACTGATGTTTGAAATTGATAATTGATATGAGATAGAAGCTGATTGATATTGATTTGATATGAAGATAATAGGTCCTGAATGACCAAAGATAATGTTCACTATAGCAGCGATGAACCTATGATTGCGAAAAAGTGTCAAAATGCCTGATTCTGAACCTTAGGATTGATAAGAAGTGAGTGACCCGTTCTAAACTTGATTGTCTTAGCAGAACTAGCAAGTATCACATCCGAATCCTTCAGTTGCCAAAGAACCAAGGAAAGAACACTATGATCCGATGGTTACAAAAACTGATATAGTTTACAAGATTAGGAGAATACCAGATTGATATGGATCTTGATGAATCTGATATGCCCCAAGTGATGATAGATTTGCCCCAAGCGATGAGGACTTTTGATGATTCAGCGACTAGACGTGATTGTTGTCTTGATCACTGATGAAAGATATTGATAGATTTGATCGATAGAATTTGATTTACAGACTTTGAATGATGTGCAATACCATGCCCCCTTCGGGATTAAAATTGAAATCTGACAAGAAAAGTCAGCGTTATAGTTTAGAAGCATGTTAATTGATTTGAGAAGTGTGGTGAAACACATTCAAGAACACATTCTGCATCGTTGGAAGGTCCCAAAAGACCAAGTTTGACTAGGTTTGACCATGAGTTCACCATGGTTGACCAAGTTGAAATTTCAATAGTTTGATGTAAGATAATCAGTTAAGTTGAATACTAGATTTCTGTGATGATTGAAGGTTGATTATGCAAGCAATTAATAATATGAATGATCTCAGATTTGAATTTTGATCCCGAAAAAGGATTCTACTTGCTATTTCATTGGAGGAACCTTCGTGTGAGATTCACCTCTTGTTAGACTGGAAGATGCAATTTGAAGAATTGTTTAAGCATTGGAGTTCATTTAATCATTGTGAGATCATGCAACATGCTAAATAAAATGAGACATGCAAAATGAAATGCAACCTAAGACCTAGGACCTAGTCACTGATCATATGTCAATTTGTTATCATCATTGAACTTTTAGGTAATCGGATAAATCAATACAATGCCCACTAGCTATGAAACCATAGACATATGAATATCAATTTGTATGCGCAAGAAGCAATACAACACCCACTGGTCAACAACCATGGATATATGAATATTGATTTTGTTTTTGAAATGTCAGATTAGATATAAGCACCAAGGCACAAGCGCCAGGATGACCTGAATATCATGTCCATTTTGATATAGCAATTTGTATAAGCATCAAAACATAAACGTCATGATGACCTGAGTACGCCTTGCATTGCAAACACATCAAATAGTCAAGAGATCATTCTAAATCCAATGTGAATTACCCGTAGTGACCCTTTATCATTCACATCCTTAGGCAAGATTGCGTTCCATAGTAGGAGAAAGAACTTACTCAAAAAGATAATAGTTAGATCAAACTTCCTTGAATTTTCTGGGTATCAATGGTCGAGGTACGCATGGCCATCTAATTCGAGATAGAGGCTCTTACAGTCAGACACCATTTCAATCCAGAATTTCCAAAGATGTTAGATTTTCACATACAAGCAGAAGACAAAGAAAAGATTATGCCCCCAGTCATCACTCTCTAAATCCTATAAAGGACATCATCGAAGAGCTCGAAGGGACACAATATGCAAAAATCTCAATGCGAATCAGTAAGCTTACAAGGAGATAAAAGCATGAAAAGCACAAATTGTTTCAGTTTTCAGTTTGATTGTGTTGTTATAGATGCAAAATCCTTTCTGGAGACAAGACTGACTGACTGACTCACATGAAGCTTTAAAGGATTCTGACTAGATAGCAAATGTCTAAGATACATAGGAGGCCATAGGATATGACATTGATTGCCCCCAAATGTGAACATTGATAGGATATAGACGCTTGAGCTGATTGGTGTACAGACCGACTTATTGAAACTAGGATATGCAGAAATAAACCGGGAGATATGTACAAACTAAAGCAAGATTGAAAGTTGGGAAAGACCAAGATTGTGCTGATAGATGGAGCATTTGGAACAAGTGGCACCCGTTTGCCGGGTTTTCACCATCTTGGTAGAGATTCTATTTTTGCTACCGAGGTGCCTGTTTCCAGGTTTTCACCAAGGCACTTTTTTTTTCTTTTTTCATTTTTTCAATTTTTTTGTACTTTTCATTTTTTCAATTTTTTTGTACTTTTGATATTTTTTTATTTTTTTTGTGAATCATCAAGGCGCCTATTGCTAGGTTTTCACCAAGATGTTCATTTTTTCAGGACTTTTTCTGATTTTTAAGATTTTTTTTTTTTTTTAAGGACATTTACCAAGCACTGAATGCCTTAAGCGTAGAATTTCTTCAGATGGAGAATGTTGATTGGTTCTCAGAGCTGTTCTCCTTCAGTCGTTGAGAGTTTATAAGCACCAGAGCCAAAAGTAGCAATGATTACAAAGGGACCCAGCCAATTGGGTTCGAACTTCCCCTTGCGTTCTCGATGTGATTGATTTTTAGGATTTTCTCTCAACACTAGATTGCCAACCTGAAATTCTCTATATCTGACTTTCTTGTTGTAGCCTCTAGACATTCTTTTCTGATATACTCTAAGATGATCATACGCTGCTTGCCTGCACTCATCTAGTAATTCAAGTTCTCGTAACCTAGACACTCTGTAGTCTTCATCAGTGACAAGTCCATGCATTCTGATTCTGAGTGATGGGATTTCAACCTCAATAGGCAGTACCGCTTCAGACCCATAAACTAAAGAGAAAGGTGTAGCCCCTATAGGTGTTTTGATACTTGTTTTGTAGGCCCATTCTGATACTTGTTCTGATACTGGTTCTGATACTTGTTCTAATACTTGGTATATTTGATAGCACCTTTTTCCATTGCAAACTCCCAAGCAAGATCATATCATGTAGTCCCAATGTCTAGCAAGGTGGAGAACAAGAGGGATTGACAAGCTGGTGGAAGAGATGGAAGATAAGAGAATGAAGGAAAATGAAGGGAGGAAATCCTCAAGGGGAAACTCCTCAAGAATACCCAAGCTAGGGAAAAATTGTCATGTAAAGTACATTTGGACAAGCAATGAAAGGCTAGCATAGGATAAGCACAAAATCATAATGCAAGAGCAGGAAAGAATGCAATCCAAAGGAGTAGACATGTCAAGAGGCTTCATAGCACTGTGTTTTACTCTTTCTTTATTTTTTATTTTTATCAAGACCAAAGGGGAAAAGGATAGCGATAGGCAAAAATGAATGGAGGAAGATGGATATGAAGGCTAAACATGGAAGGAATGAAAGCAAGATCACCGTAAGATAGCTCACAAAATAGCCAAATATTTGTGTATAGATCAACATTGTCAAGATCAAAGAGAGAAGATGGAATGGATGAAATATGTAGAAGAACTATGCATGATGCCTGATTGCCAAGTTTTCATCATGGTACTTATCCAAGGTGCCACAAGGAAGTGGTTTTCACCATAGGACAAATTTATTTCTCTTTACTTTTGCTACCAAGGTGCCTGTTTCCAGGTTTTCACCAAGGCACATTTTCAATTTTTTATTTTTTATTTTTTATTTTTTATTTTTAGAAGAAGGCAAGCTTTTTAGATAATGCTCCTTGAAAGGATAAACCATGATATGTCAAGGATTCAAAATGACACGCTCAAAGATACTGATAGGGAAAGGGAGATGAAAGAGAAAAATAGAGGATAAGGTTTTATGTAAAGCAAGTGAGGTTGGAAGATAGGAGGAATAGGAAAGTGAGGAAAAAGGATAGGAGGTAGAAGGATAATGCATGGAAAGATTGTGAAAGGGTAGATGGAAAGGAAGGCAAGTTCAACATCAACACATACCTTGAAGGGTGGTGAGAGAATGGAGGAATCATGAATGAAGGAATACGTGAAGGAATATGGCGAATGGATAGCAGAGGTTGTGGTTTAAGCACATGAAATGGAAGAATATTTTTGGAGGGAGATGAAGTGGAAGCCTTTGGAAGCTTGAATGTCAATTTCACTTTTTGCTCAACACCAAACTCTTTCAAGAGAGACTTTGGAATCCATATAGCCGTAGGTTTTTTTTTTCCTTTTGATGATCTAGAGAGAATATCTTCAATGATAGATTTTGGAACCCATACTTGTCTTGTAGTTTTTTTCTTAGATATCTCTTTTGACTTTATGTTTCCATGTCTATTAGAGGAGACATGGTGATCTTCTTTTTTTGATGGATTCTTGTATTGCTTCTTTTTCTTGTATTGAACATTCAAGTTACTTCCAAAAGACTTGGGATTTGTGGAAGGAGGATATGACTGGTTTAGATGGGTGGGTGGATAAAAAGGATTCAAGGGTATGAATTTATGTTGATCTTGAGGAAAGATGGGAGATGGAGGGACGTAGGGACCCAAGATGGATGGTGAATTAGGAGAGTTAGGAGGGGAAAGTGAAGGGACATAAGGACCCAAGATGGAAGGCAGATGTGAAGCTCTTAGTAGTGGTGGAAGAGGTCCAAGGATGGAAGTGGAAGACGCAAAAAGATAATCAATAAGTTCATCAACATCTATATGACAACCAAGGATATCAACATCTTTAGAGTGAGCATTAGAATTTTCAATAGAATCATGGACATCTTGAATATGAGCACCTTCTTTGATAGGATTGTTCAAAGCTTGAAAAGACTTAGGAAGAGTAGAAAGTGGAAGTGAACATGGAGTGGTAGAACAAGAAGATGAAAGACTTTGATCTTGACAAGGATCTTCGGATAGCATAAGCGCATAATTTTTCTCTTGTTTTTTAATAGGCTTAACATTGGAAGGAACAACACTATTTTTACCAACCTTAATGGAAGTATCATCTTTGGAAAGCGCAAGTGTAGTAAGGTCATTTTGATTGTCAATAAGCTCAACAGTTTGAATAGTAGCTTGATCTTGCTTAGGTGAAGACTTAAGACATGGTGGAATGCATGAAAAAGGGGGTACAGGATCAAAAGAACCATGAAGCGGATAAGAGACATCATGAAAAGGATTGGATGAAATGGAGGTTTCTTGATCTTGATCTTTCTTTATGTTCTTTTCTTTATCATTTCTGGAGTCCTCTTGACATGGAGCCACTTCTAAGGACAAGGAAGCATGTTGGGATTGTATGGATGACTTTGGAAGAGATGGTGGAGGACTAGCTGAAGTAGGGATTATAGCATATGAAGGCTTAGGCTCTTTAGATTTATCATTATTGAAAGTCTTTGCAGCCAAGTGAAGGTTAGCTTGAGTATCTTTAAGAGGTAGCCCTGGGGGATAACTATAGGGAACCACATGAAAAGTATCAGGGCTTGTGTCAGATGAAGGTTCTGTGAAAGATTTGAAAGACTCGGAAGCTTTAGGAAATGTATGGGTATTGGAGGAAGTAGGGGATGGAAGGGAACCATCACTAGACAAAGGTTCAGCATTAACATGATCTTGCTTGAGAGTGTAATCTTTATTTTCAACTGGAGAGTTCTTAGAGGAGAGCTCCTTATAGTATTGACGTTTCAAGCTAGCACGATGTATTTTATAGTCCTCAGCAGTAGTAGATGGATCATCATCAAGGTATTGTCCACAAAAGCCATCAAAGTCTCTTTCAAAATCAGAATCATATGGATCACCATCACGATCTATCCAATGTGACGGCCCATTTGTAGTAAGCAGGAATGAATGATGAGGAGGACTCTTAGGAACAGAGGTGTCATAGGTATCATTACATTGTCTGTCGTCATAGTCATCATAGTCTGCAAAGCTAGATGTGTCACTCTCCGTGGAAGAGGAATCATATTGCTCAAATTTTTTTCGGGGGCATGGTGGCATGTACAAGTCTTTATCAAATGGAAAAGAGTATAGAGATTCCATGGAGAACTTTTTAGATTCCTTCTCTTTCTTAAGATTGTTAAGTTCAACTTGCATAGCATGCAGCTGTTTCCTCATAGCGGTGATCAAAATTTCTTCCTCATGTGTACTGATTCTTTGAGACATGTGTACGGATTCTCAATAGCTACTGCTTTGTTCTTGACACAATGATATTTTTGACAGATTCTGGAACTAGGCTGGAAACATTGGATATCTTTCAATTTGACAATTTCTGACAACTCTCTCAAATTTTTCCAAACGACACTCTGTAGACTCGTACGACACTAGGTAGTCTATGAAACGATAGTTGCTAACCTCATACGACAATTGGGTAATACTGAAATGACACTTGACAAAACTCGTACGACTTTTGACTTCCTGAAATGACTTTTGACTCCAGAAAAGATTTTACGTCAATTTTTGCAAAATTTAAGGTCTTCAATTTTGGATTGTTTGCAAATTGTACTATCCAGATTTTGAAGGTTATACCAAATTTGATCATTTTTAATAGCCAAGTAGATAAATAAGCACACAGAACAGCAAGCAAGTGATTCCAAGCACATCTGAAAACAATGAACAAGGGCAAAAGCAACCTTGCGCATGAACAATCAAGTGACCAAATTGTGCTAATCCCTAAGAGTACTAATTGTGTATGTTCTGAAAAGTTTTGCAATAACGCACATATACCTGAAAGTGAAAAATTGGCCTCTCTAGGGTTTTTAGTAATGGTTTGACTCTGCAAATTTTATGATTCAAAGGGGTGAACTCCAATCCCGGCGCACCAGGGTTTTGACACAGTCCGAGAACTTAATCTTCAAGAGCTGCTAGGGAGATCTGACAACCCAACAATGAACCCTACCTGTGGAGATTTCTTCCACAAGGACATTTATATAGCGGCTGTCACTACCATGGCAAAAATGGCTATTACCGCTTGAGGTTCCGTCAACGCGGTTTGCCCTGTGAAGGGATTGTCCGCTACGGTTAACCCTCTCTAAAGATGAATCACAATAGTATACCACAAGGGGACTTGGCTCTAGATTCAAGGTTTTGACACCTCTTCACTTTTAACCCAAACAAAGCAAGCAGATTAATCCGACACGCTAAGACAAAGTTTTGTTCCACCAAGGTCTGTGATATCAACTCCACGTGATCTATCAACCTCTCCGGGGAGAGAATGTATCAATCAATAAGAGAAGACACACTAACCAATTTTGATTCACCAAAGCTCGTGATATCAACCCTACGTGATCTATCAACCTCTCCGGAGAGAGAATGTGTCGATCAATAAGAGAAGATGCACTAACCAAGTTGAATGTGAAACGCACTAAGTATCCTCCCTACCTACAAGGATTCTGTCGTCAAGAAAGATTTCTCTAGGAATCCAATCTCTCAAGAATCATGAATAGTGTTCATAGGGCCTAATTACTATGTGAGCACAGATATATTTCCGAAAGTAAATCTACCAAAAGTACCCAAAAAATAGAAAGAGGAACACTTAACGCTTAAAGCGAATATGAGATGAGTCCACAAGGTGGAACACTTAACACCTCACACAAGCTAAAAATGAGTCCCCAACTTAGAAAACAAGTGAGTTCCTAAAGCACAAAAGGGTTGCCAAGTGGAACATTTAACGCTTCTGTCCTGTTGACCCCTCCCCTTTATGGCATTGAGATTGCAACCACGGGGTGGAAATGAGGGGCCGGCGGATTAGCGAGTCCAATAACCCAAGATAGCAATCAAGATCAATCACAAGTATTCTAAGACTACTTAATGAATCCTTAAGGGTTCACAACCTAGTATCAATTATGCAAGTGTGTAGAAATAGATCAAAAGCATGAAAAGATGCACACGAGCTTGACACATAAGAGATTTATTTTAAGACCCAAATCAAAATATTATTAGATGAAGGAGAATACCTGGGATCCTTGCAATGCGCTTAGTAGATTTTACTTGATTTTTAGCAATTTTTGTTGAGCTTTTCCATGCAAGCAAGTGACGAACTCTCCAACAAGTAAACAAGCAAACAAGATATGCAAAATATATTCAACTTATGAAAACCATAGGGTTAGCTCTAAAAATCAATTATTATCAGTAATAATAACCAGCAATCAACCCAAATGACAACTCATATCATTCATTGAACCATGTAAAAAAATAAGTGCATACCCATCACAAAACTTTATTTTTTTTGCTGCATTTGACCTAGTCAACAAGATCTAATTTTTTTGATATGATTTTGGCCACAAAAATAGAAATTCAAAATAAAAATCCCTCTTAAAAAATAGAGAGCTTTCCAAAAATGCAAAATTTTTAGAAAAATCTCTTCATTTGTGCCCTAGAGACCCATTTTATCAAAATAGACCAGTTTTTGTAAATTGACTATTTGAGCTATGATATCATGTCCAAATTTAAAATACAAAGAATGGACCCCCTATATAATTTAAAGAGCTTTCCAAAAATATAAATTTTTTTGAAAAATATGCTGATTTGCGTCAGATATTAATTTTTTCTAGAATTTCAAGAAAAAAATTATTAAAAATTCAAAACATCTTAGAAAATTATAAATTTTTTACTATAGCTTCCATTACATGTCACCAACCTGAAAAAAAAAATTTAGACCAAAATTCCAAGCCGTTTGGGAGATAAAATTAAATCTTTGAAACTTTGGGGTTTTAGCTCCCAAAAAAATCAAAACCAGCATGCAAAGGTGGGTTGCCCCACGGTGGGTGCCAGAAATGTGTGTGTGAAAATTGTACCTGATCTTTAAATACAACACTCAGTAAAACATTAGAGGTTAGCAAAAATCAAAATCGTGCAAAATTAAAATCTAATCTAACCAAGCGATTTACTGCCTTCTAGTAGGTGCGAGATTAATGTTCTTAGATTGTAATCGAGATCAGTGACCTAGACAACACCTAAATGAAGGATTTGAATGCAAAAGATGGATATGAAATTGAATGCAATTAATCTATATTTTTGATATTTTCTATGCAATAAGAATGAAAACTTGATATGAATCTATGCTAATATAAAATTGATATGCTATGAATGCTAAAATAAAATTGATCTCACAAAGATGTCGATTTGCAAGAGCTTTGATTCTTCAATTCCAATTCTCCAGCGTGATTGTGCAAAAATATGAGATGATTTGTGAAGAGCTGAGCCTTGGTTTATAGAAATCCAGGGCTTTGGAGGTGCATGGATAAAAGCCATAAATCACTCAAATTAACTCATCTTGATTTTTGAGTTATTTGATCATGAAAGATAGTTAATTCTCAAAATCATGCAAAAACATGCAAAAATAGCTTTTTAACTCAAATTAGAGTTTAGATCAGCTTTTTGAACTCCAAAAGGATGTTGAGTTTCAAAAAGTCAATAACTTGCATTGATTTTCTGATTTGGAGTTTAACTGTTTCTTTTGAATATGCATAATAATTAAGAATTAAATAAATAAATAAAGTGATTTATCCTCAACTCAACTAATTTTTAAAAATAAATAATTAATTTATGGGTTAATTAACTATTTATTCAAACTTTTATTAAAAACTATATTATTAAATAATGACAACATGCTTTAATTAATTAAATAAGAATTTAATCAATTAAAGATAGGAATTTTGATTTATTGTCAAAATTAAATAATACAATTAATAATAGATAGAATTAAATTTAATTACACAATTAAGTGGCAAATATTAGATCTAATTAATTAAATATGAAAATATTTAATTAATCAAACTTAGGATAAATGTGATTTATTGCCAAATAATTATAAAATTAAAGATAATTAAGATAATTAGGAATATTGCTAGGAATATTCCCCGATGCAGAATTTAAGATAATCCATTATGATTCGATGATGTTTAGATGTGCCTTAGGTTAGGACTTCGATGTCGATTTTGTTCGATATGTTGATAGAGGAGGTTAATGAACTTATAGCCCATTTTTGGGGTATTACATATTCAACATAAAGATTAAAGTAAAAAGTTAAACTACAGTAAACACTCATTCACCCCCCCCTCTCAGTGTTCCCATTCCTAACATGAAATTCTTATGATGCCACATGAAAGAGAACCACAAAGGAATATAAGAAGCATGAAATGCAAAAAGTTATTATCTACACCATGTGATTGATATATAGAATAAATGTAATGAGATGAGAGATAACATGCCTGTTATCACTATATAAATTTTTTAGCTTCATGCTAAAATTTTTGAAAAAATCCAGTGTATAGACCTGATGGAAAAGCTTTATGGTGAAAACCCTAGGTTTGGTGGAAGCCCTAGCTATTCTTTAAGCCTTGTTCTAAATTTTCATTACCTTTTTGCTCACTAAGTCCCCAAATACCCATGTGCTAAATTTCCCCCTTTAGCGATGACCACTTCACATGTTATGTCATTAGGTTATCTGACGGGCCCCTTTTAATTATTTCTTTCAAAGCCTAAGTCTCAGGTAAATTATTCAATAGTATGTAACCCTTTAAAACAAGTGGCTGTCATTGAACCACAAGACTGCTTGTTGTCAGAATGTTTGACATGTGCTTTAGCGACAATGTGTCATCTATCCAGGTGGTCCCCTCAATAAAGGTGTGCTGGAGATAAAGCATAGATTAATCCTATGGCTATCGCTATACCATTGGAGAAAGTTGATAGCCTTTTAAGCATCGCACTTTAGCAACAAGCATCCAATCAAAGCTTCACTGATAGTGGAAGGTTCTGGTTTGTCAGTCTTCATGGCATTTCTCTTAGGTTGACATCTGTCTTTGGTGACGTAGTGAATGTGGGGTCAGAGTTTTCAAAAGATAAAGCACAGATTAATCCTATGGTTGTCACTATACCATTGGAGAAAGTTGATAGCCTTTTAAGCATTGCACTTTAGTGACAAGCATCTGATCAAAGCTTCACTGACAGCGGTAGGTTTTGGTTTATCAGTCTTCATGGCATTTCTCTTAGGTTGACATCTATCTTTGGTGACGTAGTGAATGTGGGGTCAAACTTTTCAAAAGATAAAGCACAGATTAATCTTACGGCTGTCTCTATACCATTGGAGAAAGATGTCAGGATTTTAAGCTTGTGCTTTAGCGACAATCATCAAATTCTCTTTAAAGGAAGAAGTTTGCAGTAGGCCCTAGGGTGCTAGGTCACATTGATGTGTTCACTTTCCATTGCTTGCTAGGAGTTGTGATATGGAAACTTTTGATTTGATGAAGGGAAGCTGTGGGGCCAAAGTCTCTTAAATTATGAGCAACATCTGATTAAATAGCATCGACAGTTGTCGTTATATCTTGATCTGACTTTCCTGATAGTTTTGGGTTAGCGCTTTAGTGACAGGGTGACACCTGTCCCCTTCGAGGAAAGTAAAGTAAAGTTATTTCTTTTCCCACATGGTTAAATTTAAATGTTCTCATTGGTTGAGAACTGATTTGGGGAAAAGTAACATAGGGTTACACTGTTTAACTTGTCAATCATCTGATGCGCCTAAAGGGAAACAAAATCAACGGCCTGAATTCAAATTTCTCCTCTATGACATTTTTCACATCCTATAAATGCTAAGGCCACCAACTTTCAGTAATGGAAGACTTAATGAGCTATGTGCAGATGGATTGTAGATGGTTGGAAACATTATATATCAAAATTTTATCATTTTTTCTCTTTACCACTCTCACAAGCATTCTAGCAAACTGGATTTTCCTCTTGAGCGATTTTAAGCGAAGTTCTTTGAGGTGCCCAGTAGGTCAAGTTTTTCTGAATTCAAGAGTTGTTTGAAGTCTGTAAAGAAATTATAAGAGGAATTGTGTTTCCAGCTAATAAGTATTTAGGGTTTTCTTGGGTTTTATATATTGTTCTAAGAAGCCCTAGTTTCAAAATGTTGCCAAAAAGGAACTTGTCTAGTAAGATAGAATACAAGGATAGGGGAGTCTTTGAAGATTTGATACAATTAATCCCACATTATGATAATGGGGCAGCCAGATTAAAGGAATTGCTCCCGAGAAACCCTAGGGACTCAGTAGCTGAAGGACTCCATGATAGAGGAAATTGGATGAGAGATGCTAGGGTGGGAGAAGATCATAATGGTCTTTGTATGCACCCTAAAATGGTCGCCTAGACTTTGGGCCCCTATTTCTACAATTTATCAAATCCCTGAATCAATATTTTCAAAAATTAACATTTTTCAAATATATCAATTTCCTTGATCAGATCATAATCAATTCAATATTTCCTAAGGTTTGAGCCTTATTTAATTTAAAAGAGAAATAAAAAATAAAAATCTTATTTAATTAAGAGAACATGCTCTCTTTTAATTAATTAAAAATCTCTTGTAATTAAATAATAAAATCACTTTATCCTAAGCCTTTATTTAATTAAAAAGAATTTCCTCCCCCTTTATTTAAATAAAAAATCCCCACTTTTCTTCTTATCCTTGTTGCACAAATAAAACATTTAATTCTTATTTTGTTTAAAACAACTTACTCAAAGAGAAATTCCTGTGCCCCCCTTAGCAACATATGGCAATTTGATATTGGGAGGTTAATAGTCCTTGGATTTTTTATGGATGTTGAATTATTGATTCAAATTGCTAAATGCTATTATCCTGTGACAAGATGTGTCAAGGATATCAATGGGAAGGACCTAATTAGTATAACAAAGGATGAGATTAGGGAGGTATTTTCACTAAATGACCCTTCTCTTGGGTTGGAGAAAATAGATTTCACAAAGTTTACAAAGGTATATGAGGCACAGAAGGATTATTTGAGAGTAGGGCCCCTAAGGGAATTTCTAGAAGAAATTGGATCAATGTGTGTTGTTAGTGCAAGCACACCAGAGACTTTTAGATGGATTTGTTCAGTAAAAGAGCACAAGGTTTCTATAAGTCTTTAAATTTAATCTTAGGGCATGATGAGGCCACTCATATGCCAATACCATATATGTTTATGATGGTACAATCACTACACCCTCAATTGGCATTGATTTTTGACTTTGCATCTTATTTGGTTGATCTAATCCATGAGGGATTAATGGGAATCAAGAACATGAAGGTTAGTAGGCCTTTTGGATGGTATTCAATGCTTATGCATATGTCCTTGTAGAAAGGTGAGAAATTCTTTAGCTGAATAGTCAACATTGTGAAGGAAAGAAATGCAGAAGCCCTTCTAGTTCAATTGTGGACTAAAACTTTGTCATGGGATAGAGTTTATACTAGCTACATTGATTTTGATAGGGACTTTGCTTCAAGGCTTAGAACTCTATTATTTTTTGACAATCCAAGGATTCCAAGAGAGTTATTAAGATTGATTAGACCAAAGGAGTATTTTCAAGATGTTACTATAGTCCACAATTTTGGGGATATCATTCTATATCCTATTTCTATAATTTTTAGAGTATATGGTTGCAAAGTGGCACCATACATTTTACCTTATCAGGTCCCATTGAAAGTAGGATATGCTAAAATATAAAGGTGTTAGAAAGTAAAGATCCCCAAGATAACTGAGAGGGGGGGGGGGGTGAATTAGTTATCTAATAATTTAACCATTCAACAGCTTTAAATAATATAACTAATGTACTGATCAACCATAGAAAGATAACCATACACAATTGCACAATAACACAAGATATGTTGACTAGGGAACCTCTTGAAAAGAGTAAACCTTGGTGGGAATGATGCCCACAAAATGATGCACTAATATGAAAGTTCCTTGTTAGAGGATGGACCCTATTAGGAGTCTTATGAAATACATTCAGTACATATAAATCCCTGTTAGGAGATTTTGAATCCCTGTTAAAAGATTCTAACCCGGTTAAGAGTTTATGGAAGACAGAAGGACCCACTGCCCAAACAGCTTCAAGGCAAGATCTCTGAACCCACTGTCCAAAAGATCTTAGAATTATTCAATAGAATAATATGAAATATATTACCTCCTTCACACTATGCCAAAAACACACTCTCTGCTACACAAGATCACAATTCCAAATCTCTGTACTCACAAGTCTTCCTTCATCACTGAATTAGCTCTTTTCTTCACTTCATGCATATATTCGCATCTCAATCTTCATAGTACATATTGTAACAAGGAAAACATTACTTCTTATATACCAAACTCAAATAATTACAAATGAGTCGGTCCTCAATTACAAAATAATAAATTCTACATGCTACACAAAATTTCACTTAAAACTGTCAGCTTCCAGATACTGTAACTTTCTCCAAACATATCTTCAAAGTTTGCACTATGAACCATGTCATCATTAATGAGTCTCCAACATCCCTTTAACTATGCAAAATCAGATTCCATCCTAGCTAAGAGATATCCTCTGATTTCTAAAAATTGCTTCACAGAAACACTGTCTAAACACTGCTTTCACCAAAATGCTCATAACTCTCATAAATGAATGAATTTATTTTTGCGATGTTAACCATAGGTTAATAACACACCAAAGAACATACCATAAACTATGAAAAATCCAATCTGCAATACATCATGTGTGCAAAACAAAACTGTACCTACTTTCCTGCTAATATCTAGAATATCACTGTGTTGACATCAATGACAATCCAAGTCATGAATGCAACAACAACTGCTACAGAATGACTACCAAAATACTTTGCATTCATTCCTAGTAGAAGGTAGATTGGTGGCCTGTAGGAAACCACTCTCATTGGTAAGGGAAGAGGACCTTTTTCCCTGATATCACAATAGCTCATTAGTATGTTATTACTAAGGGAGGTTGGGTGCATTTGAATAAAGTTTTGCAACCCTACAAAATGTCTAGAGTTGCAGCAAGATGTGAAAATAATGAGGGTTTCCTCTCAGGAATGTTTAGAGAAAAGGTAAGGTGTGCTCTTATTGAACATCAATTAAATTTCCCTAAAGATGTGATAAGGAATGAGTTTGACCTCCAAACTCAAGAAATAAGAAAGGAAAAATGTGTCATCAACAAAAAGACTATAGATTTCATTAGAAATTTTGATAAAGCTTATGACCCACTGAAGGGATTGAACCCTGGGCTAGGAAAGTTGATGCCCTTATGGAAATTTTTGAAGGGGTCATGCATGCAGTGAATGAAAATAAAGTCATGGTCACTAAGTCAGAGCCTGAAAGGGCCAAATAAATTTTGAGTCAGCCAAGGTACATGAAATTGACTCCTAAGGGAACATACACTATACAGAAGAGAAGTGGTTACAATGTCCTTTTGCCAACACAACAAAGAGGTGAGGATCTTCCTTCTACATCAAGAGTAAAAAGACCCATAGATGTTCCAGTAATGCAAGCACCCTCTCCTAAGAGGTAAAGACAACAAGAATCAAGGCCAGGAGAGAATGTGTATTCTCCTTCTCAATCCCCTATCCAATTAGATGAACATGGGGTAGCAGAATAGTTAGCTCAGATGAGTAGTGAGGGAAACATTTTTGTTTCCAATGATGAGTTGCAAGAAGGAATACCGAAGGCACCTAAGGAGGTGTTCATGGATCTCACTGTTTCTTAATTTGAGGGTAGACAAATGGACCCTATTTTAAAACAAGCCAGTGATTCATTTCTTGTTGTTGACAAATTTGTCAAAACTAGGGCATTCTCCCAATTTTTATGGAGAATGAAAATAAATCAATTTAAAGAGATTTGTGAAAATAAGGAGGAGTTCCCTGATAAGGATATTATAGAGATTGAAGTTCAGACCAAGATAGGCATGATGAAGCAGTTTGAAAAGGTTACTCTTGAGGAGGGAAGGGCTATGGTCCATACTGTAGGGGTGCTGATTTTGCCAGAGTGGGATATTGTTGATGCAATAATCTTTGATCAAGTTAGAAAGAGCAAGGTGAAGAATCTTTCTATTGTAGAATAGGCTCAACAAGCTGCTAGAGGAACTACTTTTTTAGAGGATCATGTTGCCTTGGTGATGTGGTCCCTTGAGAGGGAGGAGAACAAAGAAAAAAGAGAGGTCCTCTCTACAAAATATGTAGGGTATTTATTGGTACAAAGAGTAGGTGAGACTTCAGGAATAGAAGCTTCAAACCTAATTTTGGAGACTAGCAAGCTCAATGTCAAAGTGGCAGAGAAAGATGCCCAAGAAAAAGAAGAGCTCAGGCTCAAATTTGAAATTGTCCTCAAGTCTTACAATGAGCTCAAGATGGCACTGAATCAAAAGGATAAGTTGATTGCATTAGGACCACAAGATCATAGGTTATCACAACTGATGATAGAAGAAAAACCTATAGTGGCTTCTTCATCAAGCCCAATTGTTAAATTTCCACCATCACCATTCCCAGAGACCAGTATGGATGCAAGAGTTAGTTGGGAAAAGAAAAGATTGACTGAGGAAGCTAGTAAATTGAGAGAAATAAGGGTATAATTGGAGAAGGAAAAGGATGAACATGTGAAGGCCACAACTTTGGAAAACCAAAAATATGAAGAAAAAATGACAGATGCAATGATGCAATTTGCATATGATTTAAAACCCTCAATTTTCTATAATCATGTCAGTAAGTTACATGCTTTATTTGCAGCTTTGAATAAGGAGAAGACTGAGATGTCACCATTTTTGAGGAAGTGGATTGAGAGGTCTCCAAATGTGAAGCTTTTTCATATGTTATCAAAAGGCCAAGAGGACCCTGATCCACTGATTAAGCCAGTGCATCAAGCTGTGAAGAAAATAGTGCAGTATGACATTATTTTGGATAATTTCATTAGAAAATCAATTATGTTGAAAGCTGATCTAATGCTTTCAAATTATGAACTAATACCTACCATTCTTATAGAAAAGGGAGAATTTAAAGAATTGTATCAGTGGAGAGAAGAGATGGATGCACTCTTGTCAGAGAGGGTGACTGGTGTCTTAAGTGACACCTATTCTTTTAGTAGCACCATCAAATTATTAATAAATGCAAAATCAATGTTTCATCTTATTTAGCATAAGGTCAGTCAAATAGAGAATGAATGGGAACAATTATCTGGCAAAAGGGCTGAGTTTGCAAATTTTGAGTTCTCGAGCGAAGAGGTGTATGATAGGTGGAGGTATCAGTACATACCTCATGTTGAAAAAGTAAATACTCCACCAACCTCTTAAGAAAACAAAATACTTACTTTTTGAGTAGTCAGGATTGTTGAGGTGCAGAAAGGCATTCATTACAGGATTGACTATGAGATATTGCAATCAGATTTGTTGAAAGAAGCCAAGGAAAACATTGAAGACATAAAGCAAGGTGGCTGATCTACAAGTATCTCACCTATTTGATCAATGTATTTATTGTAAACCTAATAAGGTTGTTGTAAAGGTTTTAGGTTAGGAATTTTGCAAACCCTAGAATGATCGGTAGCTTGTTGCATCTCCTTGTATATAAAGGATTTTCCATAATCGTTCTAGGCATTGAGAGTTTAGGTGTTAAAAGGATAGATAATTTGAAACCCTAGCCCTTAGTCGGGGATTGTAATATATTGTATTATTTTTCATCAAGCAATAGAGAAGAGGTACAAGTTGCTGCTACTATTTTGCAAGCTTATTATTTAGAATATGATGTATACAATGTTCAAGGTTATACTTAATACAAATCTCAAATCTTTGTCTCTCCTTTCAGTTTATTTTGTAAATCTTTAAGTCTTTCTGAGATTTATATGTATGTATTTAGCTTTGAGTTCTGATCTAGGATTGGATTAAATACTACTAAGGGTGGGATACATGTTTACTGAATTCATTTTGAGGATTTTCTGTAAGCATGAAAGAGTTGAGGTGTTTGTATTTATGTTCAAAGACCAATTATTCTCCAAATGCCTTTGTATTCATTCTATCTTTTGATATTTTTCCCAATGGATAGAGCACTAGCCTATATTTCCCTATCTTTTCTTTGTGAGGAATGATTGAAATCTTGTAATCCTAAAAACATATAATCACTACCAGTCTTTTAAAAGTTTTATTTACTTTATGTAAGTTGTTTTACCTAGTGATGGAGAGTCAATGAGTAATAGGTTGTTATTTAGTACTTTCTCACTGTCATATGTTGTAAGATCTAGTATTGAATAAGGAACAGAGTTAAATCTATTGGATCAAGTGTACCCACCTTGGTTTAGTAGAGTGAGAAGTGAAGAGGGAAGTATTGTCCCTATAGGTTGTCCAGTTGCTTATAGATTTCCCATATTTGGAATTAACCACTCCTTAACATTAGTCATAAGCATATTGGTATCTCATGGAGTGTAAAATATTTTGAAGAACCAAAAAAATGGTGACTCTATTGGGGAAGAGAACATAACATTGAAATAAATTCGTTCAAAATCTCTGTTTATATTAAAAACTTTCAATATTTCATTACCTAGATTGATTCAGCCCATTCGAGTCACCAACAAAATGGTGACTCCACTAGGGACCTTGTTAAGAAAGTTGTAAGTAATGCAGGTACAAGTTGAGCTAGACTCTTGGCCTACTTACTTTAAAGCTAGTTGGTTACCTTTGAATACAAAGTTGATTCCTTTTCAAATTTTGCCTACCCTTTCCTGTTTATTTAAAAATTATAGAAATTCCCATTTATCTTGGGTGGTGACTGTAAACATCTCTGTGACTAGTGCTAAGTCAAGTATTGATATATCACAATGAGTTTCAAAAATACAAGGTCTTGGAGGAAGGAACACCCAGAGGAAAGTTTGCAGGGTGAGCTTCCAGCTACATCTAGATGAGTTTAGGGTAGAAGAGAAAAAAGTAGTAATGACATGTCTCTTACCTAGAAGCAAAAGGGAAACTCAAGATAGGAGGGTCTTGCTCCTCTTAGTTAGGAAGTAAATGCCTCAGAATATAAGGAGGTAGTTGATCTAGGTTTAAATCAGTATGAGGATTATTATTCCCCTATAGAAAGAGAGGGTGAAAGATTACCCCACAATAGGAAAATAATCCCTAATATATGATATGGAGGGGAGAGGAGATCTAGAAGTAAGAGTAGGAGTGGACAAGACTTTTTCCCCACTTTCACCCTTGGTTCATCTTGTTGGAAATATTCAAGAATTAACCGAGTTACTGAGAGGGGAGGGGTGAATCAGTAACTCCAAATTTTCTTACAATTTTAACATGAAATTTACCTTTTAACCTTTGCATACAGAAAGCATGAAACTTAAAAGCATTCAAAATAATGACACATAGATTTGGTTACCCAGAAACCTTCCAAAAGAAAGTAAAACTGGGGTGGGGATGAAACCCACAAAGCTTTAATACTGCAGAATAAAGTTGGCCGGTTAAGGCTTACAATTTGATCATTTCTGATGATCTGCCCTGTTAGGAGCAATAAGGATTGCTAAATCCACCCTGTTAAAGGATTTACAAACATACAATGAAGTATGCACTCGGTAAAGAGATTTTTATAAAGACTGTTAGGTCTACCCGGTTAAAGGATTTAGTACTGATTCACCTGTTAGAATGAAATAGTAGATCTCTGCTTTGCAACTGGATTGCTAATTGAGATTCGCTGATGTACTGATCACCTTCTGTGATGAATTTGTCTTTGCTGTACCTTATACTTCTGAAGCCTTCTGTAATTCACTTATTTCTGCCTTTCTTTCTCTTTCACATATATTCTACTTCATACATTTCATTACATCTTTTTATTTTTACAACATTGTTTATATAAAAGTCTCAAACAATTAATTACAATTACAATTACACAGTCGGCTTGACAAATAAACATAAGTGCTACTAAGTCGGCCCAAATATGGTTACTCGGTTCCTTCAAACTAACTCGGTGACTTTCTGATACTCGGCGTCCACTGCATTACTCGGCATCGTCATGCACTCGGTAGAAGTGAAGGCATGGTTCATACTGATCACTCGGTAGGTATTGAACTCGGTAAGTACTGGTGACTCGGTAGAAAAGATGTTACTCGGTTTACATTGTCCTGATCGGTTTGTACTAACTTGCTCAGTTTCCACTGTCTGCTCGGTTTGCACTGTCTGCTCGGTTTGCACTATCTGCTCGGTTTGCACTGACTGCTCGGTTTGCACTGACTGCTCGATTTGCACTGTCTGCTCGGTTTGCACTGTCTGCTCGGTTTGCACTGTCTGCTCGATTTGCACTGTCTGCTCGGTTTGCACTGACTGCTCGGTTTGCACTGTCTGCTCGGTTTACACTGACTGCTCGGTTTGCACTGTCTGCTCGGTTTACATCCAGAATGCAAATAAGTGTTGTCACTAGTGGCAATTCTACTTAATGCCAACACATCTTTGTCCCAAGGCCTCCATGAGTCTCAGGATCAACAAGAGGAGCCTCAAGCATAGCAAGTTGAATCTGAAACAACTTTACCTGATTTTGAGGAGATATTTGAGGAAGTATATGAATTAGAAAGGAGAATTCATAATCAAGCCTATTAGGAACTCCACTTGGGTTTCAAATTTGGTACCTATCATAAAGAAGAATGGTGACATTAGGCTTTGTTTTGATTTTAGAAATCTTAATATAAATTCTCTAAAGGATAACTATGGATTACCAAATATGGAGAACATGTTGCAGAAAGTCACTGGGTCAGAATTGATGTCCATGATGGATGGATTTTTTGGTTATAATCAGGTTATGGTTAAGCACATAGAGCAATTTAAAACCACATTTACAACCCCATGGGGGACATATGTTTATGTAAGGATGCCTTTTGGGTTGATTAATGCTGGTGCCACCTTTCAAAGGGCCATGGATGTAGCTTTTGTAGATTTTATTGATAGGTTTATGATGATATATCAAGATGATTTGATAGCCTTCTTAGCTAAAGAAGAACAACATTCCCAACATCTAGAAAAGATTTTCATTAGAGCATTAGAGTATGGGGTTTCTTTGAACCCAAAGAAGTGTGCCTTTGGTGTGGTAGAGGGAAAACTTCTAGGGCACCTTGTTTCAAAGGATGGGGTGAGGATAGATCTTGAAGGGGTGGAAGCTATTGATAAGCTATCTTTACCAAAGAATATCAAGGGGAGTTAGTCCTTTCTATTAGAATAACTAAGAGGGGGGTGAATCAGTTATCCAGTGTCCCAAAACAAAATGTAGAATTCAAAACTATTTCTTCAATTTTTACTCGTCGGTAAACAATAATAACTTTTACTATCTGTGCTTTTACTGATTACTAGTCAAATACTATAATAGTTACCGATCAAATATAACATGTAACATGGAAAGAATGATAACAAACAAATATCACAATCAACACATAACATAAGCGATTATCCGTGGAAACCCTGCAAAGGGAAAAACCACTTGGGACTGGCAACCCAAAATTGTTCACTCTTATAAAGTGAGGTTAGTTAAGACCCAACCCTGTAAAGGTTACAAACACACTATCAAGTGTGACCTTGTTAGAGGATTTTAGACTAGAAGTTATCATCCAACTAGCATTCACTATGGGGTTGATAGGATAATAATGTTCATTCTATGAATGATACATCATAAAAATTTCAGAGTCCACTCGGTTAAGATATTTGACTATATACAATGGTTAAATATGTAATAGTAAATGAATTGCCTTAATACAAATTCAATTGCAGATTACAAATCAATATTTAGTCCATACAAATCCTTCTGATCAATATTTCACTTCATATTCAATACTGTATTAACTTACTGTCCATTGGTAATTGCTCTTTGTAGCTCGGTAATTATTCTTCAGCTCGGTTCTTACTAACCAGCATGATCATAATGCATGAAGACCTTGTTCACGCGATATTCTTGCAGCTTCTACTTCTTCTGGCATATTTTCATAAAGAAATTATGTTCTCTTATATAGATGAGTAAATCATTTTCTTCTCCACCATCATATTTTTCCTCTTAACCACATTCATAGATTTTGCCACTTCAAACTTTCTCGGTACTTGTGTCAATAACATGTTTGATTCTGATCCTTTAGATCTTTCCTAAATTTCGTTAGCTGTCGATCTGTGTAACAAACATTATCTATTAGCTCGATGTTATACTCTTGCCAGCTCATTAATCTTATCAGCTAAACTAATCATTTAATTCATTTTATTTCACTCGGTTAACAAAGAAATGCATCGGTGAACACTGCTTGGTTAATACTGTGATCGGTATACACTTCACTCCGTCGGTGTATAATAGAAATGCTTCATTTACCGACAACACTGCTTTGTGTCTTTCAGCTCTATACTTCATCATAGATGAATGCAACATAATAAAGTCAATATCATCAAGTCATAGACTCATCAACAAGTTACTCAATGTGTTCCTTATCCTCATTTGTCATGTACATCTTTCCTCATGTAGATTTCTCTATTCTTGATCTCTTTCACCTTTCTTCAGATGTCTCGGTATAGTAACTTACAAGATAAGTACTGTCAAGCTAGTTGACATGAATGACAACATAATAATGATTTAATCATATTAAATATCTAATCAGAAACTCCTTAGTGATCTTGTAATCATAGATTCTTCAATCAGATTCCAAATCAGTTGTAGTCCAACAATCTCTCCCTTTTGCATTGATGGCAACTCAAGTAATATGAAATGTACCATACACATACCAAACATATATTCTACAACTTTGTGAACAAAATGCTATAAGTCGAATAGACTTAATATGTTTAATCACTACATTACTAAACAACATTAGATAATACAACTTTACCATTCTATAGTTGTGTTCTTTTTAGTTCTCCTATTTTTGCTTTTGTTCTCTGTAACTGATCTTCAATGCTCTGTCTCATTCAGATTGTCTCTCCCTTAGATAGTTCTCATCAGTGCTTGTTTCTTTTTATATTATTTATCTCTCCCTTTGATAGCAATGCCAAAGAAACAAATAAACAAATAATTTTGTCTTCCTCTGTATCTTTGTATACTGATATTCCAATTGGTTCAAGTGCTTAAACTTAATAAAAACCTTGAACATGATTCAAAGTGTGAACTATGTTGCATCAGCATGAATGATCTTCTGATAAAAATAGGCTAATGCAACAACTAGATCACCTTAGTGACTGATAGATAGGGGACAGACCCCAAGTCTAATCCTCAAGTATTCAAATGTGTCCTTCGGTAGAGGCTTTGTAAAAATATCGGCAAGTTGTTCTTTAGATGTGACAAATTCTAACTTCACTTTCTTCTCTTGCACTTGTTCTCTTAAGTAATGATACTTAATAGATAAATGCTTTGTCTTAGAGTGCATCATAGGATTCTTTGAAATATTAATAGCACTAGTGTTGTCACAATATATAATCACCATGTCAGTGATTACCTCATTCATTCCTTCTAACACTTGTTTGATATATGCAATGTTAGAATAGTTAGTAGCAGTAGCAACATACTCTGCTTTAGTTGTAGACTGAGAAATACAAGTCTTATTTTTACTTGTCCAGGTTACAAGTCTTTCACCAAAGAAAAATGCTCCTCCGGTGGTGCTTTTTCTATCATCCACATTTCCAGCCCAATCAGCATTGGTGTAAACTTTCAGTTAAAACTTCCCTTCCTTAGGATATCATAATCCATAATTCTCTATTTTCTTCAAGTATCTTAAGATCCTTTTGTTAGAAATAGGAAATACTGAGAGGGGGGGGTGAATCACTATTTAAAAAACTTTTTCTTTTGCCCACTTATGGATATAACATATTACTTTAGTGCATACAAAGATTATCAAGCTGATTAACAAACATAGCAGTAAATAGAAAGAACTCATAACACATCATATGTTCTTGAGGAAACCCTAGCCAAGGGAAAAACCCGGTGGGGATGGTACCCACAAAGATCACTAATCAAAAGTATCCTGTTAGGGATATTGGACCCTGTTAGGAGTCAATTTATAATATATAGTAGATCTATCCTGGTTAAAGGACTTTAGGCCTTGTTAGAAGCCTTAACCCTGTTAGGAGTTAGATTACAAAACCTGATCACCAGCTGAGCTCACTGCCCAAACAGGTAATACAAAAATGTTTCTGACTATAATATGGTACTTCTTACAACTTCACATCAATAGCCTTTTCTGCTATCATAATAAACAACTATCACAAGTTATCTTTTCTTTCTTTTTACATATCACTTCTATCTTTCATTACATTTCAAGCATGCCTAATATATGAGTTATTAAAGCTAATAAATTTACATGGTCAGCATCCAAAATCTTTATCCAAGAGTAAACATCTAGAATTTTGTCCCTTCATAATGTAAAGTCATTATTTTGACAAGCAAAAATAATCCCTTAACTCTTTCGCTAATACTGTCTCCAGAACTGTTCTGTCTGCAAAACTATCTTCGGTAAACTTTGAATAACTTTGTTCGTACTACTCCAAACTTTATGCGCACTGAGATGGGGTATCCTCATACTCTATAGAAGCTTTAGTTAGCTGCACAAACAAAAATATTTCTCCAGTGGATGTCACCAACTAAATCTTCATCGGGTGCTCTGTCAAGATCACTGTATCCAAACTTAGACAATTTTTTCCTTCAACTTTGCATACTTGCATTCTAGATTTTGCGCTCTTAGTAGAGATCACATGTTGCCATAATGATAACATCTATGCATCCACATTAGCCAAATTTCCAACACCTTTTTTTAGCTATCATGTGTGATTATCTAGGATTAGTAGAAAATCTTGCAACAATTCCCACAACATGTGCTATATCTAGTCTACTGTGAACTACATACATTAATTTACCAATCATGGATCAGTAAAGTGTCTGGTTTACCTCTGTATTTTCATCCTCCTTTGTCAATTTGCATCTGGTAGCCATCGGTGTTCCCATAGGTTTAGCATCTTCCATGCCAAATGTCTTCAGTACTTCCTTTATGTATTTAGATTGTGTGATGAATATTCCATCACTCTGTTGAATCACTTGTAGTCCAAGAAAGAACTTAATCTCTCTAAACATAGACATTTTAAATTCCTTTTGCATTTCATCAAAAAATGCCTTGCAGACAAGATCTGAGCCTCCAAAGATAATATCATCAACAAATATTTCAGCAATGATAATAGTATCATCAGTATCACCTTTTACATATAGAGTGTTGTTTTCACTTGTTCTTTCAAATCCAATACTTAACAAGTAAGTATGCAGTCTTTCATACCATGCTCTCAGTGCTTGCTTCAATCCATATAAAGCTTTATGTAATCTACATACCATGTCTTTATTGTCAGGATCAACAAATCCTTTAGGTTGTTCGATGTAGACCTCTTCTTCAAGTATACCATTCAAAAATGTTGACTTCACATCCATTTGATAGACTTTGAATTTCTTGTGTACAGCATATGCAAGTAGCATTCTAACTCCTAATCTAGCAATAGGTGTAAATGTTTCACCATAGTTAATGCCTTCTTCCTGTGCATATCCCTTGCATACCAATCTAGCTTTATTTCTTGTGACTTCACCACTTTCATTCAATTTATTCATGTATATCCACTTAGTACCGATAACATTCTTATCTTTTGGTCAGGGTACTAAGGACCAAGTTTTTTTCTTCTCTATTTTCTCTATTTCCTCCTTCATTGCATTAACCCATTCTTCATTCTCTAATGCAACTTTCATAGTTTTAGGTTCAAATTCACAAATTAGGCATGTACCTTGTCTTGTTTTGCTTCTAGTTTGTATTCCATCATGTCTGTCTCCAATGATTTATGTTTTAGGATGATGTCTTCTAGAAAAACTAGCTAGAACTTGATTTCTCCTTTCTTGTTCATCCTATTTAGGGTTATTTCCTTGCTTGGTAGCTCCATTTTGTTCCTCGGTTTGCATTGCCTATTGTCCTGCATTGTTTCCCTGTTGACCGATTATTACAGTTTGTGGCATCGGTAGATACTCTAGATGTTCAATGTAAGTGAATCTATCATAGTCTTCTAGTTCCTTTGTACTTTCCTCTATGTACTTGTCATCAAACTCATCAACACAAAAATTAGTACTTTCAACTATCTTATTTGTAGCCTTATTCAAACATTTATATGCTTTACTTGTAGTGGAATATCTCAGAAATATCCCTTCATCTCCTTTAGAATCAAATTTTCCATTTCTCTCATCTTTTAAAATAAAGAATTTACTTCCAAAAATTCTAAAATAACTTACAGTTGGTTTGTGTCCAAACCAAAGTTCATAAGGTGTTCGATTGGAGTCCTTCTTTAGTTGTACTCGGTTAAGAACATACACAGTTGTACTAACAACTTCCCTCCAATATGTTTGAGAAACATTCTTCTGTATCATCAATGTTCTAGCATAGTCAATTATAGACCTATTCCTCCTTTTAGCAATGCCATTTTACTGAGGTGTCCTCGGTGCAGATACCTATCTTTTGATTCCATGCTCATTACAAAAATTAGTAAATTCATCAAAGATAAATTCACCTCCTCTATCAGATCTTAGGCATTTTATTTCCTTTCCAGTTTATTTCTCTACCTTAGCTTCATACCACTTAAACATTTTGAAAGCTTTAGATTTCTCTTTTAGGAACATAACAGTCATTAGTCTATTATAGTCATCAATAAAAAGAATAAAATATCTATCACCAGAACAACTCTAAGTTCTCATAGGACCACATAGATCGATATGAACCAACTCAAGTATCTTCTTTATTGAGTAGTCTTTTCTTTTAAAACTAGACTTAGTCATCTTACCTTTCTGATATTCATGGCACATGGCATGAATAGGTTTTGTCAAGTTGGGAAATCCTCTAACTCTTTTCTTTCTACTAATCTTGATCATGTTGTCAAAGTTCACATGGCATAACCTTTTGTGCCACAACCAAGCATCTTCATCCTTTATTAACAAACAAGAAGACTGATCCATATCAAGATAGAAAAGATTACCTCTAGATTGTGTACGAGTTCTAAAAATTCTTCCTCCGTCGTCATAGATCTTCACCTTTTTTCTCTCAAAATCCAATCAATGGCTTGAATTGTTTAGCTGAGCCACACTTAACAAATTATAGTTCAATCCATCTACCCAGTATGCATTTTCACATTGTAATTTGTCATTGATCATCAGTGAGCCTTTACCTCTTACCATACAAGATGCATCATTTCCCATTCTCACAGATCCTCCATTATATTCAACAAGATGATCAAACTTCTCTACATCACCAGTCATATGATGTGTACAATCACTATCTATGATCCATGTATCATTTCTGCTTATTTTAGACATTAGTGTTGTCTCTTCATGTTTCTCTTCCTCTTCTAAGTCATCTTTCATAGTAACAAATACAACTTCTATATCATCTTCAAAATCATATTCAGTTTCAATATCTTCAGCTATGTAACATACCTTTTTTCCTTTTTCATCTCGGTTGTCTCTATTGTAGTGTCGATAGCCTCTGTTGACTCTTCTCCCATAGCTTCCTTCAGATTAGTCTTTGGATCTATCATCATCTTTCTTCTGAGGACATCTAGCAGTGATGTGACCGACTTCTTTACAATTAAAGCATGCCAAAGGTAGCTTACCTATATACCTTCCTTTTCCTTTGGGAAATCTTTTGGCCATAAGTACTTCAAGCTCATCAAGTTCATCATCGGTATTGTCATCACTATCACAATTCTTACTATTTCTGCTAGATTTTACAATCTTCAAAGAAGACATGAAAGAGGATTCAATAGAAGGAACAAAACTATTATCAAAGTTGTTTAATTCAAAGGTTGTAAGTTTACCAATCAGAGTGTCAAGAGTAAGATTGGATGTAGCTCTTGTTTCATGAATTTTAGAAATCCTGATTGCATAAACTGGTAGCAAAGTTCTGAGAATCTTACTTATCATTGTTTCATCATCAATTACTCCATTAGATGCTCTAATAGCATGTACCACCTCTTTCAATCTATTTGAATATTGGACAATGTTCTCACCTTCTTTCATTCTCATATCATCAAATCTACCTCTCAGACTTTTAGCTCGGGCTCTTTTAACATTCACATCTCCACTGTATATTTGTGTTAACTTATCCCACATTGCTTTGGTAGTCGTGCGTGTCTTGATATCTTCAAATTCAGCATCGGTATAGGCAGAAACAAGTTCCATCATAGTAACATTTTTTTCATGCTTGTCTTTCAGTTGATCAAGAGTTAAGGGACCAGTGGGCGGTTGTATGTAGCCATTCTCCATTAGATCTAGTGCAGAGTTCTCAATTCTAGATATGTGTAGCTTCATTCTGCTTTGCCATACTATGAAGTTCTCTTTGTTTAGTTCTGGTACTTCCCTCTTATACATCTTAAGACCTTTATGCTTAAGTCATTAAAACTCTATTCCAAGCAACCAACGCTCTGATACTAATTGTTAGAATAACTGAGAGGGAGGTGAATCATTTATCTAGTGTCCCAAAACAAAATGTATAATTCAAATCTATTTCTTCAATTTTTTCTCATCGGTAAACAATAATAACTTTCATTGTTTGTGCTTTTACTAATTACCAGTCAAATACTATAACAGTTACTGATCAAATCTAAAATGTAACATGGAAAGAATGATAACAAAAAAATATCACAATCAACACATAACACAAGAGATTTAATGTGGAAACCATGTAAAGGGAAAAACCACCTGGGACCGGCAACCCAAAATTTTTCACTCTTCTGAAGTGAGGTCGGTTAAGACCCAACCTTGTTAAAGGTTATAAACACACTGTCAGGTGTGACCTTGTTAGATGATTTTAGACTAGAAGTTATCATCCAACCAGCATTCACTATGGGGTTGACAGGATAATAATGTTCATTCTATGAATGATACATCATAAGACTTTTAGAATCCACTCGGTTAAGAGATTTGACTATATTAAATGGTTAAATATGTAACATTAAATGACCTACCTTAATACAACTTCAATTTTAGATTATAGATCAATATTTAGTCCATACAAATCCTTTTGATCAATATTTCACTTTAGATTCAATATTGTATCAACTTACTGTCCGTTGGTAATTGCTCTTTGTAGCTCGGTAATTGTTCTATAGCTTGGTTCTTACTAACCAATATGATCAAAATACATGAAGACCTTGTTCATGTGATATTCCTATAGCTTCTACTTCTTCTAGCATATTTTCATAAAGAAATTATGTTCTCTTATATAGACAAGTAAATCATTTTCTTCTCCACCATCAGATTTTTCCATTTAACCACATTCATTGATTTTGCCAATTCAAACTTTCTTGGTACTTATGTCAATAACATGTTTGATTCTTATTCTTTAGATCTTTCCTAAATTTCATCAGCCGTTGATCTATGTAACAAGCATTATCTGTTACCTCGATGTTATACTCTTGCCAGCTCATCAATCTTATTGGCTAAACTAATAATTTAATTCATTTTGTTCCACTTGGTTAACAAAGAAATGCATCGGTTGCATCGGTGAACACTGCTCGGTTAATAATATGATCGGTATACACTTCACTCCGTCGGTTTATCCTAGAAATGCTTCATTTACTGACAACACTACTTTGTGTCTTTCAGCTCTATACTTCATCATAGATGAATGCAACATAATAAAGTCAATATCATCAAGTCATAGAATCATCAACAAGTTACTCAATGTGTTCCTTATCCTCATTTGTCATTACATCTTTCCTCATGTAGATTTCTCTATTCTTCATCTCTTTCACCTTTCTTCAGATGTCTCAGTATAGTAACTTACAAGATAAGTACTATCAAGCTAGTTGACATCAATGACAACATAATACTGAGTTAATCATATTAAATATCTAATCAGCAACTCCTCAGTGATCTTATAATCATAGATTCTTCAATCAGATTCCAAATCAGTTGTAGTCCAAAACTTTCTAGGATAGGTTAATTTCTTGAGGAGGTTTATTACAAACTTTGTAGAAATTAGCATTCCCATATCAAGAATGTTGAAGAAAGGAGAAAAGGTTGAATGGAATGTGGAAGCAATATAGGCTTTTAATGATATTAAAAGGGCTATCAAGCATCCCCTAGTCTTGAAAACACTAGATTACAAAAAACCAATGCAGATCTTTTCCTTTGCATCTGCCCATACTATTGTAGCAGTATTGTTACAGAAAAATGCTGATGGTTTTGAGCAGCCGATTTCTTTTTTTAGCAAGAACTTGCAGGTAGCTGAATTGAATTATGATATCATTGAGAAGAAAATTTATGCCCTGGTAAAGGATATTAAAACATTTAGATGTTATCTGGTTGGAGTCACAGTAGTTGCCTATGTTCCAAGTGCTGCAGTCAAGGATATCTTGGTCCAACAAGAAGTTTCAGGAAGAAGATGTAGATGGATCAATAGGATTCAAGAATTTAATATTAACATTCACATTACAAAGCTGGTTAGAGGGTTGGGCCTAGCAAAGTTGATGGCTCAAAGCAATTTGACTGCAAACCAAATAAACATGTTGGAGGAAAATCAAAGACCTTTTGTGTGTAACATGGATTGTTGTGAGTGGTATAAAAATATTGTTGAATATTTACAAAAGATGACCTTGCCCCCTAGACTAGATGATAACAAGAAAAGAACTATTAAGCTTCACTCCATAAGGTATGCAATTATAAGTGGTGAGTTATGGTGGAGAAGCAATGAGGGTGTTTTGCTTAGGTGTGTAGATCAGGATAAGGCCAAACTTTTGATGGATGAAATGCATAATGAGATTTGTGGAGGACCTTATATGGAAAAGACTACAACCCATAAGATCATCAGGTCAGGTTTTTGGTGGCCATCACTTTTCAAAGATACCCATCAGTTTGTAAAGAAGTGTGACCCTTGTCAGAGATTTACAGGAAAATTGAAATTTAACAAAAATTTGCCTCTCAAACTTGTAACAGTTCAAGCCCCTTTCCAAAAGTGGGGTATGGATTTCATTGGTGAAATCCCTAATAAGTCTAGTGGTGGACATTCATATATTTTGCTGGCAACTAATTACTTCACCAAATGGGTTGAGGTAATCCCTTCAAGGAAAGCAACTAGTAAGGTGGTAACAAATTTTATGATGCAAAATATCCTTACAAGATTTGGTTGCCCAGAAACCATGGTGGTTGATAATGCAATGTGCTTTAGGTTAGAGGAGTTTATTCACTTTTGTCAAAAAAATGGTATAAAAATCTCATATTCATCTCCCTACCATCCACAAGGTAATGGCCAGGTAGAATCTAGCAACAAGAGTTTGATTAAAATTTTGAAAAGAGTATTAGATAAGAACAAGAAGGCCTAGGATTCCAAGTTGTTGCAAGCCCTATGGGTTGATAGGGTTATAGTGAAGAAGGCAATAGGGTGTGCCCCTTTTGACTTAGTATATGGGATTAATGCAAGATTACCCCAAAACAATCTGTTACAAATGTATCAATTCATACAAGCATATGATGATGATGTGGAAGAAGATATGACTGTCAGAATAAATTATTTAATTCAATTGAATGAGGTAAGAAATGATGCACGTGATAAAAATGAGAAGATGCAGGCCTAGTGCAAAGTCATGTATGACAAAAGGACTATTTAGAGAAATTTTGCAAGTGGTGATATAGTCCTGATGTGGAATGCAAGGTTAGAAGATAAAGGATAGCATGGGAAATTTGATCCCATCTAGTTAGGAGCATATGTCATTGAACAAAAATGGGGAAAAAATTCATATATATTGAGGAATATAACAAGAGAGCTCATGGAATTGCCAGTTCAAGGTCAATTTTTGAAATTTTACTTCTCTAAAGAATCTTTTGAGTCTCTGTACAGGTTTAGTTTTAAGATTTTGTGTGTTGTTCCCTATTTTCAGTTGAAGTTTTGTTCTGGTCTACTCTTCCAGGAGATTCCAATTTTCTCATTGTATTTGCGGGAGATACATGTCCCCAAGCATGAGCCACTATTATCACTATAAAAATTTTTTAGCTTCATGCTAAAACTTTTGAAAAAATCTAGTTTATAGACCTGATGGCAAGGTTTTATGGTGAAAACCCTAGGTTTGGTGGGAGCCCTAGCTAGCCTTTAAGCCTTGTTCTAAATTTGCATTGCCTTTTTGCTCACTAACTCCCCAAATACCCATGTGCTAAATTACCCCCTTTAGCGATGACCACTTTACATGTTATGTTGTTAGGTTATCCGACGGGCCCCTTTTAATTATTTATTTCAAAACCTAAGTCTCAGGTAAATTCTTCAATAGTATGTCACCCTTTAAAACTAGTGGTTGTCATTGAACCGCAAGACTGCTTGTTTTCAAAATGTCTGACATGCGCTTTAGCAACAAAGTGCCATCTATCTAGGTGGGCCCTTCAATAAAGGTGTGCTCGAGATAAAGCACAAATTAATCCTACGGCTGTCGCTATACCGTTGGAGAAAGTTGATAGCCTTTTAAGCATCACACTTTAGTGACAAGCATCTGATCAAAGCTTCATTGACAGTGGCAGGTTCTAGTTTGTCAGTCTTCATGGCATTTCTCTTAGGTTGAAATTTGTCTTTGGTGATGTAGCGAATGTGGGGTCAAACTTTTCAAAAGATAAAGCACAAATTAATCTTACGACTGTCACTATACTATTAGAGAAAGATGTCAGGATCTTAAGCTTGCTCTTTAGTGACAACCGTCAGATTCTCTTTAAAGGAAGAAGTTTGCACCGGGCCCTAGGGTGCCAGGTCACATTGATGTGTTTGCTTTCCATTGCTTGCTGGGAGTTGTGACATGGAAGCTTTTGATTTGATGAAGGGAAGCAATGGGGCCAAAGTCTCTTAATTTATGAGGATCATCCAATTAAATAGCATCGATGGTTGTCATTATATCTTGATCTGAATTTCTTGACAGTTTTGGGTTAGCACTTTAGCGACAAGGTGACACTTGTCCCCTCCGGGCAAAGTAAAGTAAAGTTATTTATTTTCCCACATGGTTAAATTTAAATGTTCTCATTGGTTGAGAACTGATTTGGGGAAAAGTAACACAAGGTTACACCATTTAACTTGTCAACCATCTGATGTGCCTAAAGGGAAACAAAATCAATGGCTCGAATTCAAATTTCTACTCTGTGACATTTTTCATGTCTTGTAAATGCTAAGGCCACCAAATTTCAGTAATGGTAGACTTAATGAGCTATGTGTGGATGGATTGTAGATAGTTGGCAACATTATATATTAAAATTTGATCATTGTTTCTCTTTACCACTCTCACAAGCATTCTGGCGAACTAGATTTTCCTCTAGAGTGATTTTAAGAGAAGTTCTTTCAGGTGCCCGGTAGGTCAAATTTTTCTGAATTCAAGAGTTGTTTGAAGTCTGTAAATAAATTATAAGAGGAATTGTGTTGCCATCTAATAAGTATTTAGGGTTTTCTTAGGTTTTATATATTGTTCTAAAAAGCCCTAGTTGCAAAATGCCTCCAAAAAGGAACTTGTCTGGAAAGACAGAATACAAGGATAGGGGAGTCTTTGAAGATTTGATGCAATTACTCCCACATTCTGATAATGGGGTAGTCAAATTAAAGGAATTGGTTCTAAGAAACCCTAGGGACTCAGTAGCTGAAGGACTCCATGATAGAGGAAATTGGATGAGAGATGCTAGGGTGGGAGAAGATCATAATAGTCTTATTTTGTTTAAAACAACTTACTCACAGAGAAATTCTTGTGCCCCCCTCAACAACATATAGCAATTTTATATTGGGAGGTTAATAGTCCCTGGAGTTTTTATGGATGCTAAATTATTGATTCAAATTGCTAAATGCTATGATCCTATGATAAGATGTGTCAAGGATATCAATGGGAAGGACCTAATCAATATCATAGAGGATGAGATTAGGGAGGTATTTTCACTAAATGACCCTTATGTTGGGTTGGAGAAAATAGATTCACAAAGTTTACAGAGGTATATGAGGCACAGAAGGATTATTTGAGAGCAGGGCCCCTAAGGGAATTTCTAGAAGAAATTGGATCAATGTGTGTTGTTAGTGCAAGCACACCAAAGCCTTTTAGGTTGGATTTGTTCAATAAAAGAGCACATGGTTTCTATAAGTCTTTAACTTTAATCTTAGGGCATGATGAGGACACTCATATGCCAATACCATATATGTTTATGATGGTACAATCACTACACCCTCAATTGGCATTGATTTTTGACTTTGCATCTTATTTGGCTGATCTAATCCATGAGGGATTAATGGGAGTCAAGAACATGAAGGTTAGTAGGCCTCTTGGATGGTATTCAATGCTTATGCATATGTTCTTGTACAAGGTGAGAAATTCTTCAGCTCAACAGTCAACATTGTGAAGGAAAGAAATAGAGAAGCCCTTCCAGTTCAATTGTGGACTACAACTTTTTCATGGGATAGAGTTGATGCTAGCTACATTGCTTTTGATAGGGACTTTTCTTCAAGGTTTAGAATTCTATTGTTTTTTGACAATCCAAGGATTCCAAGAGAGTTGTTAAGATTGATTAGACCAAAGGAGTATTGTTAAGATGTTACTATAGTCCACAATTTTGGGGATATCATTCTATATCCTCTTTCTACAGTTTTTAGAGTATATGGTTGCAAAGTGGCACCATACATTTTACCTTATCAGGTCCCATTGAAAGTAGGATATGCTAAAATATTAAGGTAGATTGGTGACCTACAGGAAACCACTCTCACTGGTAAGGGAAGAGGGACCCTTTTCCCAGATATCACAATATCTCATTAGTATGTTATTACTAAGGGAGGCTGGGTGCATTTGAATAAAGTTTTGCAACCCCACAAAATGTCTAGAGTTGTAGCAAGATGTGCGGATAATGAGTGTTTCCTCTCAGGAATGTTTAGAGAAAAGGTAAGGTGTGCTCTTATTGAACACTAATTCAATTTCCTTGAAGATGTGATAAGGAATGAGTTTGACCTCCAAACTCAAGAAATAAGAAAGGAAAAATGGGTCATCTACAAAAAGACTGTAGATTTCATTAGAAATTTTGATAAAGCTTATGACCCACTGAAGGGATTTGAACCCTGGGCTAGGAAAGTTGATGCCCTTATGGAACATTTTGAAGGGATCATGCATGAAGTGAATGAAAATAAAGTCATGGTCAATAAGGCAGAGCCTGAAAGGGCCAAACAAATTTTGAGTCAGCCAAGATACATGAAATTGACTCCTAAGGGAACATACACTGTACAAAAGAGAAGTGGTTATAGTATCCTTTTTCCAACAAAACAAAGAGGTGAGGATCTTCCTTCTACATCAAGAGGAAAAAGACCCATAGATGATCCAGTAATGTAGGCACCCTCTCCTAAGAGACAAAGACAAGAAGAATCAAGGCCAAGAGAGAATGTCTATTCTCCTTCTCAATCCCCTATCCAATTAGATGAACATGTGGTAGCAGAATAGGTAGTTCAGATGAGTAGTGAGGGAAACATTTTTGTTTCCAATGATGAGTTGCAAGAAGGAGTACTGGAGGCACCTAAGGAGGTGGCCATGGATCTCACTGTTGCTGAATTTGAGGGTAGATAGATGGACCCTATTTTAAAACAGGCCAGTGATTCATTTCTTGTTGATGACAAATTTCTCAAAACTAGGGCATTCTCCCAATTTTTATGGAGAATGAAAATAAATCAATTTAAAGAGATCTGTGAAAAGAAGGAGGAGTTCCCTGATAAGGATATCATAGAGATTGAAGTTGAGACCAAGAAAGGTATGATGAAGTAGTTTGAAAAGGTTACTCCTGAGGAGGGAAGGGCTATGGTCCATACTGTAGGGGTGCTGATTCTACTAGAGTGGGATATTTCTAATGCAATAATCTTTGATCAAGTAAAAAAAGAGCAAGGTGAAGACTCTTGCTACTGTAGAACATGCTCAACAAGCTACTAGAGGAACTGCTTTTTCAGAGGTTCATGCTGCCTTGGTGATGTGGTCCCTTAAGAGGGAGGAGAACAAAGGAAAAAGAGAGGTCCTCTCTATGGAATATGCAGGGAATTTATTGGTACAAAGAGTCAGTGAGACTTCAGGAGTAGAAGCTTCAAACCTAATTTTGGAGACTGCCAAGTTCAATGTCAAAGTGGCAAAGAAAGATGCCCAAGAAAAAGAAGAGCTCAGGCTCAAATTTGAAATTGTCCTCAAGTCTTACAATGAGTTCAAGATGGAGCTGATTCAAAAGGATAAGTTGATTGCTGAGCTATCAGGACCACAAGATCATAGGTCACCACAACTGATAATAATAGAAAAACTTGTAGTGGCTTCTTCATCAAGCCCAATTGTTGAATTTCCACCATCACCATTCCCAGAGACTAGTATGGATGCAAGAGTTAGTTGGGAAAAGGAAAGATTGACTGAGGAAGCTAGTAAATTGAGAGAAATAAGGGTATAATTGGAGAAGGAAAAGGATGAAAATGTGAAGGCCATAGCTTTGGCAAACCAGAAATATGAAGAAAAAATGACAGATGCAATGATGCAGTTTGTATATGATTTAAAACCCTGAATTTTCTATAATCATGTCAGCAAGCTACATGCTTTATTTTTAGCTTTGAATAAGGAGAAGACTGAGATGTCACCATTTTTGAGGAAGTGGATTGAGAGGTCTCCAAATGTGAAGCTTTTCCATATGTTATCAAAAGGCCAAGAGGACCCTGATCCACTAATTAAGCCAGTGCATCAAGCTGTGAAGAAAATAGTGTAGTATGACATTATTTTGGATAATTTCATTAGAAAATCAAGTATGTTGAAAGCTGAGTTGATGCTTTCAAATTATGAACTGATACCTACCATTCTTACAAAAAAGGGAGAATTTAAAGAATTGTATCAGTGGAGAGAAGAGATGGATGCACTCTTTTCAGAGAGGGTGACTGGTGTCTTAAGTGACACATATTCTTTTAGCAGCACCATCAAATTATTAATAAATGCAAAATCAATGTTTGATCATATTCAACATAAGGTCAGTCAAATAGAGAATGAATGGGAATAGTTATCTAGAAAAAGGGCTGAGTTTGCAAAGTTTGAGTTCCCGAGGGAAGAGGTGTATGATAGGTGGAGGTATCAATACATACGTCATGTTGAAAAAGTAAATACTCCGCAAACCTCTTAAGAAAACAAAATACTTACTTTTTGAGCAGTCAGGGTTGTTGAGGTGCAGAAAGGCATTCATTATAGGATTGACTACAAGATATTGCAATTAGATTTGTTGAAAGAAGCCAAGGAAAACATTGAAGACATAAAGCAAGGTGGCTCATCTACAAATATCTCACCTGTTTGATCAATGTATTTATTGTAAACCTAATAAGGTTGTTGTAAAGGTTTTAGGTTAGGAATTTTGTAAACCCTAGAATGATCGGTAGCTTGTTGCATCTCCTTGTATATAAAGGATTTTCCATGATCATTCTATGCATTGAGAGTTTAGGTGTTAAAAGGATAGATAATCTGAAACCCTAGCTCTCAGTCGGGGATTGTAATATATTGTATTATTTTTCATCAAGCAATAGAGAAGAGGTACAGGTTGCTACTACTATTTTGCAAGCTTATTGTTCAGAATATGATGTATACAATGTTCAAGGTTATACTTAATAAAAATCTCAAATATTTGTCTCTCCTTTCAGTTTATTCTATAAATATTTAAGTCTTTCTGAGATTTATATGTATGTATTTAGCTTTGAGTTCTGATCTAGGATTGGATTAAATACTACTCATGGTGGGATACATGTTTACTAAATTCATTTTGATGATTTTCTGTAAGCAGGAAAGAGTTGAGGTGTTTGTATTTATGTTCAAAGACCAGTTATTCTTCAAATACCTTTGTATTCATTCTATCTTTTGATATTTTTCCCAATGGATAGGGCACTGGCCTGTATTTCCCTATCTTTTCTTTGTGAGGAATGTTTGAAATCTTGTAATCCTAAAAACATATAATCACTACTAGTCTTGTAAAATTTTTAGTTACTTTATGTAAGTTGTTTTACCCAGTGATGGAGAGTCAATGAGTAATAGGTTGTTATTTAGTACTTTCTCACTGTCATCTATTGTAAGATCTAGTATTGAATAAGGAACAAAGTTAAATCTATTGGATCAGATGTACCTACCTTGGTTTTGCAAAGCAAGAAGTGAAGAGGGCATTCTTGTCCCTATAGTTGGTCCAGTTGCTTATAGATTTCCCATATTTGGAATTAACCACTCCTTAACATTAGTCATAAGCATATTGGTATCTCATGGAGTATAAAGTCTTTTGAAGAACCAACAATGCCAATCTAATTTAGTAAATTCGATTATGATAATGAAATCTACCCAAATTCGATCTAGGGATATAAAGCATATCTAGACACCAAATCATAATAGAAATGTAAGGATGTCAAGTTTACCAAAATGTAATGAAAGAAAATAGGAATGAAAGGGGAAATGACTAGGATGGATAATAAAACTAGTAATCTCACACTCAATACATTAGGAATGAAAATAACCCATTAGACTTAAGATGACTCAAGTATTGAATGGATGTAAGGGTTTTCCTAAACTATATGGATTGTTGATTTTGTAAATGGAATGAAAAGATGCAAAATATAGAGAAAGAAGGGTGTTATGTTATGCAAAGGAAACAATGAACTGATAAATGAAATTCTGAAACCAAATCTAGGAAGAAAACATAAAGACTTGTTGGAACTATAAAATGCATGAGATTATTAGGGGTATTTTGTAGTTTACACTATGCACTATGCATTTTATCTGTTAAATGAAATTCAAAAACCAACTCTAGGAAGCCAACATAAAGAATTGTTGGAACTATAAAATGCATGAGATTATTAGGGGTATTTTTTAGTTTACACTATGCATTTTATCTATTAGGATTTAAAAATTTAAATGGGAAGTACCCTTTATGCCCCAAGTTTTAACTTATGTTCTAATTTTTTGCTGACTTGTTGAAGTGTTTACCTAGTTTTTAAGTTATCTACTTTATGTCCCTTGGGTCATTAAATTTACCATCCCCATTAGCCTTGACCTATTTCGATGATTTCTTTTTATTTCCCCATGGGTGTCATCAATTTTTCTCTGTCCCAAAAAAATCTCCTTTTTCCTAATACCTTAGTGTATTTTTCCTAGTAAACGACCACTTTTAAGTGATGTATTGTGCAAATTCTATAATAAATGTTTAAGTTCCTTTCCATAACTTTGAAACTATTTTATCAAGCTATCATTGATGGTTGTAAAGCTACAATTAGTATCTAGTGATTACAAAGAATGCTTGATCCTAGCCTCACAAATGCCAAAAAAAGTTGCTTTGTGTACTTGCAAAGTTGTGATTAGGTTAAGAAAAGTTATATTTAATGATAGTCATATGTCTGTTGTAGTTAGCATCAATTTTCTTTCTAACCTATGAACTTACGATCTAGCTGTAGACACTTATAGATATTGATCATAGGGTTCACAACTTAAGGATAAAAATTTGAAAATGACCTATAAAATGACAAGCATATGTCATGTGGCTTCATGTTGCACCATTGAAAGAAGGATTTCTGATGTTAGAAAATGGGTTTTAGATTAATGAAAAGATGCCATGTATCATATTTGGTCCTGGAGAGGAAAATGAAAAGTGAAGGTGCAACTTTGAAAGGGTATGCAGTGTAAGATGATGACATGTTGTGGGACTATGAGTGGTCACCACCCATCCCATTCCAAATGTCAAAGGGAAAACTAAATATTAATTAACTATTGGATTACATGTTTGTAAGAATTGGTCTAAATTATCGGTGAGGTTTGTGTAGTTACAATCAAACTGATGATAGTCAAGATAAACTCCACTCACATATTCACAACGGTTAAAGTTAAATGTGGCTTAAAACCTTGAGACCTTGAAACCTTGCAATAGAACTACTAGGTGGTAAAAGGGGTGCCTTGTGTGACTTTTTAATAGTTTAAGGGCTAAAGTGATCTCATGCTACAAAGTTGTGATTAATAGATAATAATTAAAGATAAAGGTTTATTATAATTTCATAATAGTTAAGTATGGATAATGTTTAGACTTGTGAAGTTGCGAGAAAAGGCTTTAGTGGACTATATAAATGTTTCTGGTAGTTTTGAAACCTATGAATAAAATTTTGTAACATTCTTTCAACCTTGTAAAATAGTGTCATGTGTCCCAATATGAAGAATGATGATAGGTATCACTCATTTACATAAGAGAAGAGGTTTGATGACTCTGTCAAAGGTCCTCATACATTTGCAAGAGCTTGAAAAGTGTTTGCTAGATGAAAGTAGACTAAAAGGAGGAAATACAAAGTGTTACCTTTGCTATTAAGAACGAGGGTTGTAATCTTGAGACTAACTTTGAAAGGTTACATAAAATTCTAGGCACAGCCTCACATCAGTTTGAGATAACATTTTTTGTGGCTTGTGAGCTTGTGATGTGTTGACATGTGTCAAACATGGTTAGTGAAAGATGAAGTTGTCTTCTTGAATTTACATTTATATTGATAAAATTCATCTTTAGAGGGGTTGAGTGAATGATAAAGTTCCATGTGGTGCCATGCTGTGTAGGAATTTTTGATATGGTAAAGTTAAATTCTATTGACTCAAAAAAATGATTCAACACTAATTAAATCAATGCTTCATATTCAAACTCAAATTTCTACACGACTACTTGAAATTAATTGTTCAACTCATGTGAAATAAATTTTGAAAAAATGGTATAATTTTCTGCAAGATTGTGGAGAAAATATGAGGATTTGGCCATTATTTTGCACTTTCACAATCATTGCATTAGAGGTGAGGACTTGTTATAGACAAAATAATTAACAAATGTCATCCGGAGAGCTCGAAGACATTTATAATTTTGTAATTCTAGTTTCTTGGCTTCTATAAGAATTATGAAGTGAAATTGAGACTTCAAGATTTTTTTGTAAGGAGTTGGTAGTTAAACTGGTGGTCTAGTTTATGTGAATTATTGAATTTGGTTAAAATGAGTGGGGAGGAACAATCTGAATCAGGATCTACAAAAAACCCATAGAGTAGACTATTATTTTAGGATTTTATTGACTTATTACCTAGGTCATGTGTTGTCCAAACTACAAGTAAAAATTAATGGGAGGATGATTCTCACAATTGTATAAATCTTAATATTCCTTCATTCGGTTGGGCACCTTTTCAGTTTTACCAGAATAGGGTCAAATCACCCCTAATGAGAAACTCATGGGATTTGAATATGGATAAATTGATATTCACTGATGTGTTTATAGATGTATAATTCCTTAGGGAATTGGCTAAGAAGTATTGTCCTGCATCTATGGTTATAAGGAGAGGAGATGGGAATGCCCTATTAACTATTGATAGAAGAAGTATCATAGAGGATTTTATGATAATAGAGGAAAAATGCACAAAAAATTATTTTAAAAGAGAGAAAACCAACTATAAGACACATAGGGATGCTCTGAGGAAGAAGGAAATGCCAAGATATATTCCCAAGGGGCCAAAGAGTGAACTTATCCTAGTCCCCAATTTAGATTTGGAGCCCTTAGAGCTTAGTTCCTTTGAGTATTATTTTGTTTATACTATGCATGGGTTGCATCATGTTCTTGGTTTTGATGTTAATAAGAGAGTACCAATTGAGATCATGTGTATAGAAATGACCATATAGAACCTTGATGTCAATATTGACTATAATTATGTGGAAAATCCTTTCAAGGCACTACATGAAGGATTAGTTGCAATTTCAAACAACCCTAACAAAATTGATTTCAAACATTATTCATTGACCAATCATTTAATTATTTGATTTAATTATGATAAGATGGATAAGAGGTTGAGGATATATAAATTTGATTAGTATGGTAATATAAGGCCCATTCAATATTGGACAAGAGCATGAGACACGAATAATTTTTCCCCAAGTTTTATGTATTTGGAGAATTGGATAGTAAATCCCATACTCAACATTCTTGGGAAGATGGATTTCTATAGACTATCTTGAGTAATCAAGAAGCTACTGAGGCCAAATAAAAAAATGCCTAATGGTCCATATGATCATAAATGGGGTGATTATTTCTACTTTGATGAATTTTCCATGATAAGAGTCTATAACTACCTCCAACCACCTTACACTATGCCTATTTTTGTACCAGAAAGAATAACAATAATTAAATTCTTTTGGAAAATGTTTCTAGGGAAGAAAGAACATGCAATGTTAGAATAAAAATAATAAAGAAGACATCATCAGTGGAGATTGTCAGTATGATGGCACATGTGGCAATGAAGAACCAAGTAGTGGCAATGGAAAAAGAGAAAAGGTTCAAAGAAATGGATACTGATGTTATTACAATGTATAAGAGATGTAATTAATTATAAATTGAAAATGCAGTTTTGAAAGAATAGTTGTCACATTACATCTTGTAGCTTCCTCCGCCCCCACTTGATCAAAGTGCATTGTAGGTTTTAGGGGACCCAGTTACAAAGAAGGAAATTGTGCCTCGGGATGTTGTGAATCAATTGAATAATTATGTTAATTAGTAGTTGTTGATGATTATAGAGATGGAATGCCCCTATAATTATGGAGATTAAGGGTAGGATTGATACTATTAATATACTATTAACATTCTTTGAGGGAAAAGAAAAAAATAATCAAGAACAAGATTAAGTCATTTTTGAACCTCAAGCATCTCCTTGTCCTAGAAATATTGGACAAGGAAACAATATTAAAAGCTCATATGGATGGGATGAAAAATTTGATTTGATTTTTCCCAGTGTGGAGACTATGATTACCATTGATGGAAAGATTGAAATTAATGAGTTTAATTATATCATTGATAAAATGTTCAAATTTGAGAGCAGTTATGTAAAATTAATCTCGGATGTTAGAGCTATAACATATGTAAGGTGGAGGGAGGCTATTGAATAATTAGAGGTCTTAAAGGGGTTTTTATTGGTCAATTGAGTAAGAATTTAGAAAGTGAGAAGGTTTTATAAGGAAGAAAGATAAATAAAAGGAGTAAATGAGAAGAATCCCATATTTTGTTTTATAGATTTTTGTGAAGTTTTTATTTTTGTGATGACGGGGCCACAAATAGGATATAGGAAGGTTAACCAATTATTTGAATTGACAACTTTCCTACCTCAAATAATGCTATGAATGTACCATGTAGTTAGGAATGAATCTAATAACCAAATTGAAGGAAACAAGATGTGTTTAGTTCCCTATGTTCTTATGTTTCTACCTCTCTTTGTAGTTTCCACATGTAGTTTGTGAGAGACACATCACAAGATGATACAACTTCTTCAATTGTTGCAGTGATCATATATTATATTCCTAGAACACTTGGACAAATATATCTCACAAGATTTCTTGCTTTGTTGGAGATTAGTTAGAGATATAATATTTTTTTGTTAAAATACAATATCATAAATGACATGTAGCTTGTTGCATTCCTTGATCTATAAAAGGAATTCTAAGGTTATTTTGTATTTCTTCTAAAATTGTTTTATGAGAGCACACAATAGAATAGTATCTTGATTCAATAGGTTTGACAGTATGGTATATTAATTTTTGTAAGCTTTTATATTGCAATGGCATTGATGAATCAAAGAATGTTTCAAGTCATATTCTTGTCTTTAATCTGTACTGAGACAATTCAAATGAATCAAATATTAAGTATATTTTTGGTTCATCTATCCATTGTTGTAGATATGTGTTGATTTATTTCATGCTTTATTTTAAGGAAAGAATTAAAATTCTTGAGATAATTAACAATGAATGTAAAAGTATGGTTTGGTATGTGAGAGAAATATGTGCTATAGTGGTTTCAAAAAATGCAAGGCATTATCTGTTACTTTGATTCAAAATTGTTTTAGGTTTAGGAAGGAAATTGAATGTAGTTTATTTTATTTGACTCCATTACCTATTGGATAAGGCACTAACCTATAGTATAAGGGGATACAATTGAGAAGAAAAATATTAAAATAAAAATCATTTGAAATTTTGTCATTAGGAATAGAATTAGGTTAGATTTTATTCTTAGTGATTTTCAAAGTCATAATGGGATTGTGTAATGAAATGGTGAAGTAAAAGCTCTCATTGTATGTGATCTGAGAATTATCCACTGTAGAAATCTATATTTTTTATTTGAAGCATGTTTATCTTATATGGAGATCTATGAAGTATGAATACCCTCCCAAGTTAGAGGAGTTCAAAGTGAAGAAGGCTCTATGCCTTGTTGATGTTATATTTCCTTGTGTTCAATCAGTGAATAGGGTTGGATATATTGACTATGTTTTCAATCCCATAATCATTGTCTTCTAATTTCACTTAGGATTGGAGGTAGAAAGAAAAATTTCTAACAAGACTAACCTACTACTAACATGTTACATGCACATAGAAAATGAGAAGAATTTAAGGAGAACATGGTTTTCCTTAGTCAAACTCATATTTAGGAATTAACCTTGATATTGAATTAAAATTTCATGAAAGGAGAGGAAGCATGATTTTAGTAGTAGAGGCTTGATAAGTATCTTATACCTTGATGATGCAAGTGCTTCTTGAAATGATATCACTAGTGTTGATGCAATATAATGAATCCAAAAAGACCTAAAAGGACATAAAAAAAGACATCCTTGCATAATTATTTCTAGGCTTGGCACCATGATGAGATGAATTGGTTGAATGCTTGGATATGCTTGATTTCTTCTTGAATGCTTTTATCTTGATAAGATTCATTGCAGATGGATTGATGGATAGATTAACTTTGATCTCAAAATGAGGGAGGTAGCCTTGTACTTATACCTAACCCAACCACTTTGGGGAACAACACTCAAACAAGGCCAATATAGAATTAAAGTCCCTTAAAAAATCAAAATAACTCTTTTTTATTTAAATTTAGGCCCAATTTTCAATGTAGGGGGTGACATGGGTTACCCCATACATCTTGGGCCACCCTTTATGAGCTGATTGAGGGTCAAATTTGAATCAAGGATCAATATGGTTACGAGGATATTCAAAACACATGCATAATTAAGGTGTGATAAATGAAAATGTACAAAAGACCACTTATAATAAAATATGACCTATGTACACGAGATAATGATTGAATGAAATAATTAAAGAGGGCACACCTATAATTAGGGGCCTACTTTAATTAAATTGAGAGAAAGGACTTTAAACATATAGAAAAAGTATTATAATGCATAAAAGAATAAACACACACAAAAATGGGCACTACATGAGCATGGAATTGGAAACACTGGGTAATGCATATAATTTACACCGCTATAGAGAGAAACATATAATAATCACCCAATTTTTCAAGGCGTGATTGAAAAAGTGATAAAAGCATACAAAGTTTATGTTTGAGGTAAAATTTATTTGTATTTATTGCATGAATGTTCTTTTCCTTTATTATTTGATTTGGAAGGTTTTTCTTTAGTTTATTTTTTTGGATTCACATTATTTCATGGTGATACAATGTTCATGTAAAGATTGGTGTAGATTTTAGTGACAATTGATATGGTTCACATTGTCATATTTTTTCTCTTCCATAGATGGCATGTTAGAGGACATGAGGAGGTATTTTCATTGAAGCATGTGAGCATGGTTAATATTTAGGTAGTACATGAATGGCTAATGGATGTTTTTACCTTGATTGAGATTACTATGGGTGTATGTACAATGTATGATTTCAAGTAGAAGAATGTTAGGATTAAGGTGTCATCTATCTTATAAATCCTACATCATATTGCATGGTTCTAACATCCTTAGAAAGTGTTTGTAAGAACTTAGGGTATATTGGAAAAATAATATATAAAATTTATTCTTACTATTGTTTGTAATACATTCAAAAGATGTGATGGGTTATACTAGGATTAGTAATGGTGAATTTTGGACACAATATTTTAATATTACTTTTCCCACACATGCACACCTAAAATAGGATTGTTAGTGGCAAGTTAAGAGGATACATGATTGATTTTGGGCTTCTCAAAGTGGGATCTAGGAAAGAGGAAACAGATGTATCTTGGTGTTTCATCATTTATTTTAATTTAATGTAATGTTTATCTTCTAGTTTTGAGCACCCAAGTTGAAAGAAAAATATTGAAGCTAAAATTTATATCCTTGCACATTTTGAGGAGGAAATCCAAGGGTTTGAGACATTTGGAATGAGGAGTCATCTTTGGAGGCCTTGTTTGTTGCTTTATAGTTCTTGACAAGTCTATGAAATTAACTCTTTAGATGTAGAATCAAAGAAAAACAATTGAATGCAACATTATTATGTAGGAATAATGACAAGTGGAGGCTTGTGAGGTTATTCATAGGTCATAAACTACTTACATATTGGAGAAAAAGAGGAGAATGAGAGTGAATGTATAGTTATCTCATTGTATTGGACTCTCTTATTGGTGATGCCCTATCCTAAATGAAGATTTTAATAATAATAAAAAAATAAAATAATAATTAATAATAAATTATAATATCATTTATTGTAAATTAACTATATTATTAAAAAATAATAAAGAATATGATATATTAATAAAATATGATATAATAGTATATATCAATATAGACCATGTAATTCATTATATTATACTTCACAAGTTTACACACAAAAAAAAAGAATCGTGCAAATCTTGCGAACTATAATCCAAGGGATGTGACTATTGATGCAAGGTAGGAAGCAAGAGGGGCCAAACAATGGCACACCCTAATGATCCAAGCCTACACAACACATGCAGAAGCAAACAAACACAACAGTGAGAGAGAGAATGCAAAATATTTCATATATTATCATCAAATAGAACCATACATGTCGGGCTGTAAGGCCTTCCCAGTTAGCGCCAGATATTACAATGAATTATAGAAGTCCTCAAACATGCGAGGATCTATCAAAATCTCTAATTCTATCTTCTATCAACTCCTAACCCCCAAAACTGCCTTTTAAACTCTAAACCAACAACTACATTTATACAAGAAGCTATCGAACTGAGTCGGCCTTCAGATCCATAATCAATGAAAGGAATGGTCAAATCTAGGACCACACACTTCCCAATGATGGATTCCAACATTAAATCCCCGATCCAATATAAATGCACATGTTGGCCACAATAGAAACTAAAACTAAACCTGTCGGTAAGCAAGATAACTAAATAGCAGACAGGCAATGTCGAGTGCTAGCAAAATAACCAAGCACCCAGGAGATAACTAACTACACTCGGTAACCCAAGGAAACTGACCAACTACTGACCAACTTGGTCAAAGTAGGAACCGAGTAACACAGACAAAGTCCAAATTGTTTTTGGTGACACAAGATTGCTAAGGACCCAAGATGCTCCTGCATCAAACACCTAGGGTTATTTTGAAATGATTCTCTAAATCATTTGGTAGGTCTGGCCTGAGCTATATCCAACAAAGACTATGAAATCCATGAACTATCTTCCATCGGTCTATTCTTCCATTTTACCAGATATTCCAAATACTATTTTCCTCTTGTGCTCTTGCCAATTCTTTCCTTCAAAATCTATTCAACTTCATCATTCTGCTTCTTAGGATATTCTGTCAGTACTGTCACTTCTTCATCAGGTTCATGATACTCATATAAATCAGCAATGTTGAAAATCGGTGATATGTCCATGTCATTAGGTAACTCAATCTCATATGCATTTCCACTATCAAATTTCTTCATAATCTTGCAAGGTCCAAACTTCTTCATCTTTAGTTTCCCATATGTTCCAATAGGAAATCGACCTTTCTTCAAATGAACCATCACTTCATCACCAACATAAAAAGTATTATGTCTCCTTGATTTATTAGCTCTATCTTTGTATTTTTGATTACTGTCTTCCAGCTTCAGCTTCACATCTTCATGTAATGTTTTCATGTACTCAACAAACTTTACTCCTTCAGCACTTTTCTTATTCTCATCAGTAATGTCTCTCAAATCATATATTCCTCTCAGTTGTGTGCCATTCATAATCTCGAATGGTGTCTTTACAATACTCCTATTCATTGAATTATTGTATGCAAACTCTGCTTATGCCAACACAAAATCCCAATTACTCGGTGTGTCTCCAACTAAACATCTCAAAAGATTTCCAAAACTTCTGTTCACAACTTCAGTCTATCCATCAGTTTGTGGGTGAAATGTAGAACTATATTTCAACTCAGTGCCAAATTTCTTCCAAAGAGTTTTCTAAAAGTATCCAACAAATTTACTGTCTTAGTCAGAGATAATACTCCTCGATAATCCATGCAATCTGGTAATTTCCTTAAAGAAAAGATCTGCTACATGTACTGCATTTGATGTCTTTCTATAGGGTATAAAATGTCCCATCTTAGAAAATCTATCCACAACAACAAATATTAAATCATTACCTCTTACTGTCTTCGGTAAGCCAAGAACAAAGTCCATACTGATGTCAATCCAAGGTTTCTTAGGAACAACAATCAGTGTATACAATCTAGTATTCTGACTTACTCCTTTTGCAACTTGAAAAATTCCACAACTTTTCACAAATTTCTGAACATTATTATACAACTATGGCCAATAGTATTTCTCCTTAAGAAAATTCCATGTTTTATCAATACCAAAATGTCCAGCCAAACCACTACTATGCTTCTCCTTTATCAGATTAGTTCTCATTAATCCTCTCGGTATACACAACTAAATACCTTTAAACAACATACCTTCCTAAATGAAATGTTCATCCCATTTAGTGTCTTGTTGATCTTGAATAGGTGCTCTGCACTTTCTCCATGGCTCAGAAAAATCAGGGTCAAACTCATAAGAATCTCTCATCTCATCAAAACCAAGAACTTCAATTTTCATCTCGGTCATCAAAGATCTTCTTCTACTCAATGCATCAGCAACTCGGTTAGTGACTCCACTCTTATGCTTTATCACAAATGTATAACTCTGCAAATACTCAACCCATTTCATATGTCTCTGATTCAACTTATTTTGACTACCCAAATATTGTAAAGCCTTATGATTAGTATATAACATAAATTCACTCGGTATCAAGTAATGTCTCCATTTCTTCAGTGCTTGAACAATAGCATAGAATTCTTGATCATACATAGAATATTTCCTTCTAGCATCATTCAACTTTTCACTAAAGAAAGCAATAGGTTTACCTTCTTGACTCAACATAGCTCCAATTTCACTTCCACTTGCATCACATTCCACTTGAAATACCTTACTGAAATCAGATAATGCCAAAATAGGTAATTCAACAACCTTCTGCTTCAGAGTCTCAAAATTTTTGTCAGCTCCATGTGTCCACTTGAATTCTCTTTTGTCTCCTCTCATAGTCTTAGTCATAGCATTACAAATTGAACTGAAATTCCTTATGAACTGTATAATATAAAAATGTGGATGGGGTCCTAGAACAATGGTTTGCACATAAAACAGACCCCAAAGCCAATATTTTACACACATTTGAATTGTAAGGGAAATACTTGAAATTAGATAAAATAAGATACATACCTCATGATGAAAGTAATTTGGAAATACCTATTTTCTAGTGTTTGTGTACAGTTTAGAGCAATTCTACAACCTGTTTTGGACTAGAAATGCTGAGACGAAGAAAACCCAGAAATCTTTTATCTTTCTGAAAACAGGTAGTCTTTGACCCTCATAAAAGGTCAAAGGCTACATTTTTATTTTCAAGGTTGACTTTGACCTTGTTCATAGATCTTGGAAGTTCAGTGAAAAGGGTTTCCAAATCTAAGATCCATAGTTCTGCACTTGTACTTGCAAGAAAAATGGTTTTGTTTGTTGGGGTAGGGGTTTGCCATAGTCAAAACCCAGTTTGGAATCAACCTTAATAATGGAATTGAAATTGAGAATTCTATCAAGTAGTAGAAGTATATCTAACAATGAAGCTATGATATTCAATAGATATGCAAATTGTATTTGAAATGTAATCAAGTATGTTAATATGAAAGCTTGAACATAACATCAATAAATGTAAATCAAACCTCCATGTTGTATTCTTGGAATCCACCTTGAGGGAATAATGAATGGATCTTGAAGATGAACAAAAGGATATTGAAGGAAGATCACACCATCATGATGGCTAGATCTAGGGTTTGAATGATGAATCTTGAGTGCTTGAATCAAATCCCTTTAATGGCTTGAGTGCTCGAATCCTTGATCTTCAATGGAGAACTTGAATGGAGAAGAGGACTTGAATGGATGATTTCTTGAATGGATGCTTTCTTGATCACCTTGAGAGCTTGAGAGAGGAGATTGCAAAACTTGATGCCTTGATCATGAAATTGCTTGGAAACTTGATGGAGAAAATGAGAGAGGAAGGCTTCCTTTTATAGTGATCTAGGGCACAATCCTCTAGAGGGGCCACATTGGGGAATTAAATTCCAATTAGGCATAAACCATTTAGGAGTGGACCTAAATTAAATATAATTTAATATTTTACCATTTCGGACACCAAAATAGCTGACTCGGAAGCGAGAAAACAATTATTTCTGAAACCCGACAACCAGAGATCACGGGACCTTAAAACTTGAACCCAGGGTCAAGGACAAGCTTGACCCTAATATAGGTTAGGGTCGAGGTCTAATTTTACACCTTTAGGTCTTCATTGACCCCTTTAGGTCTTCATTGACCTTGAGGTTATAGATCTCAGGGTCTCAGTCCAGAGATGCCAGAATCAGAAACAGGAGGTCTCGAGAGTGCCTAGAGACCTAGAAATGATGTCAGAATAGGGTAGAGTGCCAGGGAGAGGCAAAAAATCCTATAATGAACATGATGAAGTCCAAGATGACCTATTTATAAGTCCTACCTAGAAAATAGAGCCATAGAAGAGGGAATTTAAGGAGAATCCTCAGGATCCTAACCCTAATTTCACCTAGAATGAAGGAATCAAGTGTAGAAAAGAAGTGGAAAGTAGAGAGAAAGCTAGATCAAAGCTAGGGAACCATTACAGGTGTTTTCCATGATCCCAAAACACCTACTTAGAGGGCTAAACACTCTTATCATGGAAGTGCTTCCATTTTAAGATGATACATTAAGCCCCCACTTTAGCAAGAGTATGGACTCGATGCAAACTCTTGGTAAAGGAGAAGAAAGAGGAGATCCAAGTGGATTCACAATGAGATAAAATAAAACTTAAAAAAGGACACAAGCCCCCAGGATAAGGGTTTTAACTCAACATACACGTACGAGGATGCGAAAAGAGAAAACCAAAAGCATAGGGGTTAGTACTAAACAACCCAAATCAATTAGCATAAGAAACCTCTCTAAGAAATATTTCTCATAATAATATCATATTTGGAAAGCTATCATAAAAGAATAAATTATTACATAAGAAAGACAAGAGCAACACTATAAATAACATAGATTCATGATCCAGTCCTACTAGCATTAAAGCGAAAAGAGAGAAAGGAGAAAGTGATTACCTCACCCAGTAAGATGCCCACCTTACTGTGAATCACCCTGGAGGGAGAACCCAATAGTTTTACTCATAAAATGTGCTTTCAATTGTAATGCATCTTTTGATAGCTTCTAGAATACCCATAGATCCACCTTCTTGTATCACTATGAATATGCAATGCATGTCTCCTCAAGATTTAGCAACTTATGTGTGTTACCTGTTGGAAATTTGGCTGAGGTATGTACATAGATGTTGTCATTATGGAAACATATGTTCCCCATGAAGAGTGCATAAGCTGGAAAGTAAGTATGGAAGATCGTAGACTAAAATTGTCTAAGTATGAAACAGTGATTTTGACAGAGCACCCGATACAGTTTGTTTTGGCGATGTTCACTAGAGCATGATCAGAGTTTGTGTAGTTGAACATAGACTCTATGGTGTCTAAGGATACCCCATCTCAGTGTGCAAAAGAGTATAGATAGTACAGACAAAGTTATGACTATTTTATAGATGATAGAGTACAGCCGACAGTGCAGTTTTGAAGACAGAACTAGTAAATGAATTAAGGGATTATTTTGCTTGTCAAAATAATGACTTAATATTATAAAGAGATGACATCCTAGATGTTTAATCTTGGATAAAGATATGCAAGCTGACAAGAGAAAGATATTATGTTTTGTATCTTGTATAAATAAAGATGTACCAAACATACTTGAAATGTAACATGTAATATATGTAAACTATGATAGCAGTGAAAGTTGTTGATGTGAAGTTGTAAGTAGTACCATATTGTAATCAGTAAAAATTTTTATTACTTGTTTGGGAAGTGAGCTCATCTGGTAATCAAGTTTTGTATCTACAACTCCTAATAGGGTTGAGGCTTCTAACAAGGCCTATAGTCCCTTAACTAGGACTGATACACTATATGATTGTAACAGACTCCTAACAGGGTCAACATCCTTAACTAGATATCTTTTGATTAGTGGATCTTTGTGGGTACCATCCCCACCAAGGTTTTCCCTTAGCCAGGGTTTCCTCAAGAACATATCATGTGTTATGAGTTCTTTACATTTACTATTATGTATGATATTTAGTTTCTTATGCTTTGTATGCATTAAAGTAATCTGTTATATCTATAAGTGGGAAAAAGTAAAAGTTTGTGAAATACTAATTCACCCCCCCCTCTCAGTATTTCCTATTTCTAACAATTGGTATTAGAGCACGGTTACTCAAAGAAGAAACATTCAAGGAAAGCCTAGCAGCTTGAGTAAGATCTCTATGGATATGGATCAATTACAGAAGAATCTTGAAGAAGCTCTTGAACAAATTGATATGCTTACTAATGAAAGAAACACTTTGAAAAGAAAGTATGATGATGCAAAGAATCTTATTAACAAATTGAAAGGTAAGATAGAAGATCTAAAATCTGAGAAGGAATCTGAAATTCTTTTTGAAGATTGTGAAGACTTAGAAAAAGAAAATATAATCCTTAAACATGAATTGAAGATAGTAAATCTGAAGCTTAGCTTGAAAGATGGAAATGACAATTTGAGATTTGAGAATGAAATTTTAAAGAATGAAAATGAAGATCTGAAATCTAAACTTGGCAAGGTAACATCTGAATTTGATAAAGTCAAACTGGAGTATGATGAACTTGAGAAATACAACAAAATTGTGAAAGGTGAATTGACTCAATCCAAACAACAACTTGAGAGGTTATATTCAAACAGTGAAAATATTGATAAGAAAGTATCTTATGGAAAACCATTTTATGACAAAACTGGTCTTGGATTTAACATATTGAAGATAATTAGTGAAAGCAAGAAACCAAATCTGAATGAATGTCAAAGCAGTGAAGAAAAGAAGTTAGATGAGAACAAATCTGAAGATGCACCTAAGCAAGAAGAATCACCAAAGCAAGAAGAATCACCAAAGCAAGAAGAACCATCGAAGCAAGAAGAATCATCCAAAGGTATGCAAAGAGAATTCAAAGGTAGATGTTTTACTTGTAATACTATTGGTCATATGAAGAGAGATTGTACAGGTAAACAATTCAAACCTCTAAATGGTTATTGTTATAATTGTCATGGTTTTGGACATAGAGCTATTGAATGTAGAAGATCTAAAGCTATTGAGAATAATTACAATAGAAGAATGCCTAGAAATACTAACAATATAGATCAGAGATCAACTGAAGACATGGAAAGAGGAAATGGAATAGTATGTTTCAGATGCAACAAAATTGGACATATTGCTAGAAATTGCAAGACACAAATCAATCAGTAAATACCTAGATATGGAACCAATGCAAACACTTGTCAGATATGTAACAAGATTGGACACACAACAAGATTTTTTAGAATGAACAATGGAGGTTATCATCATAACCCTAACCCTAGAAACTATGCAATAAGGAATGAAAATGCAAGAAACAAAGAGAAAGGTTGTTGTAGCAATCAAGATGAAGTAAAATTTGTTAAAGGCATAGATCAAGGAGGTATATTCAGCATTGAAGGTAATCAGGAAGGTAATGTATCTGAAGGTAAGAATGAGTCTTTACCTAACCCTTCTTTAAGCACTTAAATTATGTAAATTTCTCTAGTTTAGGAACTTAGAATTAGTATAGAGTTAGATTTTGAATGAGTTAAGTTTAGCATAGTTAGATGAAGGTTTTTTATGTTATATTGATGCTATGGTTAAGTGCACAAAAAGAAATATTGTGTTTTGCGAGGTTGCAAGAAGATTTATGGTTGCAGGTCTACAAAATCAGCTTTTTGTCATTTTGGTGGCAAAATAATTGAATGCGATGTCAGATCGAGTAAATGCTAAGTGTTAAAAGATTTAAATAAAATTTATTATGATTATCAAGTGATTATAAGTGATTTGGAAGTGAAGAAAGAAGTTTGGAAGCAATTTGCAGAAGTTTGAAGCGCCGATCTAGCGAAAGCCCTAATTTTGCAAATTTAAGGTATTTATCCAACTACGATCTTGAATTAGCTTAAGTAATCAGATATAATCATGGATGTGTCATTGATTCAAAAAATTAAGGATAAGAAAAGACCTATAAATAAGAAAGATCTAGTTGAACCCTCAGAAAGAGATGCTAGTTTAGCCTTATCATCCGTACCAGACGGAGTTCTTCATTTAGAGAATGTTAAAAGTTATCTTGGATGCAAGTATGAAACCCTAAGGGAGAGTGATTTTAATGGTGAATATAAGAAATTGTACAACTCAAATATGTCAGTGAAACAAGGTTATGAACATCTAGAAAACAATGAAATCATTGAGTACTCTATGAAATATGAATTTGATGATGAGGAGTGTACTAAGATCATTTTGAGTAGGATACATAATGGTAAATTTTGGTTAGAAGATAGAGTTATAGACATAACTATAGACCTAATTCATGATGTGACTGGATTATCAAAAGTTGGTGTAATTCCATTGAATGAGAAAAACATGAGAAAGATTGTGATTGAAAACACCGGTTCAGTATACAATGGTAGAGGTATAGTCATTAGTAAGATTAAGCAAGATGATGTAAAATACTTGTGTAAGATTTTGACAACAAAGTTCTGTGGAAGCTCTAGAAAAGATGATATGCCAGCAAGTATGGTACACATTGCTTATTTGATGTGTGTGGAGAAGAAGCCTATGGATATGTGTGAAATTCTGAGAATACAGTTGTTTGAGAATTTGGAAAAGATAAAGAAAGATAAATACACTCACTTTAGATTTTCCTCATTGGTTACTTACATGTTCTTCCACTTGCTAAGAAGATTTCCTTACACTATTGAATGGAATGATGGTGAGATACTATGGCAAGAATCAATAAATTTTACATGAAACATCTTATTGAGAAGGTTAATGACAGTGTAAAGTTAGTGTTGAAAACTTTTTAGAACATTGTGGTAAATAGATCAAGAATTCCTCCATCCCTAGTTGAGAAATACAAAGATGATATATGTTTTATGGTTGATACTGATTTCACTTACATTCAGGTAGTAGAACCTAGACATGAATTCATAGACCCTCTTGGCTATGAAATCTATGAAGTTGAAATAGAAGGTTATGTTAGTAGATTGTTGAAAAGTAAAGTTGATGCTCATAGCAACAGATTTGGAACTTATGATGAAAACTTTGGTTCAACAAAGACACTTAAGGAAGAGAAACAATCAAAGAAGAGAGTGGAGTCTACAATAAAGAAAATTCTAAAAGAATCAGGTATGAGTGAACACAAATTTGATATTACAAAGAAGACTGCAGAAGCATTAAGGCAAAGTGAGATACTATCAGTCCCACCTTTTGCATCAAGTGCATAACCTATTCAAGTAAAGGTAAAGGTTGAAGAACCTGAGAAGGAACAAGAAATCAGTTAGACAAAGAAACCTTTTTCTTCAACACTGAGAAAAAGAATGAAGGCAAGTGCTTCAGGACCAGGTAAAAGATAGAAAACAATTGTTCCACCAGTACCTAGAAGAGTTGTAGAGATAAAAGATGATGAAGTGACAACAAAGAAGAAATCATGGAAACCAAGGATAGAAAGAGTTAATGAATATATAATGTAGCATGGAGACTTTACCAAAATGAACAAATACTATGATTTATATGGATCCTCTGACAGATTGAATCTTGAGAATGCAATGATTACACATATGATTTTTTCAAACAATAAATTTGATACTATTCATGGAAAGATACCAGAAGATTTGTACAATAGACTTGTGAGAAGAAAGATGAGAGCACAAGAAGAAGATACCAAAATAAGAGAAAATGTGATTAGATAGTTCTGTGAGATAAGAGATGATGACCATCTTAAACAGATCCTCAAGCCACTTGAAACCCTATTAAGAACTAAAAGAAGAATTATACAAATAATGGGAGGACAGTATGAGCAAGTAAAGACTGAAACTGAATAGGCAGTTGTGCAAGTGCTAGCAAACTTGGTAGCAGGAAAAGATAGCAAAGATCAAGCAGTTGTAGAACTAGCTGAGAAATAGAGTTCAAAATAAGCAGAGGCAACAACAGAAGTAGTTGAAGTTGAAGATATTCCCTCTTCTTCCATAAACATTGGCATAGAATCTATGGACATTGAAGGAACTAAAGTTACTTTAGATTCAGATGATGTGGTACTCAATAGTTTGGATAACATTGTTGACAATTTGGTTTTGGGAGAGCAAGAAAAGACTATTGTAATAGAGACTACACATACTGAAGTGCAAATGGAAATAGAGGCCTATACACCTATTGAACCACAAGAAGACATCATTCTTACTCCTAAGACTAGAAAGGAGAAAGGAATAGAAACATTGATTGAAGATTTGAGCAAAGAAGTTGATGACAATGATCAAATACAGTTGATCACTTCTTTAAATGAAATTATTGGAAAGAACAAGAAAGTTAAGAATTTGGAAGGTAGTCTGAAAGACTTGACTAAGAAGCTACAAAGTGTCATATCTATAAAAGTCTTTGATTCAGATCCACTTGAAAGAGCAAATATGGTAATTAAATCTTTTGATGTTGAGTTCACTAATTTAACTAATATTGCTAAGGTTAAGGCTCAGGTAGCTTATGAAGCTGAGATGTTGTAGAACATAAGTCAGAATATCAAAAATGACATTGACAACCTTAATAGACACATTAGGGACTTAAGGAAACATCTTGAGACTGGAAAGTGTTTGTACATTCAGTGTACAAAATCTGAAAATATTTTAATTGAGGATGAAAAGAAGATAAAAGAGAAGCAAGATGAAATTGCAGCAGAGACAAACTCTTTGGCTAGCCTAAACATAAAGATTAGAACAGTTGAGAATAAGATAAAAAAATTATGTGATGAAATAAGGACTTTGAATGATGAGAAGAACAAGAAAATTATCAGAATAAACATCTTGAGAGAGCATGTCTCAATCAAGTTGACTATAATAGAAGAGTAGCTAGATGAATGTCTTACTGCTAAGACAACATTTTAGAAATTCAATTTTGAGTCCCTCCAAGCTTGTCAGATTGCAGCATACGGATTGAGTACTCTACTCAATGTAGTAGAATCAATAAAGAAGGCATGGGAGAAAGATTTTGAGACTTGGAAGATAGATTTTCCAGATTGTTTTGCAAGCCTACCGGCTTTGCAATAAGACAGTGAGGTAAAAGTTTTGACACAATTTTGTATATCCCTTTCCACCCTTTATTTTGTCATTGTTGTCAAAGGGGGAGAGATACTTAGAAAATTGTCTCTATATATGATAATGAAGGATACTCATAGGGGGAGTTCTATGGAGTATTATGAAGTGTTATAGATTATGTGTATATTTTGAGGAGATATAAGGATAGTATACTTATTTTATACTGTGGCCATAATTTTGATATAAATTTTGAGATTTTGACTTGTACACTTAGCCAATTTTCTCATATGTTGCCACCAATGACAAAGGGGGAGATTGTTGGCAATTTGGCTGAGGTATATACATAGATGTTGTCATTATGGAAACATATGTTCCCTATGAAGAGCACATAAGCTAGAAAGTAAGTATGGAAGATCATAGACTAAAATTGTCTAAGTATGAAACAATGATTTTGACAGAGCACCCGATACAGTTTGTTTTGGCGACGTTCACTAGAGCATGATCAGAGTTTGCGTAGTTGAAAATAGACTCTATGGTGTCTAAGGATACCCCATCTTAGTGTGAAAAATATTATGGACAATACAGACAAAGTTATGACTATTTTACCGATGACAGAGTACAGTCGACAGTGCAGTTTTGAAGACAGAACTAGTAAATGAATTAAGGGATTATTTTGCTTGTCAAAATAATGACTTAATATTATAAAGAGATGACATCCTAGATGTTTACTCTTGGATAAAGATATGAAAGCTGACAAGAGAAATATATTATGTTTTGTATCTTGTATAAATAAAGATGTACCGAACATACTTGAAATGTAACATGTAATATATGTAAACTGTGATAGCAGTGAAAGTTGTTGATGTGAAGTTGTAAGCAGTACCTTATTGTAATTAGTAAACATTTGTATTACTTGTTTGGGTAGTGAGCTCATCTAGTAATTAGGTTTTGTATCTGCAACTCCTAACAGGGTTGAGGCTTCTAACAAGGCCTATAGTCCCTTAACCAAGACTGATACACTATATGATTTTAACAGGCTCCTAACAGGGTCAACATCCTTAACTGGATATCTTTTGATTAGTGGATCTTTGTGGGTACCATCCCCACCAGGGTTTCCTCGAGAACATATCATGTGTTATGAGTTCTTTACATTTAATATTATGTATGCTATTTAGTTTCTTATTCTTTGTATGCATTAAAGTAATCTGTTATATCCATAAGTGGGCAAAAGTAAAAGTTTGTGAAATACTGATTCACCCTCCCTCTCAGTATTTCCTATTTCTAACATTACCATCGGAAGATTTAGCATATTGGAAATGTGTGTCCCTTCAGGATTTAGCAACTTATGTGCATTACCTTCAGAGGATTTAGCATATTTGAAATTGGAAATGTGTGTCCCTTCAAGATTTAGCAACTTATGTGTGTTACCTTCTATAACGCCCTGCCAGGGAACCCAAAAGAAACTAACCTAGAACATGCTACTAAGTTTGGTGAACAATTTTATTTTCTAAAGTTATCAAACAAGATAAATAATTACAAAAAGCAATAACCATTATCTCACATAACACACATCGTAAACACAGGTTACAACTCTAATGGGTTCCATGATGTACTTACTAACATAACACATAAAATTACATCAACAAATGATTCCATAAAATAAATACAACAATTACATCGCAATGTTTACATTTCATGAATAATCATTAATTCTAATAAACATAAATCCACTGCACATGTCGTAGGGTACGCATTAATCATTCTAGCAACTAAATTACAATATCCAGATTAGGTATCACATGCGATACTCTAATACAAGATTTACAATAAAGAATAAGTACATAAGAACATCAATGAAGAAGTAACATAAGGAATCCATCTAAAAAGACACCATCAAGCACTAGTACCAGGACTTCGAATCTCAAATGGTAAAGAATCACTACCACCCATCCGTGTAGAACCACAAAGGTCTACCCCACCGTGCTGAGGAGATAACATCGGACCCCAATCGGATAATCAAGTCAAATCAGGAAACACCGCTAGGAAAGGAATCCCGATAGCTTACTAACTCAAGGTCAATCAAAAGTAGTGAAAGGTATGACTCACTAATCCAGAGGCAACTAACCATGTAGAATAACTAGACTATGTGTAGGAAGGTGTCATCATGTACGTCTAACCCTTGAGTCTCATCCTGGTAATCTCTCTAGATCTCGGCACTCAAGTGACCATACATGGAATCAATGACTTCTTGTACTGACACAGCCACTAACTATGCCAGAACACACACCTCAATAGGCGGCAAGCATCATCTCATCCTCATCTCAGTTTGTACTAGCACTCAAGCATGGGAGAGGAAACAATCTTATTAGGTTCATTTATTTCCCTTAGTTTAATTTAGGTTATCACTTTTTTATAATAACTTACAATAAGTGATCAACAATAGCCACTTGAGGGCCCTGGTGCTTATTGCAAGCCACCTCCTAACACATATCTAGGTAAACTACCCTAGGCTCATAGATCTCTCCTAGATCTAACAGGTATATCAATAGGCGATTTCATATCCAAATCCACTCAATGAATCAGAAATGAAAACCAAGTTTCCATAATAGAAAACACATACAACATGAGCCTAATGGTCATCAAGAATGATAATCGAATAAAGTACACACACATGCCAAACATAGTAAAAGTACTAATAAACATGACTCATTCCCAGCCTCTGTTCCCCTAGGTCATCTAAAACCCTGATAACCCATAGTAGAATTGAAAACATGAAGTATGCACACCATAACAAAATTGAGCTATAAATGAATATAGAATTCCTCATATTCCATAAACAACATAAATGAACATAAATACTAAGTTCACTAGAAAATGAGTGAATTATCCATTCCATCAATTTCTTAAAATCATCAAACTCCTACTGGATAATCATAAATTTCATCATAAAGAAAAATGACCAATTTCGCTATAAGGACAACAATTAAACCTTTATAAATTCAATCTAACATTAGAGAGAGTTGATAAAATTCACATAACTATTTAGGAAAATATCAATTTCTGAATTTATACCTACGTACAAAATATGTAAAAAAAATAAATAAAAATCTTTGATTTATAATATATATACTCATATATTATAAATCCTATAAAATTTCCGCACACACAATACAAAATATATATTTAACAAACTTCATCAACAATACATTAACTTTATAAATTTAAAATAATTATTACTAAAGAATAATATTAATTATTTAAAAACTATTTAATAAAATAAATCTAAGTATTAAAATAATCATAAATTAATTTTAATAAAAATTAAATTAACTAAATAAAATTTATTAAAAATAAAATTTATTAAACAATGTTTAATATCGAAATTAAAAAAATAAGTGGGGGAGAAAACCTCCTTGTGGCCCCCACGCCATGCGGCCTTCTGCAGGGTCATGCTCGACACGTCCTGCAGAGCCACGCTCTGCACGACCTGCAGAGCTGTGCACAACGCGTCCTACAGAGCCGTGCTCTGCGCCGACACTGCTAGGGGGAGGGTTGGGGTACAATGGACCCCGCCCCCTCACACAAACTTTTGTTTAAAATTTTTTGTTTTTTTAAAACAAAAACTTTTCAATTACGACTAAAGAGATAATATATATATTTGCAATGTTTTTTTTTTAAAACTTTGATTTAATTAATTTTTTTTTAAAAAACAAACAATAAAACTAACACTTTTAATTTGTTTATTTATTTTTTTTACAGGGACAGGGTCATTTCTGAAAATGGAAATGTACAGACCCAGAACTTTATTTCTAGAAATGGAAATATATGGCTTTTAACAAATTTAATCCCAAATTTGTCCCTCTACTATTCTGTCTTTTTCCCCTTTACAATATTGATTAAATATTCAACCATTTAGAACATGGAAAACTAATTTTTGTCTTATCTAGTTTTTTTTTTTTTTACTATATATTTTTGACAGAGAAAGGGATTTTTACACAGAATGCATTTTTTCAACTCAAATTGAATTTTTGAGAACAACCCATTTAATTATTTTGTCTACTCAATAGTTTCAACTATAGCTAGTTTAATTTTTCATTTTCTAAGTGCCTTAGGGTGAATTTTCTCCAAAAATTTTGTTAGCATTTCCCTACTATGCCAAGTAATAATAAAATACTGAAAAAGCTTTCTAATAGCTTTTAAAATCTCAAAAGAAAAAGCTTAACCAAAATTACTAATCTAACCCTTAGAATCAAACAAACAAAGCAAATTTACATAATTTTCTACAAACAAAAATACTAGAAAATTCATCAAAACCTTACCTCAATTCCAATGCTATAAATCTGATGTAGATTTGCCTGTAGGTTGATGAATCTCCCAAATCTGAAATGTAGAAGCTCAAATCCTGCAATTCTGAATCACAACATATGTAGAATCCAAATCCAGATGCACATACACTTCACCCAGAAAAATTCACACACCAAATTCTCAAGAACACAAAAAAGCTCAATATATTCCAAAAAATGCTCCCTCTCCAAAATTGAAAATTCCAACAAAACCTGGTTATGCAAAATGAATGCAAATTTTCCCCAAATAGAAAATCAAACCCACCTATCATGCAAACCCTAATGAGTCACCAGACAACTCCTATTCAAACTCCTCTCTTTTTGAGTTGAGGGAAAATACCAATTATTAATTATAAAATATATTATTCATGCACATCTCACATGGAACTCTATTTACAAGTTATTTTATGAAAACCAATTTCACATAAATAAATAAAGCACATGCAATATAAAATTTCACATTTAAATTATTTAATAATTTATAACACAATTAAAACATGCACTAATTCTTCAACAATTTAATAAAAATGTATTAAATCATAATTTAGCACAATTAATTAATTAAATTCAAATATTCTCATATTTGATTTTCAATTAATTAATAATTATTCAAAGACATAGGAAATACTTTAATCATTATTTTCCCGCTATATTATTAATTAAAATAACCATAGCAAACAAATAAATCAAAGCAATATTTCAGTAACATTCATGCATCATACAAACTCACAAGATGGGATCCATGAATTAGGTCAACCTGACCAAACTCAGGCAAGGTAGTCAACTGATACTTTATCCATCAATTAGGATAAATATGCTAAGGATTGGGTTTTGGGTCCATCTGTCATCTCCTCTCTTTACCATTGAGACAAGTATTTATAGGCACGCTCACTCCTACCAATTCAGGGAAGACGATGCCCTGTACCTACAAACCTGTCATCACAAAACAAAGCATGTACATACAACATATAACAAGCAATGATAGGGTACGGTCAGTCATGTGGATCTTGAAAAAGTGAGTAACTACGCCTCCGCCCTCTACCATAAAGACACATAATACAGATACATACATATGAACACCATACACATGCTAGTATGGGGTAAGTATATCATAAACCAATTGAAACATGAAATATCACATCATAATAACATAATCATCTAAATATGAAATCACATAACATCATATCATAAACATAATCCAGATAAGTCCACAATCATTGAAATAATATCCATAAATGCACACATGCAATGTGGCCTAAAAGAGTACGACACTGATAAACTAAAAGTAAAATATGGAGGTACTACACCTTCCAAGATTTAGCATATTGAAAATTAAAAAATGTGTCTCTTCAAGATTTAGCAACTTATGTGTGTTACCTTCTGAGATTTAGCATGCTGCAAAACAAAACGTTAGAACAAAAATACATAATATAGAACAAGGGAGGCTATATATATGCCCCCCTCCTTAATATGGAAAAAACATACTATTTTGACATATTAAGGAAAGAAAAGAACAATGATAAAGCCTTCTTCAACATCAAGACAATATCCAAAAACAACACCCAGTCCAAGCCAAGAAGGTCACAACTCCTATGAGGCCATGGAAGGGATGAATGCAAAGAGATATCATGCAAGAAGTGAAAAAGTAACCCTTGTGAGGGATAGCACATTGTTCAGTTTCCAAGGTGAGATATATATCAACCATGGAAACCCAATGTCAAACAATGAAATCAGTTGTGATCAAGGAAAAAGATCCTCAATGCAAACCAAAATGTTCATGTATGATTGGATATCACATAATAGATAGATACTACTTAACCAAGGAAAGAGGTGAATCCTGGAAAGACAAAAAAGAAGGAGATGACATCCTTGGCCCCCAAGTGTAGGAACAAAGATGAAAAGGGACCTATTATATTGCTCACAACACTATGAAAGACAAAGATCCCCCAAGTATTAGGCTACCATTGTTTACATAATGTGGAGCTCCATAATATGAACATGAATGTTATTTAGAGAAAATAGGATTGAAATACAACTCATTGCCACATGATATATAAATAACATTACTATCAATGAGCTGCCTAATCTTATAATGTAAAGCTTGACATTCATTAGTAGAGTGATCATGAAATCTATGATATAAACAAAAAGGAAGAGTCTTCAAGTGTGGACTATGTTTATTTTTGTGTTTAGGTCTAGTAATCATCTTAGCACGAAGGAGTTTAGGCAAAAGAACTTCTTGGTCAAATTCCTTCATAGTTTCATCATGTTTTGAAGTATTATTTGAAATGTTGTTAACATTGATTTTTTGTTGAGGATTAAATCTCAATCAATAAGAATGCTCATGCCCCCCAGTGTGTAAGTGCATTTGAATTCCCTATTTATGTTTACCACATGCTTGACTATTGAATCCTTGTTTAACAAGGAAATGATAACCAGGACCATAACAAGAAGCCATATTAGAAGGAGTCAATGGAACTTCAGTAGTCACTATGTCATCATTAGTAGGTTTGACAGGTTCATTGTGGGTAGAAGCAGTGACAAAGTTATTATGAAGGGCTTTAGAAGTAAAAACTCATTGTTCAAATTATCTTTGTTTCTTCATAAAATCAAGATCATTAACTTTATACTCTTCAATAAAGGTATGGTTAAAATCCAAGGTTCCCCAACCATCATCAGGAAGAGCATTAGAGGAAGGAGGATTACTATTAGGAATATGAGTAGTGTGATTTTGAATATTCAAACAAGGATTAGGTGCATCATCTGCATGAAGCATATACATCTTGTTGTTATGTATAAACTTGACTTTACGGTGAAGGGTGGAAGGGATAGCATGCATCTCATGCAACCAAGGTCTACCCAAAAGAAGGTTATAATTGAGAGGTCCAGACATAAAATGAATAGGTGTATTCAAGATGACTGGTCCTACTTTGATAAGTAAGGTAATGATGCCTAAAGTGTTCTTAGCAATGTTATCAAAGCCACGTATAGGAACATTGTCAGGTTGAATAGTTGAAAGATTGACGTTAATTGATTTGAGCATGTCCATGCTACAAACATTAAGCCTAGATCCATTATCAATCAAGGTCATATGAATAATACTTTTATTGATAGTTACAACAACTATAAGAGCATCATATTGATTCTGAACTTCTTTAGAAGGTAAATCCTTTTGAGTAAACACAATGTCAGGAGGACCTGAGGTAGCATGCATGAACTGTAAGAAGTTATTGATGTTCTCTTGATTAGGAGGTGGAGTAGGAAGAGTTGCTAGAGATTTTTTCAAGGCTTCATAGTAGGTAGGTGAAGTTTGAAGAAGCTCCCATAAAGAAATCTTGGCATGATTATTTTGCAATCGGGTTATCAAATCATACTCCTTGCTAGGAAGACGGGGTGGAGGAGGAAGAATAGGTTGAGAAGGTGGCAAATAGGAAGAAACCACCGGATTAGGTTGAGGGTTATTCCTTGTACGATAAGTGTGAGCTATAGAATCTTGATCATTGAAAGACTCCATAGGTTTACCTTTGATAGTAAGGTGAGGACAACCTTTGATAGTTAACAAGGGTTTAGGATAAACCATTTTAGTTGTCTCAACACTACAAATAGATTCACAAGAAGGAAGAAAAGAGGACATCCTAGGAGGAGATGAGGTAAGATCTTGATTCTCTATAGGATCATCACTAAAAGGGAGAGCATTAAAGGAATTCATATCATTCTCCACTAATGCCTCATTACTAGAAGGAATCTCAAATGGAGGTAAAGGATCTATACTATCATCTTCTTTTATTAAAATGTCTACATGTGTTTTAGAAAAAGAGTTATCATCATGTATAGATATGTCATCCAATAAATCACCCTCTTGTATCAAACATTCTTTGCGAGGAGGGGATAAATCAATGAAATTATCCAAGGGATCATCCAAAATAGTGTCATGAGGAAGAGAGTAATCAACATCCAAATCCAAAGGTTCATCCCTACCAATAAAGCACATTGTAGGGTTGCCATAATTCACTAAAGCTTGATCCCTAGAGGGGAAAGAAGGACATCTAGTAGGAGAAGAATTAACATCAATCCTCAACTCCTCTCCATAAAGAGAATTATGATAGAGATCACATGTAATAAATGAAGTTTTTCTAGGTTTAACACCATGCAACATTTGAAACAACTTATGCAACATGATAATAAATAAAGAAATACATAGAAAATAGATCAAAATGCATTCAAATGAAAATAAAACACAATAGGGCATCTAATTCAACAAAGTAATGTAAATGTTTTTGTATTTTTTGAAGAAATTTTGCAATTTTTTTGTATTTTTAAAATATAAATGCAAGAGCATAAAGGAAATCTACTTTTATAAGCATGTAAGATCTAACATAAAATGCAAATCTAACACCAAAAAGAAAGAGTTGTCTATCTCGAGTTCACAAAAATGTATAAGTGAAGGCGAACACACAAGATAATAGAAAGGGAGATCTAAGAATATAGAACATCTAAATCCAAAAAAGAAAGGAGGGTAAGCGTGTTGGGTTCACCAAAATGTATAATATAAAAATGTGGATGGGGTCCTAGAACAATGGTTTTCACATAAAAGAGACCCCAGAGCCAATATTTTACACATACATTTGAATTGTAAGGGAAATACTTGAAATTAGATAAAATAAGATACATACCTCATGATGAAAGTAATTTGGAAATACCTATTTTCTGGTGTTTGTGTACAGTTTAGAGCAATTCTGCAACTTGTTTCGGACTGGAAATGCCGAGATGAAGAAAACCCAGAAATCTTTTATCTTTCTGATAGCAGGTAGTCTTTGACCCTCATAAAAGGTCAAAGGCTACATTTTTATTTTCAAGGTCGACTTTGACCTTGTTCGCAGATCTCAAAAGTTTAGGGAAAAGGGTATCCAAATCCAAGCTCAGATCCGCAGTTCCGCACTATGCTTGCAAGAAAAATGGTTTTTTTTGTTGGGGTAGGGGTTTGCCTTAGTCAAAAACCGGTTTGGAATCAACCTTAATAATGGAATTGAAATTGAGAATGGTAGAAAGTAGTATAAGTAGATCTAAAAACGAAGCTATGATATTCAATAGATATGCAAATTGTATTTGAAATGTAATCAAGTATATTAATATGAAAGCTTAAACATAACATCAATAAATGTAAATCAAACCTCCATGATTGTATGCTTAGAATCCACCTTGAGGGAAGAATGAATGGATCTTGAAGATGAACAAAATGATATTGAAGGAAGATCACACCATCATGATGGCTAGATCTAGGGTTTGAATGATGAATCTTGAGTGCTTGAACCAAATCCCTTTAATGGCTTGAGTGCTTGAATCCTTGATCTTCAATGGAGAACTTGAATGGAGAAGAGGACTTGAATGGATGATTTCTTGAATGGATTCTTTCTTGATCACCTTGAGAGCTTGAGAGAGGAGATTTCAAAACTTGATGCCTTGATCATGAAATTGCTTGGAAACTTGATGGAGAAAATGAGAGAGGAAGGCTTCCTTTTATAGTGATCTAGGGCACAATCCTATAGAGGGGCCACCTTGGGGAATTAAATTAAAATTAGGCCTCAACCCTTTAGGAATAGACCTAAATTAAATATAATTTAAGAGTTTACCATTTTGGAGACCAAAATAGCCGATTCGGAAGCGGGAAAACAATTATTTTTGAAACAAGACAACCGGAGATCACAGGACCTTGAAACTTGAACCCAAGGTAAAGGAAAAGTTTGAACCTGACCTAGGTTAGGTTTGAGGTCTAATTTTACCCCTTTATGTCTTCATTTACCTTGAGGTTATAGATCTTAGGGTCTCAGTCCAAAGATGCTAGAATCAGAAACAGGAGGTCCTGGGAGTGCGCAGAGACCTAGAAATGATGTCAGAATAGAGTAGAGTGCTAGGGAGAGGAAAAAATCCTATGATGAACATGATGAATGCCAAGAGGACCTATTTTTAAGTCCTACTTAGAAAATAGAGCCATAGAAGAGGGAACTTAAGGATAATCCTCAGGATCCTAACCCTAATTTCACCTAGAATGAAGGAATCAAGTGCAAAAAAGAAGTGCAAAGAAAAGAGAAAGCTAGATCAAAGCTAGGGACCCATTAAAGGTGCTTTAAATGATCCCAAAACACCTACTCAGAGGGCTAAATGCTCTTATCATGGAAGTTCTTCCATTTTAAGAGGATACATGAACTTTCAGTAAAAAATTGTCAAACCATGAAATGATCTTACCTCACTAGCTTTCATAGGTGTAGGCCAATTCAAAATAGCTTCAACCTTTTCAAGATCCATCTTCAAACCATCAGCTGAAATAAAAAATCTCAAATACACAATCTCTTTTTTCATGAATGAACACTTTTTTAGATTTATCAGCAACTTTTCCTCTTTCAATCTCTGCAAAACTTGTCTAACAAGTAACAAATGTTCTTCCCTAGTCTTAATGAATATCATAATATCATCCTGATGTACAATAAAAAAATTACCCAAGAATTTATTCAAAACTTCATTCATCAGCCTCATAAAAGTACTTGGTGCATTAGTTAAACCAAAAGGCATAACCAACCACTCATACAAACCTTATTTTGTCTTGAAAGCAGTCTTCCATTCATCACCCTCTCTGATTTTCATCTGATGATACCCACTTTTCAAATCAATCTTTGTGAAATACTTTTCTCCAATCAAACTATCCATTATGTCATCCATTCTCAGTATAGGAAACCTATACCTCACTATTATCTTATTGATTGCTCTGGAATCAGTACACATTCTCCATTATCCATTCTTCTTCGGTGCCAATACAATAGGTACTATACAAGGGCTCAAAATTTATCTGATCAAACCTTTCTCCAGCAACTCTTGAATTTGTCAGTTCAATTCCTAATTCTTAGTAGGTGTCAATTGATAAGGTGCCTTATTCGGTAAACTAGCTCCAAGGATTAGATCCATACAATGATCAATGCTTCTTTTCAGTGGAAAACCATTAGGTACATTATCAAAAATGATATCACTGTACTCGGTGAGTAACTTATCAATCTCCTCAAGGACATTATCCTCTATTTTCTTTCTTGATTTGTTAGGGGTCACAACAAAACATACATCATTCTTCCTCAAAGAATTAACAAACTTTCTTCCTTCAATCAAACAAACTTTTACAGATGTGCAAACATTACTAATAGGTTCTTCCATCAATGGTAACAAGATTTGTTTCCTTCCATCAGCTACAATAGTATACTTATGCAATCTCCCATCATAAATATCATGTCTATCATATTGCCAAGGTCTACCCAAAAAAATATGACAACAATCCATAGGCATGATATCACATAACACCTTATCATAGTATTTTCCAATCTTCAAATTTACATAACATTGTTCACTTACGAGGAGTGTATTCTCATCTTTGATCCATGAAATCTGATAGGGCTTTAGATGTACCAACCTTTCCAACTAAAATTTTGTGACCATCTCTTCAGATGCCAGATTCTCCAAGCTACCACTGTCAATGACTACCTTCCAAAATTTGTTAGAAACTCTACATCTGGTCTTGAAGAAAATTTTCCTTACCAGATCTTCCTTCTTGCTTTCATTCCACAGTGCTCTCCTTACCATCAAGTTATTTTCTTTCTCAAATTCATTCGGTGATGTTAGGAATGAATGAAAAGTATTTTGGTAGTCATTCTGTATCAGCTGTTGTTGCATTCATGACTTGGATTGTCATTGATGTCAACACAGTGATATTCTAGATATTAGCAGGAAAGAAGGTACAGTTTTGTTTTGCACACATGTTGTATTGTAGATTGGATTTTGCATATTTTATGGTATGTTCTTTGGTGTGTTATTAACCTATGGTTAATAGTGCAAAAAATAAATTCATTCATTTGTGAGAGTTATGAGCATTTTGGTGAAAGCAGTGTTTAGACAGTGTTTTTGTGAAGCAATGTTCGAAAATCAGAGGATATCTCTTAGCTGGAATGGAATCTGATTTTTCCCAGTTAAAGGGATGTTGGAGACTCATTAATGATGATGTGGTTCATAGCACAAACTTTGAGGATATGTTTGGAGAAAGTTACAGTATCTGGAAGCTGACAGTTTTATGTGAATTCTGTGTGTAGCGTGTAGAATTTATTATTTTGTATTTGAGGACTGACTCATTTATAATTATTTGAGTTTGGTATATAAGAAGAAATTTTTTCCTTGTTGTAATGTGTACTATGAAGATTGAGATGCGAATATATGCATGAAGTGAAGAAAAGAGCTAATTCAGTGATGAAGGAAGACTTGTGAGTACAGAGATCTAGAATTGTGATCTTGTGTAGCAGAGAGTGCAGTTTTGGCACAATGTGAAGGAGGTAATATATTTCATATTATTCTATTGAATAATTCTAAGATCTTTTGGACAATGGGTTCAAAGATCTTGCCTTGAAGCTGTTTGGGCAGTGGGTCCTTCTGTCTTCCATAAACTCTTAACTGGGTTAGAATCTTTTAACAGGGATTCAAAATCTCCTAACAGGGATTTATATGTACTGAATGTATTTCATAAGACTCCTAATAGGGTCCATCCTCTAACAAGGATGTTTCATATTAGTGCATCATTTTGTGGGCATCATTCCCACCGGGGTTTACTCTTTTCAAGAGGTTCCCTAGTCAACATATCTTGTGTTATTGTGGAATTATGTATGATTATCTTTCTATGGTTGATCAATATATTGATTACATTATTTAAAGCTATTGAATGGATAAATTATTTGATAATTGATTCACCCCCCTTGCTCTCAATTATCTTGGGGATCTTTACTTTCTAACAATTGGTATCAAAGCAGCAGGTCCTTGAAAGAAAAGTTTAACAACTTAAGGAGATCCATGGAGAATTTCAGAAAAGAAAGCCCTAAGTTTGATGGAGTAAATTTTGACAACTAGAAAGAAAAGATGAAGACACATCTATTATGTTTAGGACCAAGTTATTGGTTGATTACAAAGAATGAGAAGACTATCATTGAGGAAGACAATCTAGAGGCAGGAACTAAAGATGAACTAGATCTATTCATGTGTAACATACTTGCAAGAGAAGCACTTTTGTTAGCACTATCAGAGAATGAATATAGTCAGGTAAGATGTTTGAAAACATCTCATGCAATTTGGAAAGCTTTACATTCTACTTTTGAAGGTGATGAACATGCAAAGAAGGCTAGATTACATAATTGGATTTGTGCATTTGAAGATATCAGAATGATGGAAGGTGAATCTATTAGAAGCTATATTGGTAGGATGTCTAAGATTGTAAAAGGAATAAAGTCTTGTGGAGGTGATAAGATAGAGAATGAAGTGATATGAAAAATTTTGAGAACTTTGACACCAGTATTCAAGCAGATGATTGAACAAGTGATACCTTGTACATCAAACTTTCCAAGAGAGACTCTTCTTGGAAGATTAGAAACAGCAGAGATGAACTTGAGATTATCGGGAGAGCTACCTAGAATGGAAACATCATTCAATGCTCTTAACATTAGACCTACAAGAAGTACTAGTGTGAATGGAGACTATGCTAGTAGTAGCAGATCTGAGGAAGATAAGAAGATTGAAGAAGGTATTGCATTACTTGTAAAAAGAGAACTAGATGGTAAGAAAATCTTTAAATGTTGGACTTGTCAAGAATATGGTCATTTTGCATCTAAATGTCCTAAAAGAGTTAAGAAGTATAGAAGCAACTTTAAACCTAGGAGATCTAAAGAATGTTATTATGCAAATGATGAAGATCTTGAAGCAGGAATTGAAAAACATTTAAGTGACAGTGATAATGATAACTTTGAGGAAATAGGATTTGTAGCAATTAAAGAAGAAAGTTCTGAATCTGATAAAAGGGAAGAAAAAGCATTAGTTTCACAAGTTGAAAAGAAATCTGATTGGATTATAGATAGTGGTTGTTCACATCATATGACTGGAGATAAAAGAAAGTTTGTTAAGTTAGATAATTATGATGGAGGAATTGTTAGGGTTGGTAACAATGCACCTTGTTTGATTAAGGGTATAGGATCTATTACTCTTGATGGAAAGACTAACACTGATGATGTTTACTTTGTTGATGTACTAAGACATAATCTACTAAGTGTTGGACAATTGGCTGATAAGGGTTATCCAGTTTGGTTTTTTGAGAAAACTTGTGTGATAAAAGATAAAGATGGAAATTTGATTGGAAAAGGATCCAGAACCAGAGGTAATGTATTTCAGTTGAATCCTACTGAGATGACATGTTTGATAACTAGGATTGATGATAATTGGTTATGGCATAAAAGGTTTTGTCATATAAACTTTGATAATATTGTCAAGGTGAGCACTACACTTGCGGTAAGAGATTTACCTAGAATTATGAAACCTACTAACATGATTTGCAAAGAATGTATGATGGCAAAGCAGAAAAGGAGTTCATTTTCCAACAAGAAGTTCACATCAATAGAGAAGCTAGAGATTGTTCATATAGACTTGAGTGGTCCTACTAGGACTAGAGGATTCTATGGAGAAAGGTATTTTATGATTCTTGTTGATGATTTTACAAGAATGATGTGGATTGCATTTTTGAAAGAAAAATCTGAAGCATTTGATAAATTTAAGATCATGAAAAGCAAAATTGAGAATGAATCTGGAATGAAGATTAAGTGTCTAAGATCTAATAGAGGTGGTGAATTTACATCTAGAGAGTTTAACACCTTTTGTGAAATGAATGGTATTAAGAGACAACTTTCAACCCCTAGAACACCAGAAGAAAATGGTATTGCAGAAAGAAGGAACAGATCAACAACTGAAGCAGCAAGAGCTATGTTGTTTGAAAATGATTTGGCTAAGACTTTTTGGAGAGAAGCAGTGAACACAACAGTATACACTATGAACATAGTACAAATCAGAGCAGATACAAACAAGATACCTTATGAATTATGGTTTGGACATACACCCTCAGTTAAGTATTTTAGAAATTTTGGAAGTAAATGTTATATAAAGAGAGATGATGATATAGGAAAGTTTGATCATAGAAGTTATGAAGGAATATTTCTTGGATATTCTTTAAAAAGAAAAGCATATAGATGTTATAACAAAAGAACTAAGACTATTGTTGAAAGTGCAAATGTAAAAGTTGATGAGAAGTTTAAAATTCAGGAAATAATGCTTGATTATGAATCTGATGGAGAAGCACAACCTCAGCCTAACATTGAAAATGTAGAATTATTTTTTGAAACTAACAGTGATTTTCTGAATGAAAGTCATAATGAAGAAAATAGAGAAGAAAATAGAGAAGAAAGCAGAGAAGAATCTACAGTCGGAACAAGATCAATAACTATGACACCTAACAGGTATACTTCAAGACATCACCCTATTGAGCAAGTTATTGGAAGTTTAGATAGAGGATTTTTGACTCAAAATAAGGTACATTTATGTTTGATTTCTCAAATTGAACCTCAGACTACTAATGAAGCTTGTGAAGATGAACATTGGATTAATGCTATGAAAGAAGAACTAGAGCAGATTGAAAAAAAAGAGACATGGGAATTCGTCCCTAGACCTGAAGACAAGAATGTGATTGGAACAAAGTGGGTATTCAGAAACCAGATGAATGAACAAGGAGAAGTGATAAGAAACAAAGAAATATTGGTATGTAAAGGATATTCACAACAAGAAGGAATTGACTATGAAGAAACTTTTGCACCTGTGGCCAGACTTGAAGCAGTGAGAATGTTTCTAGCATATGCAACTTACAAGAAATTCAGAGTGTATCAGATGGATGCGAAGTCAGCATTTTTGAATGGTGAATTGGAAGAAGTCTACATTGAGTAGCCTGAAGGTTTTCCTTTGACACAAGAAGGAGATATGGTATGTAAGTTAAAGAAAGCTTTATATGGATTAAAACAAGCACCTAGAACCTGGTATGCAAGATTGGATAAGTATTTATTGAAATTGGGATTTATAAAAGGAACAACAGATAGTAACTTATACACAAAAGAAATTGAGAATGGTTTGTTGGTTATAGTTATATTTGTTGATGATATTATCTTTGGAGGAGAAGATGAAGCTAGTGACAAATTTGCAAATGAAATGAAGACTGAATTTGAGATGAGCATGATTGGAAAAATGAAATATTTTTTGGGATTACAGATAACACAAAGAAAGGAAGGTATATTTGTAAGTCAGACTAAGTATTTGAATGACTTATTGAAAATATTTGGAATGGAAGATTCTAAACCTGTTGGAACACCTATGGTAACCGGACATAAGTTATCTAGCAAAGATGAGACACCAATAGTTGAGCGGAAAAAGTACAAATATATGATTGGAGGATTGTAGTACTTGACACATACAAGACCTAATATAGCACATTCAGTGGGGATTGTAGCAAGATTTCAAGCAGAACCTAGAGAATCACATTATGTAGCAGTAAAGAGGATACTGAGATATCTAAAAGGAACAATGGATTATGGATTATGGTATGAGAATTCTGATGATTTTATTTTATGTGCCTATACTGATGTAGATTGGGGAGGCAGCGTTGATGAAAAGAAAAGCACCAGTGGTGGAGCCTTTTTTCTTGGAGGAAAATTGGTCTCTTGGCTAAGTAAGAAGTAGAATTGTACTTCACAAAGCACAGCAGAAGCAAAATATGTTGCAGCAGCAAATAATTGTAATCAAATTATTTGGATGAAGCAGATGTTGAAGGATATTGGAATAAAGTTTGATGAGCCTGTTGTTATACATTGTGATAACACCAGTACAGTGAGTATGTCAAAAAAATTTGTTTTACATTCTAAGACTAAACATATTGAGATCAAGTATCATGTTGTAAGAGAGAAAGTTGCAGAAAAAGAAGATTGGAGTACATAAGTACAAAGGAGCAGATAGCAGATATATTTACAAAGCCTTTACCTAAGGATACATTTGTGTATCTGAGAGGTATGCTTGGGGTTATGCCCCAACCTATTTTTGAGATTTTATGCAAATGATTGCATCCGTCTAGTGGTATATGAGCCTTATCTTTCTTCTGGATTGGATGTTGGAACTTCCTCTATGGGGGAGTTTATGAGCTGAGTCCTGAGGACTCTTGTTATTGTATTTTTCTGAAAAGTGTCTTTTGACATTAAGTTTTTGTTGACTTAGTGATGGAATTTCTATCATTGATGTCAATGGGGGAGAGATATACATGAAAAAAATTGTGGATTGTATGAGAGAGTTGAATAGGAAAATGAAGCAAGATTTAATTTGATATTTTGCAGTAATGTTGCAGTATTGGATTTTTGGAACATTGGATTTTTTCATCTATGTTGCCATCAATGCCAATGGGGGAGATTGTTAGGAATGAATGCAAAGTATTTTGGTAGTCATTCTATAGCAGTTGTTGTTGCATTCATGACTTGGATTGTCATTGATGTCAACACAGTGATATTCTGGATATTAGCAGGAAAGCAGGTACAGTTTTGTTTTGTACACATGTTGTATTGTAGATTGGATTTTGTGTAGTTGATGGTATGTTCTTTGGTGTGTTATTAACCTATGGTTAACAATGCAAAAATAAATTCATTCATTTGTGAGAGTTATGAGCATTTTAGTGAAAGCAGTGTTTAGACAGTGTTTCTATGAAGCGATGTTTGGAAATCAGAGGATATCTCTTAGCTAGGATGGAATCTAATTTTGTGCAGTTAAAGGGATGTTGGAGACTCATTAATGATGATGTGGTTCATAGCAAAAACTTTGAGGATATGTTTGGAGAAAGTTACAATATCTGGAAGCTGACAGTTTTATGTGAATTCTGTGTGTAGCGTGTAGAATTTATTATTTTGTATTTGAGGACTGACTCATTTGTAATTATTTGAGTTTGGTATATAAGAAGGAATTTTTTCCTTGTTGTAATGTGTACTATGAAGATTGAGATGTGAATATATGCATGAAGTGAAGAAAAGAGCTAATTCAGTGATGAAGGAAGACTTGTGAGTACAGAGATCTGGAATTGTGATCTTGTGTAGCAGAGAGTGAGGTTTTGGCATAGTGTGAAGGAGGTAATATATTTCATATTATTCTATTGAATAATTCTAAGATCTTTTGGATAGTGGGTTCAGAGATCTTGCCTTGAAGCTATTTGGGTAGTGGGTCCTTCTGTCTTCCATAAACTCTTAACCGGGTTAGAATCTTTTAATAGGGATTCAAAATCTCCTAATAGGGATTTATATGTCCTGAATGTATTTCATAAGACTCCTAACAAGGTCCATCCTCTAACAAGGAACTTTCATATTAGTGCATCATTTTGTGGGCATCATTCCCACCGGGGTTTACTCTTTTCAAGAGGTTCCCTAGTCAACATATCTTGTGTTATTGTGGAATTATGTATGATTATCTTTCTATGGTTGATCAGTATATTGATTACATTGTTTAAAGCTATTGAATGGATAAATTATCTAATAACTGATTCACCCCCCCCCCTCTTAGTTATCTTGGGGATCTTTACTTTCTAACAGGTGACTCTTCTTGCACCAAAGAATTTCTACTGTTACTAGCCTTCTTACTAGCATGGGTAAATTCAAAAGATCTATGTCCTTCTCCACAATTATAAGAAGTTCCTTGAAAACTTCCTCTACCATAACCACCTTGGTAGTTACTGCCTCTACCTCTAGATGAACTTTCACATTCCACTCAGTCTTTCATTTGTCTAGATTTGTCTTTTCTGGTTCAGATCTACCATTTTCACCATTATATCTACCTCTTCCTCTAGGAAATCTACCACCTTGAGTTATTTGTCTTTTCTTATGTCTCTTTTTCAATTTCTCCTTGGCCTTCAAAGCAAATTGATTTGTTCTCCAACTTGACCATACTAATTTCCTCTTGGATGGAAACTCTCAAACCATTCAAGTATCTACCAATTCTTTCCACATCATCTTCATCATGTCCAAAACTGATATCTAATCTATAGAATTCCTCAGTATACTCTTTTACAGAGCTATATTTCTATCTCAAACTTTGCATTTGCTGAACTAGGTTAATCTGATAATCACAAGGTAAGAACTTTCCTTTCATCTTATTCACCATTTTATTCCATACCTTGATTTTGTCTTTTCCTTTCCTCTTCCTATCTAGCTTCAGATATTCCCACCATAAGGATGCATGACTTTTCAACTTTGTGCTTGCAATCTTCACCTTCTTGTCTTTAGGAATGTTTTCATATTCAAAATACTTTTCCATCTCAGTGATCCAATCGAACAATTCATCAGAATCTAGCTTTCCACCATACTCAGGAGGATTGAAATGTGGTGTTGACTTCAGACTTGTCAAAGCCTTCAAAAATATTTCTTCACCTTGATCCATAATAGGTGTAGGTTCTGCATTCACCTATTCTTCCTCAAATTCATCATCACTAACATCTTCAAGATGTCTACCTCTTCTCTGGGCTATTTCAATAGCTTCTAACCTAGCAATAATCTTCCTTAGCATATCTACCAATCTTGGATCTTCATCTCACCTCCCACAAACCATCTTGACAACCCTCTACAATTGTAGGTCAGATCGCAATCTGCTACCCCACAACAATTCAACTAGGGCTTCAAGAGGAACCTACAAACCTAGATCCACAGAACTATATGAAGATCTCACCTCACTCTGATACCACCTAATGCAAGAGGGGCCAAACAATGACACACCCTAATGATCCAAGCCTTCCCAACACATGTGGAAGAAAACAAACACAACAATGAGAGAGAGAATGCAAAATCTTTCATATATTATCATGAAATAGAACCATACATGCCAGGCTGTAAGGCCTTCCCGATTAGGGCCAGATATTACAATGAATTATAGAAGTCCTCAAACATGTGAGGATCTATCAAAATCTCTAATTCTATCTTCTATCAACTCCTATCCCCCAAAACTACCTTTTGAACTCTAAACCAACAACTACATTTATACAAGAAGCTACCGAACTGAGTCGGCCTTCAGATCCATAATCAATGGAAGGAATGGTTAGATCTAGGACCACAAACTTCCTAATGATGGATTCCAACATTAAATCTACAATCTAATATAAATGCACAAGTTGGCCACAATAGGAACTAAAACTAAACCTATCGGTAAGCAAGATAACTGAGTAGCAGACAAGCAATGTCGAGCGCCAGTGAAATAACCGACCACCTAGGAGATAACAGACCACACTCGGTAACCCAAGGAAACTGACCAACTTGGTCAAAGTAGGAACTAAGCAACACGAACAAACTCCAAATTGTTTTTGGTTACACAGGATTGCTAAGGACCTGAGATACTCCTACATCAACTATCCTCTAGACAAAATACACCGTTGACCAAATTTAAAAAAATTGAAAACACAATACATTTTTGTGAAATTTTCAGCATTTGTTCTTCATGATTTTCATATTTTGAATTGAAAACATCCAAAAAAATTTGAAAAAAAACCACTGAAAAATTCAGATTTGAAAAAAAAACTTCATTTTGGGTGAATTTTTTCAAGAGCATAGCCGCCACCTAATCCAAGTATGGGGAAGAATTTGTTTTGATCTATATTGCCTAATAGGAAGTCCTTGAATGCCATACACCTAACTGTGCATAACCCTAATCTTGTACAAAATAATATTCATACTAGGGAATTAAAAAATGTTGTGATCTGCTCCAATCATTTTAGAATTTTAGCATCCCTTCCAGAAACATTGAAGGGCTATCACAGGTTTCCAAAGAAATGGCTTCATGATCATATCAATTGAAATAGAAAACCTACAAACTTTTCCTCATATGGTCGGGAGTATAGGCTACCGTTGGTCAAAAAAAGAGGTCTAGAACCAAAAGAATAGGTATATGGTTCCAAATAATGGATCAAATGTTAATTTTGTGTGAAACTTACAAGTCACTAGGAGTAATGGTTGGGTAACCATGCAAAAATGCTAAGCCAAATTTTATTAGAGGGATGATAAGATCAAAGGGGTATGGGCTATATCCATTACCAATAAAAGTCACCCAAGGTGATTGGAGAAAATAAGATACCATTAGGGCTTCCCAAGGTGGATTTTGACTTGGCAAATACATCAGGTTTCTCGACAGGGAAATCTCATGACCTTGGAAAAACCCTTGCCCAAATTTTTTCAAAGAATCCCCACAAAGGCTCACAAAATTACCCAATTAGTGAATCATGGGGTTAGGAATCATGGTCCTCTCAATTCAATCAATAATGGTGGCAAGGGAAATTCTGAGGAAACCACCAAGGTGATTATGGTTGTCATTAACAATGGTCATACTGAAGGCATGTGGGACCACTGCAAAATTTACATAATATTTTCCCATTGGTGTGGTTCTAATTCTCCTACAACTATGGTTGCTGACTGGATGCTAGAGGTGCTTAATGAACATGTAAGTATCACTATCCTTGAGGATAATTTTCTTTTCATATATTGTAAGGAATTATATCTAAAGGAGGAATTATTGTATGGAAAACCTATTTTCTTCAAAAGGAATGCTATTAAGTTTTTTAATTGAAAATACAACTTTAGGAAATCATCTTGTAATGATATTGCAAGCTTTAGATGGGCTATTATTCATGAATTTCCTATAGAATTGATGCACTATAAAATCTTAAGGAAGATTGGGGATTTAATGGGGGGTGCAATTGGGATTGAAGAATCTTACACATCTGCATCCTCTTTAAAAATTCTAATTAACCTAAATCTACATGCAATGGTTGTAAACCTAATTATAATAATTACAAATCAATCCATTTATAACCTAAAACTATAAATCTATGAGGGATACATTACAGACATAGCCATCTTTAGAAATGATACAGATGACCGATATTTTTCTACCACCAAAACCTTGAACCTTCATTTTGTATCCTCTAGTAGGTCTCCTAGTGTCACAACCCTAAACCAAGAAGGCTTCATGATTATAAATTCCCCTTCGTCTTTGAAACCTAAATGTCTGCTACAAAGTAATCCTAGATCTAATGAAAGAATCACTAGTAACCCTAACTCCAACTAAAAAAATCTCCATGTAAATAAGGAACAACTAGATTATCCCCCTAACCTTATAGCAAGTAATACCCCCATGAATACTGATCACTTCACACAAATCCATACCCAAAACCATACTACACAAAAAAACATTGATCCACTTATAATATTTGATGTTGAGGAAGGGGAAATAGTAGAAGATATCGAGGATAGACATAAGGAAAACCAATATGGTCAGGTCATTAATTGACATGGATATGACACCACCAACAGTAAAGGAACCATGTTTGGAGATTTTTAATAAAGAAGCAATATTGAGGGAGGCATGATTCAATACAAAAAACATGCAAGAAGGGGTGGAGAATCTATAAAGGAGATTATGGAGAAAGTTGTAGGGAATTTAGCAAGAGATTGTAAATGAGGAATGGATGGAGGATCCTAAGGAAAAAAATCATGATGCCTTCAATGAAAGTGAGATCTTATAGGCTCAATCTAAAATTGTTGAGAAAATGGAAGCAAATATGGCCCTTCTAGGGGATATGATGAAAGATTTCACTACTGTCCATAATGAGGCGAGCGAGCTATTGACATCTTGGCACAAAATGGACATTCTAGCATCCAAAAAACCAACCACAATGGAAGCACCATCTAACAAAAAATTAGATAATCCTATTGATAGGGTCACAAGAGCCTCCTGCAAAGAGGAAAAATATGGGAAGCTTCTTATCCCTATGGAAATTGAGAGCTTATATAACAACACAGGAATATCATCATTCATCGATAACACCTATGCTGAAGAAGATTATGGTAAAGAATTTTTTGAGCAACAAGAAACATAATGAAGCTATGGAAGATGATAAATACATAGAAGATGTTGATAAAATAAATGAACTAGAAAATGAATCACAATAATATGGAAACATTGAAAATAATATTAGTAACAATATTATGCAAGAGCTCAAAACTGAACATGATCATCAAGAAGATGCCCAAACTACCTTAGAATTTCTAAATGGAATAACAAACACATAAAGTAGTCTTGGCATGGCTACTAATATTGAAGGGTTATAGTCTCCATTGATTAATAAATCTCATAAAAGAAGAGGAAGGAAATCCACTGCTGAATTAAGGAACAAAGATGGACAGGCTAATAATCAAATTAAGTTAATTACTTTGTTTAATGTAGGGGAGGGAAAGTTCCTTCCCAAGGAGAAATGAGGCTCACAACTTGGAATGTTAGGGGCTTAAACACCCCTAACAAACAATTCTTATTAAAGTGTAATATTAGTCTACTTAGTTTTGAAGTAATTTTGATACAAGAAACAAAGCTTAATAGTGAAGAAATAAAAAAATAAAACAAAAACTAGGACTATGGAAAATAGAAGGGGTTGAAGCAATTGGTGCTTCTAGAGGTATTGCAGTCATATGGGACCCCAGGAAAGTTGAATATGAATCAAATATTATCAAATGAAACTAGATGGGGGAAAGATGCATAGTATCAGAAACCCCCTGTCATTTTTATTAATAAACATATATATGGGCAAGTAAAGACCTACAATAAAAAAGAAGTTTGGAATGAAATAGAAGATTACATAAATCAGTTCAGAGGATGCAATGATATTTTTGGTGGGTATTTCAATGCTATTATGGATACAAGTGAGAAGTATGGGGGATAAATGCTTGAATCCTAAGAAAAAAAAGTTTTCAGCACTTGGGTCAAAAAAAATAGTTTGATAGACATTAAAAAAATGGTATATTCACTTGGAATAAAAGAAGGGTAGACTTTTGCTACATTGCAAAAAGAATAGATAGATTCTTGTTTAAAGGGTATTTAGGACTAATGAAATATACATTATCTACTAAAATTATAGCTAATGTAGGATCATATCACTTTCTTGTTAGGCTAACTATAGAAGAAGAATAAAAACCTAGTAGAAATCCCTTCAAATTTGAAAACATGTGGTTTCAACATAAAGATTTTATGACGCTGATAGAACAATGGTGGAAAGAAGATAACTTTGAGGGCTCCAAAATGTATTATTTTATCTCCAAACTAAAATATTTAAAGAATAAAATATTGAAGTGGACTAAAGAACATTTCCTAAACATTTTTTTTTTATCGGTAATATGGATTTGTATTAATATTTAAAAAAGGATTACATCGCCATGCATAGCTCTTGGATTACAAACATTTTCAAATTTTGAGCCTAAACAAAAAATAATGTAAATTAACCTAGCTATACTATTGGAGACCAAAGTAAATAGATGACTATACATCAAAACAACCCAAAAAGGAAAACTCCTAGCCAAAAGTATAACTAGACCAACCTATCATCTCCTCCTACATGAAATTCCTACATCCATGACTTCCAACCACCAGGCTAGCTTCCCACATATAGCCCATGCCTCCTTCGCTTAGATCATCACCTGACACCCTGGATCTATGATCTACCTTGGCTGCCTTCTCATGTTGTTTTGGCTTGAGCTACCTTCATACCTATGGTCTTCCATCCTCCCCCACCATTACATTAGATTTAATTGGGGTACACTTCCATTTTATCCCCCAAAGGCCATCCTCATTTCACACTTCCACCTTCTGCTTCTCCAAAATGGCCTTTAATGCCTTCCATCCAACAAGCGCTTGTGCAAGGTGGACATCCTCAGGGCTTACCGAAGACCAGACTACTAGAGGTTGCATCTCACGGCACCCATGGCCAATAAAACAAATAGGTCCATTACATTTTTTCATCCCCACACCCACCTCTATCTTCTACAACACCTCTTCAATGCCTTCAATCCACTTGATGACCATACATTGTTTAACCACTACCCACACATCATCTTTGGATTCTACCACCATGAGTCCCAATGCCACAAATAGCGAGGACACATCAAGATTCATGTGAGGTTTCCACCAATTTTGCAGATAGTGCTCCCCAAAAATGTCACAAACTGTAGTCCAAAAATCCTCCCCATCCTCTGTAAAAATGTTTCCAAGCCTTTTGACCATGATCAGCCCCACAAAGGCTTGAATTTGGCCTAAAATCCCTAAGGAGAAATTGGCTTCCATCATGCTCTGGCTCTGCAACTTTTCTTGTGGTTGCACTATGTGTCTTTTGCCTTGACTTCAACATTAAAGGCAGTCAAAGCCTCTTGAAACATGACATTCAAGTGCCATCATACCATCCTTATTCCTTCTGCCAACTCATTACTGCACCTAGTACCTCCACATACTTCACATACCATGAAATCCATTGAACTTGAGAATGCAGCACCGCCTCCTGGCTATGAGTAAAAAAGACTCCACATCACTACGCCATCCTGTATTTAGGTTGTTGCAACCACGTGCCCATCATTGATGCCAATACACAATGTGGAAAAAACACCAATCTAATGTATAGTCAAAATCCTCCAAGCATGCATCAAAAAAATCCACTAGGGAATGGGCCTCAAATCTTCAAACAATTTGAAAATGTTTTCTAGGGACCCGTCAGCACCCAAAATGACAATTTATCTACCAAATAATTTTCCATTCTCGGGACATGTGAGATCTTAAAATCCTCAAATTCACCAATTAGAGGTTAGATCCTTTTGATGTGTTTGTTCAAGTACCATGTATCCATTTGGCCCTTTGCGATCCCATTCACAACGAGGAGCGAATCCCCTTCTAGATGAATTCACCTGAATCCTAATTTTTTAGCCATCAAAGTAGCTTCTATAGCTACCAAACATTCTGCCTCATTATTTGTACCATCTTTCAATCTTTTAGCATTGAGTGCCAATAGATCTCCCTTCTCATCTCGGGCAATAAAACCTATCCCATAAACTCCTAGATTTCCCTAGGAAGCACCGTCAAAGTTTATTTTAACCCATACCAGAGATGGGGATTGCCAAACACTTAGTTTGGCCCTCTGCTTCCCTGCCAAAGGTTGAACCCTTCCAGTCCCATTAATGGGTCTATACTTCACCAAAGGCCAATTTATTTGCATCAACAAATCTTCCTAGCTGAAAGATGTCTTCATGGAATCAGTCTAGGAGGCCGAGTTAGACACCAATTCTGAGACTGCAACTTCCAATTTTGTTAGGAATCAGGCAATTGGGGTTGCTGTTCCATTGAAGATTATTTTGTTATGTTCATTCTAGAGAAACCAAATTGTACTCAAGGGTAATACATGCCAAATGGCTGACAAGGTTGACAATCCATTAGGACATGGCCATGAATTGAGCCATGCTCTAAGGTTACTTGGTAATGGTCCCTACCATTCCAATTTTTGCAATCCAAATCTCCAAGCCTCCTGCGAGAATTCATAGTTTAGGAATAAATGGTCCACCATTTCATCTTCTTTGTTGCATAATACACATCTAAATGGCCCAAAAAATCCTAGCCGTATCAATTTGTCTCTTGTGAGAGCTCTCCCATTGCCAACCAACCAAGCAAAGGCTACTGCCTTGGGCAAGCAAGCTCTCTTCTAGTGGATCTTGCTTTCCCACTCCACCTTGCTGAAATCATTTGCTAATAAGGAATAGCCAATCTTGACTGAATACTAACCACTTTTGGCACCTGACAAAATTACTTCATCTTCCTCAATGGACCCAATGATGGATCTATTGTGCAAGCTTTTCTTTAGGATTTCTTGGTGCTCCACTGAAAGTCCCAAGCCCATCACATCCTTCCAATTCACTTCCTACCCAATTTCCATAGAAGAAAGGTCAACAAAATCACTTACCTTGGTTCTCCAATGTCATTCCATGGCCACAATAATTTGAGGTGGGATACCTTGGTCCATGCTCAACTGGCCATCCCACGAGTCCTACTAGAAAAGAGCTTTCCTACCATTACCAAGTTGCCATGTCAAGTGATTAGTGATTACTAGTTTGCAACTCATCAAATAGTTCCACAGGGCCGACCCTCTAGGAGGGTTCTCAATCATTAGGATCCTCTCTCTATCTGCATTATCAAGGTATTTTTCTCAAAGGATCTTAACCCATCTTTGTTCCATCTTACTATACATCTGCCAAAATAGTTTGGCACCCATGGCCTCATTCATAATTTTCCAATTTCTCAAACCTATAACTCCCTCACCTTTTTATTGGCACAATCTATCCCAAGCCATCAGAAGAATTTTATCCTGATCTTATGCCCCATTCCATAGGAACTTTCACATCCTTTGTTGAATACTTTTGATGATTTGGGTTGGTATTTTGAAACATGCCATAGAGTAGATAGGCATGGTCGAGACCACCATTTTGAGGAGCAGAATATGCCCTGCCAGCATCAACCATCTAATTTTCCACCCATCCATTCTAGTAGAGCACCTATCCACCAACTCCTTCCAAAGTTTAGCTTTGTCCATACCATCAAAAAGAGGGGTCCCAAGAAATTTACCAGGGAGTTAACCCACTTGGACTCCAAAAACTCAGACAATGGCTCTCTTTTCTGCTCCCTCCGTGCCAAAGAAAAAAATTTGAGATTTATGCCAATTCACATTTTAACCAGAAGCTACACTATAAGTATCCAACACATTTTTCATCACCCATGCTTCCTGCATCGAAGCCACACCGAACAAGAAAGTTTCATCCGCAAACTATGAGTGGGTTGTTGCTTCAAAACCTCTTGCTATCTCAATTCCTTTCCCACTACCTTGACTTTTCCTCCTCGAGATTGCCCTACCCAACACTTCATCTAGGATGATAAATAGAAATGGTGAGATGGGGTATCCTTGTCTAATACCTCACGGGGTCTCAAAAAACCCCTGAGGACTACCATTGATTAGTATGGACATCCTATAGGATCCGATCATGCCCTTAATCCATTGGATCCACTTCTCATCAAAGCCAAACTTCCTAAGAACATCCATTAGGAATCCACAATCCACTCTGTCATATGCCTTCTTGATGTCCAATTTTAGGATCATATGCCTCTTTTTTCTTGCTCTGGCCATATGGATGGCTTCTTGAACAATGATTATTCTGTCAACAATGTTCTCGTTGGGTGTGAAGTCAATCTATTCCCAAGAGATAAGTTTGTCCAAGATGGTTTTCAGATGATTTGCTGCCACTTTGGAGATAATTTTGTAGACCGTGTTGCAAAGAGAGATAGGGAAAAAATCCTCAAAATTGTTTGGTTTCTCTTTCTTGGGGATAAGGGCCACCAAAGTGTTGTTAAAGTCTTTAAAGATGAAGCGCTTAGCTTGAGATTCATCCACCACTCCCAGTAGTTTCGAACCGACTATATCCCAAAATTTTTGGTAGAAAAAGGCTTGGAAGCCATCCTTACCTAGAGCCTTATCCCCCCCATACTAAAAACAACCACCTTTAGTTCTAATAGAGTAACTGGGGCCATCACCATACAATTATCTGCCTGATTGACCATAGTTGGGATTAATTAGAGCAGTTCCCTTTGTGCTCTGACATCATTGGTACCATCCTAGCTCCATAGATGAGAGAATTAATCATGGCTTCCCTATTAATCACCTCCAAATCCTCTGAGAGGGTCCCATTTTCCATCTTGATAGACAAGTTTCTATTAACACTTAACTTGACTTTCACTGAACTATGGAAAAACTTCATGTTTCTATCCCCTTCTCTCAGCCAACTTTCTCTTGATTTCTATCACCAAAAGACTTCCTCCCACTATAGTATTTCACTATACCTTCTTAGAAGGTCTTTCTCTATCAGGAATTCCACCTCATCCATACCTTCATTCTGTACCTTATAATTTAGAGCCTCCAATTGTCCTTCCAAATCTTAATTTTTCCTCAAAAATGTTACCAAAGTGAGTCTTGTTCCAAGTCTTCACTCTCTGCTTGATGAAGATTAGTTTCCTAAAGAATTGGAATGCTAGATTCCCCTCCTCCCTAGGGGCCATTGACCACCACTGAGAGAGCATGTCCTAGAACCCAGGCTCTCTTAGCCATTTTTCTCAAGCTTAAAAGGGCACTGGGGTGGTACACCATCTTTGTAAATTGAAAGTGCCACCGGTAAATGGTCTGAGGCTGACAAGCCAAGTACTTGGGCCTAGAAAACTACTAGGATTGTGTTCTAGCTGCCAGCTAGGAAGAGCCTATCTAGCTTCTCAGTGATGTTAGAAAATCCCTACCACCTATTTGTCTAGGTGCAATTTCCTCCACTAGCTGTCACTTCCCATAACCCATTATTAACTACAAAATTCTGAAAATCTATCTGAAACCTAGTTAAGCACCCCTTACCACCCCACTTATTAGAGTGGAATAAGGTGGCATTGAAATCCCCTACTATAATGGCTACTTGTTGTCCAAGCCCAACCAAAGCTCAGGAAATTTCATCCCAGACTGCACTTTTATCCTCTGCTCTAATAGGACCATAAACATTAACCAATAAAATTGAAACAATAGTCGTGAAAGAGCTCACCTTTGCCAATTGCCAGAATCTTGACTTGGAGATTGCTTCCACCTTAACCAATCGAGGGTCCCAGATGATACCTAAGCCACCTGAGGCACCCACTACATCAACAAAAAAACCAGACCACTTCTTCCTTACACCAAAAACCATTGCTGCATTACCAACATCCAACTTTGTTTCTTGGATACAAACTAAGTTGGGTTTCACTTGATTAAGACCCCTCTTGATCAAGTGTCTCTTGTCAGAGGCATTGCATCCCCTGACATTCTAGGTTAGGATCTTAATGGTTGTCTAGAAGGGAACAAGTCCCTTTCAGAATGAAGCTTGGTTTGGCCCTTCATGTTGCCCGCATCTTCAAGGAACTGCTGTGTAGATTTTCTCCCTCTAGTTTTGTGGCTTCCAAGATTGGCTTTAGCCATTTGGGATTTGGATTGTTTGATAGTGCGTTCTTCCACAATACTGACATCTTTGAAGAGGCCTAGAGGGTCCCTTTCCTGACCATCCTTGTTGCTTGACTTTATGACCATCACCAAGCTATCTGAGCAAGGTTTCACAAGGGACATGTGGATGTCCTTGAATTATCCAATGTTCTCACCATGACTACTATCCTATGCAAGGCCAACACCTGCATCACCTACTTTTAGCATAGGTTCAGTTTCCTAAATTCTTGTCATGAGGGTACCATCCATCCCTATCCCTAGCTCAACTATGGCCCCAAGATCTACCATTTCTAGATCCACCTCCATCTGAGGCAAGATATTCTCAATACCCACGTCTGGCCTAAGTTCCATAGATTGGGTTCCTACAGTCCTTGCAGGTGTCCCATGAGCACCACTCATGTCCTTGCAATGAAACCCATCTTGCTGCATTTTTGACCTTGGTGTTGTGGGTTCCACAGAGTTTGGGACTCAACATGCCAATATCTCTTCCAGCCCATTTACCTCTTTACCTTTCCCTTTTTGGTTTTCTATGCATTCTTCTGTGGTGTGTCCCCATTCTCGACACTATTTGCATTTTTCCAAGATTTCTTCCACCTCTATTTCTTTCCACCAGTAACCTTCAATGGTGTGTACTTCCACTACATGTGGTAGCAGTGGATGTGGCTTCCATAGGATGCATATCCTTACATACATGCATAAATTTTTTTTGTCTACTACTTCATCTACTTTGAGAAATTTCCCCAGCTAGTCTCCTATCATTTTAAAAAACTCTACATATCAATACTCATAGGGAAGGTTGTATAGCCAGATCTAGATTGGTACCCTCCTTGATTGATTCCTTCTTTGGATTGAAATTAGGGACCCAGTCCTTTATGTGAATCCTATCCCCCCATCATATAGGGCCCATTGAACATGATTCTTGTCTTTTCTACCTCTGTACCCGCAATGACCAAGAAAAAGCCATTCGATAGGGTTTTGACTTCAAAATGAGTACCCCATTCCTCATTAACCCAATTTCTAATTTTTGGGTAGGCCGGCCATCCCCCACTCCAATTCATGAAAAATGCCTTCATTCGGAGCATTTGAACAAAGCTCTTCCATGCTTCTAAATTGATGTGGACATTTATTGTGTGACTGCTTGAGGATTCCAGAACCTCCTTGGTAAGCGACGGGCCACTCATGTCAGCTTTTTGTTTCCAAACTCTTTCCACTAGTCGTTTAAAGTCTTCCTTCTGTCCATAGTGAATATTTAGTGATCCCCATTTTGTTTGTTGCGGGCCCTAGTTTGACCGCTCAAACATTGTTAATGAAAAGTTAAAGGTTGAAAAGGATATCCAATAGCTTACTAAATAAATCATAAGGAATGACATGAATAGTGATGGCTATTATAAAGAAAAAAGAACTATTATCCAAACACCTTGATCTATTAACAAAAGAAGAAATATACTTGAAACAAAAATCTAGGAAAATTTGGCTTGCAGAAGGAGATAAGAACATAAATGTTTTTCAAAACAACACTAAAAATAGAATAAACATTAATAGAATAAAAAAAATTAAGAATACTAATGGGGATTTAATAGAGGACCCTAAAGAAATAAAAAAGGAATTTGTAGAGTTCTATTGCAATACACTCAACAATTTTGAGTCCTCTAATATGGACACACAACAAAAGTTGTTGCCTTCAATTCCCAAATTGATCACAAATGTAGATAATCGATGGTTGAATAGTAAATTCACTATGGAGGAGATAAACAATTCTCTCTTCCAATTCCAACCTGACAAGGCTCCTAGCTCTGATAGATTCCAAGAAACTTTCTTCCTAAAGTGTTGGAATTTTCTAGGTAAGGAGTTATGGGAAACTATTGAAGCTACCCAAAATTTAGGTTGTATATTAGTTGAGATAAATAATACATTCTTAACTCTTATCCCTAAAAATACCAACTGTGAAGAATTGGGAGATTTTAGACCTATAGCTCTTTGCAACACTATTTACAAGATCTTATCCAAGGCTCTAGCTAATAGGCTCAAAATTTTACTCCCTAAAATTATCTCTAAGGAAGAACCAAGATTTTTGCTTGATAGGTCCATTTTGGAAGGGATTATAATTTCTTAGGAAATTATTCACTTGACCCAATCTAGCAAAGAACCATGTATGCTAATAAAACTTGACATTCAAAAAGCATACGATAAAGTAGATTGGAGGTTCCTTTGCAAATATTTAGAGGTCTTTGGTTTTTCCAAATGATGGTTTAACATTATTGCTGGTCAAAAGTCTCTATTGTAAAAATTTTCTAAGTAGTGTGCATTTTGTCAAGTGCATATTGAATTTTGAATTTTGAATTGTGTGTGAAAATTGTACCTAGTTGTGGACACAACACTTCAGTAAAACATTAGAGGTTAGCCAAAAATTGAAATCTTGCAAGTAATTGAAACTAAGCTAACCAGGTGATTTATTACCTTCTAGTAGATGTGAGTATGTATTCTCAAATCAGACCGAGATCAATGACAATGCAACACCTAAATGAAGGATTTGAATGCAGAAGATGGATATGAAATGAATGCAGATTTAATCTTTTTTTTTTGGATTTTGTATGCAATTAAGATTGAAAAACTTGATATGAATGTAATCTAGAAATGAAATTGAGATGATATGAAGATTTATCTAAGAATCATATGAAAACTATGAATGCAAAGCTATGATATGAAAACTATGAAACTATGACCAACAATGAAAGATCTCACAAATCTCCTGTCGCAAGTGCTTAATCCTTCAATCACAAATTCGCCAGAGTAGTTGTGCAAATTCAAGGTGGGTTAATTGTGAAGAGCTTAGCCTTGATTTTATAGAAATCCAAGGCTTTGAGGATGCATGAGAAAAGCCCTAAATCACTCTTGATAAATTCAGGTTGATTTTTGAGTTATCAATAAATCAGAGATAATTTACTCACAAAATCATGCAAAAATAGCTTTTTAACTCAAATCAGAAGTTTAGATCAGCTTTCAACTCAAAATAGATGTTGAGTTTCCAAAAGATAACAACTTGAATTGATTTTCTGATTTAAAGTTTAACTGCTCTTTCAAATGTGCATAGATAATTATGAATTAATTAAATAAATGAAGTGATTTATCTTCAACTTAACTAATTTTTGAATTAAAACAATTGATTTATGGGTTAATCAATTATTAAATCAAACTATATTCAAAAACTATATTATTAAAAATTGACAACTGACTTTAATTAATTAAATAAGAATTTAATCAATTAGTCATAGGATACTTTGATTTATTGTCAAAATAAAATAATACAACTTAGGAATAAATTAAATAATTAAGTGGTAGTATTAAATCTGATTAATTAAATATTCAAAATATTCAATTAATCAAAATTTAGGATAAATATGACTTTATCGCCAAATAATTATTAAATCAAAGATAATTAGGATAAATAGAAATATTGCTAGGAATATTCCCTAATGCAGAATTTAGGATAATCAATTAGGATTCGATAATGTGTAGATGTGCCTTAGGTTAGGACTTTGGTGTCAATTTCATTCGATTTGAAGATGTAGGAGGTTAATGAACCTATAGCCCATTTTTGGGGTATTACAGTTTTCCCCTCTTTGAATTACTGTGTGAAGTGCAGTGGTTCAAAGATTAGTCTATGTTTGATAAAGATGTTTGATATTGATTTGAAATATTAACCGATTTTGAGATAGAAATCAATTGAAAGATTTGAAGATGTTAGGTCCTAATTGACCAAAGATAATGTTAACTATAGCAACAATGAACCGATGATTACGAAAAGTATCAAAATGCTTGATTCTGAACCTTATGATTATGAAGAAGTGAGTGACCTAACTCTAGACCTGGTCATCCAAAGGAATCAATATTGGTATCACATCTAAACCCTTCAGTTATGAAGAACCAAGGAAATAACACTAATGAACTGATGGTTACAAAAAGCTGATACAATTTACAAGATTAAGAGAATAGTAGATTGATATGGATCTCGATGAATCTGATATGCCCCAAGCGATATGCCCCTAAGTGACAAGGTCTTTAGATGAATCAACAACTAGACGTGGTTGTTGTCTTGATTATTGAAAGAAAGATTTGATTGACAAAAGTAGATTTATAGACTTGAATGATATGCAATACTATGCCCCCTTCGGGATGAAAATCAAAATCAGACAAGAAAAGTCAGCATTAAATGGTTTAGAAGCATGTTAATTGATTTGAGAAGTGGTTATACATGTTTGAGAATGCATTCTGCATCATTTGGAGGTCCTGGAGACCAAGTTTGACTAGGTTTGACCATGAGTTGACCCTACTTGACCAAGTTGAAATTTTGATAGTTTGATGTAAGATAAACAGTTAAGTTGAATTCTGGATTTTTGTGATGATTGAAGGTTGATTATGCAAGCAGTCGACCGTCCTAGGTCTAAAAATTTTAAATCATGATTTTGACAAAGTAAATGATCTCAAATTTCAATTTTGATCCCAAAAATAGGTTCAGAACATCAAAATTAGCTAGGGGTGCAATTTTAGTGGAAACCGGAGCACTTTTGAAAATTAGGTAAAAAAGCTATATAAGGGCCAAAATGGTCATTTTCAATTCATTATTCACTTTTGACTTTTGAAACCTTGTGGAGCCCTCTGAGTGAGAAAATGGCTGAGATGAAGGTACCTATCTCTTCCCACTAGTTTGAGCATAGCCAGAGACATCAGCGGCCTTCGCAGTATGGACATCTGGTAAGTGGACCTCTATGCCTCTTTGTAAATTCTTTTTTTGCATGTTTGTAGTATTTTTAGGTTGTTTTTCATACATTTTGAATTTTCAATTCTCACATGCATGGAAACTCATACGATTGTCCTCTGTGACTCGTACAAATTTTCAATTTCCTATAGATTGTCATATCATAACCCCTAGAAACTCATTTGAGAGGGACCCAAGAGTCGTACAACATTTCGTCAGGTCCCTCATATGTTGTACGGGAAGATCTAGAAAGTCGTATAACAATGGTTTTTTGTATGAGACCCTGCTAAAACTCGTATGATTTTTGATGCCAAACTATGTTGTCGTATGGAAACAGTGAGCTTAAAACACCTCTTTAGGTCAAAAATTTTGATTTTTTTATTCCTTAGGTTGATTGCTGAGTATTTAATGCACCTTTTGAGATAGTGAACTTTTGAATTTCTATACTGTTAGCCTATTTTTCAACCAAATTACTAATAGGATTCCCTATTTCTATTCTATGTAGGTCATATATCCTGATGTGCATGTGCGTATCTCTCATCACATGACTTAGAGATTATGCATTTCTCTTCCAGACCCTATGAGGGTACATCTAGCTGCTTGTGGTTTCGAGTATCTGATTTGGTTGCCCGAGATTAGGGTGAACCATGGATTGCTGACTGCTTTGATTGAGTGGTTTCATTTAGAGACCCAGACATTTCACCTCCCTACAGGAGAGATTATTATTACACCAGAGGACATGTACAGGATTTTTCACATTCCATTCCATGGTCCTCATCCAGATTATGTGAGTTTGGGGAACTCTGGATTACATGCCTTCATACGATTGTTTGGAGATGATACACAGCTCACTAGTTCAATTTCTTGGGAGACATTAGTGCAATGCTATGGGTAGACCCATAGATTAGAGTGCATCATAGCTAGTATGATAGGAGGCATTATTATGCCTGATCATCAATAGAACAGTCTCTTGATGGGCTAGGCCCTGATGGTTGCATGATTGATGGCCACCCCTTCTGAGTTGGGTTAGGGTTAGTATATGTTGGCTCATATGTTCTTCGATATGCACAAGATCATGTATCAAGAGGGAAAGTCTTTTTCTTTTAGTGCATTGGTTCTTCAGATTTGGGCCTGGGAGCATATCCCAATTTGTAGACTAGTATGCCAAGGTCAGTGCCACAAGAGTCGATGATATATGTATACTTTGGTTATGTTGCACAAGTGTGCATGGGTCATATAGAGTACTAGAGACACTACTTGGATGATAGTACATATGTTATCCGGTGTCTGTATCTATAGATTGAGGCCTGGCCTACAACATAAGAGTAGTTTGGCTATTTCTGCCAGAGTCGGGTATTGATTGGTCAGTCTACTATTTTGCTTGAGTGCTTCCTTATTATTAGAGTGTGGAGGCAGTACAACATTATTTAGGATGCACCATAGGAGCACACTGCTTATGCATGGATACTTAGAGAGCTTAGATTAGGATGGGTCCCTCAATTGTCCAATGCTCTTTGTACATAGGAGTATAGCGGTATTGTCAGAAGAGATTGGGACTATCAGTCAGATGTTCCAAATGCTAGGGTTACAGATGGTTTTATTGCATGGCTTGCAGAGCATCTGATATATAAGTTTTCAGATCCTACAGAGTTGATACCTTCCATGGAGGAGGCTATGGATGTTACAAGTGCTTCGATGGGTAGAGGGAAGATTCATATAGGTGCATAGGTTTTGATGCCCCAGCCTTCTCCTCTGAGGCTGAGAGAAGTTTTGACACCTCCATAGAGATCATCTAGTTAGATGAGACCACCTCGTCCCTCTAGTTCTTTAGTAGGAAGACCTATAATTTTATAGAGGAGATTGACTAGAGGAGAGAGTGGTACTTTAGACAATATAGGTAGTGCAGATGAGGTACTTGGAGTAGAGTAGTATGTAGGTGCCAGTCTTGATGCTCTATAGAATGATACATATTTTGACTTAGGTGCTAAGGTGAGACATCGTAAGGTGCAGAGAGTAGAGGCTGTTGATCAGCCAATGAGAGATACAGATATGCCTATAGCAAATGCAGATCCTGGTGTACCACAGAATCCTTAGGAGATCATCAGATAGCTTAGATTATAGGTCAGGGACCTAAACGTATAGAGTGCTCAGTTTGAGGAGCATTTTACATAGGTAGATAGACAATGATCCAAGCTTCGAGAGGAGAACATGAGATTACAGACAAAGGTGACACATCAGACCTCTAGAGCTGCTTACTATGTTTCTACCTACTATGTTATTGTGCTTTCTGCTTAGAGGGTACCCACATACTCTCAATATATGATAGCGTCAGAGGGAGCTAGGGCACCCTGAGCCAAGGCAGTGCCTGATGCACCACCACCACCTCCATCAGATGTAGAGGATTAGGTAGACAACTGATTTGTCTTGATATTCTGATGTTTTTTCTCTTTTTGTTCATAGATATATTGTTCTGATCTTCTGATAGCTCACATGAGCTCATTCTTTTGTATATTATGCTAGTAGTGCACCCTTGACTAGTTCAAGTTATATGATATATATGAGATCAAGATTTTGGTTATGACTTCATTTGTACTTGTCATTTTTTTATTTATGATGATATCATGTGATGTAAATGCTATGAGTAGTGTAGAATGTATGTATGGATTTATGCAATGCAATGATTTCTTTCACATGTATGGATGGCATGCAAATGTAATTAATTATGGAAAGATATATGTATGATCTTGATTATGCACATGTATGCAATGTAAATGTAACAGATGGAATGATTATGATATGTAATGTGAATGAAATGATACACATGATATGTTTTGTAGGTATTGATGAAGACAAGTACTCAGTCTTATGTCAAAAAGAATGTCTAACCCAGGATGGTGACTGCTTGCGGTTCTATGAGGAAAACTTCATGGGAGATTCAACTCTTCATGTCAAGTTTAAGTTTAGTTTTGAAGGATCATTTAAACATTCAAGTTTATTCAACAATTTGTAAGATCATGCAATCATGCAAAATGAAAAAATGATATGCAAACCTAAGACCTAGGACCTAGTCACTAATCATGTGTCGGTCATTTTTCATCATTGAATTTTTAGGTAACCGGATAAATCAATACAATTCCCATTAGTTATGAAACCATAGACATATGAATATTGATTTTCATGTGCAAGAATCAATACAATGCCCACTGGCTAGACAACCATGGACATATGAATGTTGATTTTGTTTTTGGAATGTCGGATTAGATATAAGCACCAATGCACAAATGCTAGGATGACTTGAATATCATGTCCATTTTGATTTAATAATTTGTATAAGCATCAAAACATAAATTTCATGATGACTAGAATACACCTTGCATTACAAACACATCAAATAGTCAAGAGATCATTCTAAATCCAGTGTGAATTACCCGTAGTGACCCTTTATCATTCACATCCTTAGGTAAGATCGTGTTTCATAGTAGGAGAAAGAAATCACTCAAAAAGGAAATAGTTAGATCAAACTTCCTTGAATTTTCTGGGTATCAATGGTCGAGGTACTCATGGCCATCCAATTTGAGATAAAGGTTCTTACAGATGGACACCATTTCAATCCAAAATTTCCAAAGTTGTTAGATTTTCACATACATGAAGAAAACAAAGAAAAGATTATGCCCCTAGTCATCACTCTCTAAATCCTATAAAGGACATCAATGAAGAGCTCAAAGGGACACAATATGTAAAAATCTCAATGCAAATCAATAAGCATACAAGGAGATAAAAGCATGTAAAAGCATAGATTGTTTTCAATTTGTGTTGATGTTTTATTTCATTGTTGTAGATGAAAAATCCTTTCTGGAGAGGAGACTAACTGATTGACTTGAATGTAGCTTCAAAGGACTCTAACTAGATATGATTCATCTAAGGTATACCAGAGACCATAAGATATGACATTGATTGCCCCCAAGTTTTAACATTGATAAGATACAGACGCTTGAGCCTGGTTGGTGTACAAACTGACTTTATTGAAAATAGGAATGCGAAAACACACCGAGAAATATGTACAAACTAAAGCAAGACTAAAAGTTGGGAAAGACCAAGATTGCACTAATAGATGGAGCATTTTGAACAAGTGGTGCATGTTTGCCAAGTTTTCACCATCTTGGCAGAGATTCTATTTTTGCTACCAAGGTGCCTGTTTCTAGGTTTTCACCAAGGCACTTTTTCTTTTTCTCATTTTTTTTGTATTTTTCATTTTTTCAATTTTTTTGTACTTTTGATATTTTTAATTTTTTTTGTGAATCGTCAAGGTGCCTATTGCTAGGTTTTCACCAAGATGTTCATTTTTTCAGGACTTTTTCTGATTTTTATGATTTTTTCAAGATATTTTACCATAGACTGAAAGCTTTAGGCATAGAATTTCTTTAGATGGAGAACATTGATTGGTTCTCAGAGTTGTTCTCCTTCATTCATTGAGAGTTGATAGGCTCCATAGCCAAAAGTAGTTGTGATAACAAAGGGACCCAGCTAGTTGGGTTCAAACTTCCCCTTGTGTTCTCTATGTGATTGATTTTTAGGATTCTCTCTCAAGACTAGATCGCTAACCTGAAATTTTCTGTGTCTGACTTTCTTGTTGTAACCTCTAGACATTCTTTTCTAATATACTATAAGATGATCATATGCTACTTGTATGCACTCATCTAGTAGTTCAAGTTACTACAACCTAGACATTCTTTAGTCATCATCAGTTACTAGACCATGCATTCTGATTCTTAGTGATGGGATTTTAACCTCAACAGGTAGTACCACTTCATACCCATAAACTAAAGTGAATGGTGTAGCCCCAGTGGGTGTTTCAATACTTTTTCTATAGTCCCATAGAGCTAGATTGATCATGAAATGCTAGTCTCTTCCTATTTTATTAACTATTCAGTGCAAGATTTTCAATAGATTCTTATTTGAAGCCTCTTCTTGCCCATTCCCTTGAGGATAGTAGATTGATGACCAATGTTGTGTAATCTTGAATTTAGCACATAAATCATCTAAGTCTCTATTCTTGAATTGACCACCATTATCTATGATTATAGAATGTGGAATACCATACCGACATATGATGTAGTTCAGAATGAACATAGAAATTTGCTTGTCGGTTGCTTGAGTCAAAGGGATTGCTTCTACCCATTTTGTGAAATAGTCTGTAGCTGTAATGATATGGGTATGTCCATTAGTCAAATGAGGATGTATGGATCCTATAAGATCAAATGCCCATTGGTGAAAAGGCCATTGTGTAGTAAATGGGATTTGATCTCTCCCTGGTGCATGAATTAAGTTACCATGTACTTGGCACTTTTGACATTTTTTAGCAAACTTGATAGCCTCTTTTTCCATTTTAGGCCAATAGTACCTAGCCCTAATAAGTTTTTGAGCTAGTGTTAAACTATTGGAATGTGATCCAAAAATACCATCATGGACTTCCTCTAATGCATGTTGAGACTCTTCATGTTCTAAACATCTAAGGAGTGTACCATCTAGACCTCGTTTGTATAGATCGTGACCAATGATGACATACCAAGATGGATTGCGGATAAGGTATCATTTTTCATGGTGGTTGAAGGTATCAGGAATGATTTGGTCTTGGAGATAGGAGAAAAGGTTTTTGTATTAGGATGAATCATGACCAAATACAATGTAGATCATGCGGGTTTCATGGGAATCATATGTAGGATAAGATAGTGCTTCCACCAGGAACTCATGGCGTAGCTCATGTTCAGGCTGCTGTAATAAAGTAGAGAGCGTTTCCATAACATCAACAACCTTGTTCTCCATTAGAGGAATTTTTTCAAAGGTGATAGATATGAAATATTTATTTAGATCATCTACCATTCTCTTGTATGGGATTAGCTTTCCATATTTCAATTGATATGCATCATTGAATTGGTGTATTACAAGTTGTGAGTCTCCATGAATGTGTAGTTCTGTTACTCTCCACTCAATTGCTATCTTCATGCCATTAAGGAGGGCTTCATATTCAACAATGTTGTTTGTGCAAGGAAACTTGATTCTAAATGCTTTAGTGATTGAGTATTCTTGAGGTGTAATAAACAATATGCCTGCTCCAGATCCATTATGTGTATAGGATCCATCAAAGAACAATTGCCATTCTCTAGAAGAAAGATTCATGATAGAAGAATCTAGGAATTCCATTTGCATTGGTGTATCATCAAAAAAAGGTGCATCATCTAGTTGATCAGCAATAACTTGGCCTTGATAGCTTTTCTTTCAACATATTCAATGTCAAATTCACTTAAGAGCATGACCCATTTAGCTAACGTACCCGTGAGGGCAGATTTTCTTAGTAGGTACTTTAGTGGATCTATCTTAGCTACCAAATGTGTGGTATGAGCTAACATATAATGTCTTAGTTTTTGTGATGCAAAGATCACAACTAGACAAGATTTGTCAATCATTGGATAGTTCTTTTCATATGCAATGAATGTTCTACTGATATAGTATATAGCTCTTTCCTTCTTATTCTCATCATGATGTGCTAGTAATTCCCCCAGTGATGTATCTGTGGTGGAGACATATATGATCAATGGCTTCCCTTGTATAGGAGGCATCAAAATAGGAGGATTTGATAGATATTTCTTGATATGGTTAAAGTTATTTTCACATTTCTCATTCCATGCAAAGGTCACACCTTTATGTAATGTCTTTGTGAAAGGCTGTGATATGTTTGCAAGCTATGATATGAAGTGTCTGATAGATTGTACTCTCCCTTGCAATGTTCTCATTTGACTAATGTTCTTGGGAGGTTGCATCTCCATTATAGCCTTGACTTTAGCTAGATCAACTTCAATGCCTTTCTTTGAAACTATGTATCCTAAGAGCTTTCTAGAAGTGAGGCCAAAAGCACACTTCTTAGGATTTAGTCTGAGACTAAATTTTTCCATTTTGTCTAGTATTTTGATAAAATCATTTAGATGTTTAGATCTTATCATATATTTTTCCAAAGTATCATCAACATAATCCTCCATAGTTTGATGCATCATGTCATAAAAGATAGATGTCATGGCTCTTTGATATGTAGCACCAACATTCTTAAGCCCAAATGGCATGACATTCCAATAGAAGGTACCCCATGCACATGTAAAAGCAGTTTTCTCTTGATCCTCTAGAGCAATTTTTATTTGATTATATCCAAAAAAACCATCCATCAAGGAATACATCTCGAAACCCATAGTCATGTCCACTATCATATCAATGTTAGGTAGTGGAAAATCATCCTTTGGGCATGCTTTATTCACATATCTAAAGTTTGTGCACACTCTAATTGATTTATCTAGTTTAGAAATAGGTACAATATTTGAGATCCATTCAGCATAGTCAATAACATGAATGAATCCAACTTTTGGTAGTTTCTCTGATTCATCTTTGACCAAGAGTGCAACATGTGGATGCATCTTTCTTAATTTTTTCTTAACAGGTTTGACCCCTCGAGCTATAGATAAATGGTGTAGTATAAGATCATGATCCAACCCTGGCATATTTGAATATTTCCATGCAAATTTGATCTTCTTTTCTGTTAGGAATGTGGTAAATTTTTTCTTTTCTTCTTCTGATAAGGATTGTGCTACATGGATCAATTGTGATTCTTCCATTGTTCCCAATTTGATGGATTGAGTGGGCTTAATTAGAACTAGATATTTGTCCTATAAATGACTCTAAAGGACATCAAATATCTCATACTTAGGTGCCTCAGAGAGGTTTTCACCTTCAAATACATCTTTTATTTTTACTTTTGTAGGTTTTGAGACTACCACAAAGTGGTTTTCACCCTCAGAACTCCTTTTCTTTTTATTTTTATTTCTATTCTTTTGACTAAGATACTTGATATCCGACTCCATCATGCTAATGCTTGGTTCACTGATGGAAGTCATCATAAGCTCAACTTCATTGAGGTAGCAAGGAAGGGCATAGTCATTTGGAAAGGTATAGATACATTGGCTCAGATTCATGGAGGTTTGGTTAAGAAGTTTGGGATGTTGGCTAGTCAAAGCGGTGAAAGATTGGGAAATAGTGTTTACGGATATGGATCTGTCATCATTGTTCCTAACCTGACTCTCAATTTCAAAGGTGATATTACAACTCAAAATGTTCAATTCATGAATAGGCTCACTGTCATTGTGGGAGTCCAATTCAGTCATCAGTGGATCAAACTCGTTAAGTTCATTATTTCACTCTAGACTTACATTGGGTTTAGGTGTATATTGGTGAAAAAAATCAATATGTTTTTCTATGATAAGCTCATCTTCCTCTTGAATGGCTCCCCATTCATAGTCATTTGATTCCTCATCTATGCCTATAGGAAATCTGAGAATGTGTGTAAAGTCAGGATGAATACCCCAAGAAGGGTTACCCTCGGATTCTGATTTGAATTCATACTCATGGGAATCTATTTCAGAATAACTACCACCTTCTTCTTTGTCTATTTGATTGCCTTCAAGATCATCTAGTTCTTGTGATGTAACTATCTCTTGTTGTATAGTAGGTTCTTGTGTTTCTACTACATTGATTCTTTTTACTAGATCATCTTCAGCTTCAAGGAGGTCTTTTATTTCTTTAGGCAAACACTCATAAGGAATGAGCTCATGAGTGGTGTCTGAATCATCACTGTTAGATTGTTTAGTTGTTTCTTCCTTTATTTGATTTGTTGTGGATGGCTCAATCTATTCTAAGACATGTGGGGAGTTCTTGCTAAGATAGAAAGGCTTCTTCTTATATCCTAGACCTATTGTATTCTTGTTTGTTCAGCCATGATGATCAAGAGTGTTGGAAAGCTAGATATACTAATGGATATGACTTGATATAGTGTTATCATTATGGCAACAAAGTCATATAGCAGTTTGGAGTCAGCACACTTGAAGAAAAGATCAGAAATTAGTTAAGTGTTGAAGAATGGACAGTATACAGAGTTCCTACAGCTCAGAGCATTAGAGCACATGCATACGGAAGAATTATGGTATGCACCCTAGAAGTTAAGTTTGTCAGACTATATTATTTCTTAGTCTATGATCACATGATTAGATGTGCAAGGATGAGAAAGATACAGTCAATTGAAGTTGAATAGCCAGTGTGTGCCAGTGAAGAACAGAGCATGAAGCTAACAGTTAGTATTTTGGTTTGCAGATATAATGTAATGTTGTAAAGGCTATGCACCTATTTTATTTAGGTTGCTAACATATATTCTTGTTTTTTTGTAAGTGTGCTAAAGAAAATTCATTTGGAAGCGTTGTATGTAATAGGTCTTAGGGATGACCTAGTTGTTTATTTTGTATGAGTGTATAAATATAAGATGTACCCATTGTATTCGGTATGGAAGTTGATAGAGAGTTGTGATAAGCAGAGAAAAAGTATGAAAAGACACTAGAAGATGTATTAAAGCTTTGCTAGAGGTCAAAGCATCAACGTATAAAAGGAACTAATCTGACAAGCTGTGTCATAGTGACAGTTCATCCTATAGATATAGTGTGTATCTAAGATCAGAAGGTTGTAGCCTTCACCACTTGAGCAGTGAGCTCTAGGATAGTGTGTCCACTCCCCTAATAGGGACTATTGTAAAATAATTCTAAATGGGTCTTACCCTTGACAAGGTCTACTGTACTAAAATAATTGTAAAGAAACTCCTAACAGGGTTAAGGATCTTCTAACAAGGATCACAAAACACTAGTGCAAAATATTAGTGGGTGTCAATTCCCACTGCGGTTTTTACCTATTTGGGTTTCCCCATAACCATATTGGTGTCATATGTTGATTTCATGTTTCATGTTTATGTGAATATTTATTTTAGTACTTCATCATTTAAGTCTAGTATAAATATTTTTAAAAAAAGTTAAAATACAGTGAACATTGATTCACCCCACTCTTTGTGTTCCCATTCCTAACAATTGGTATCAAAGCTCTGGTCCTCAACATAGAAGTTTAACCACTTGAGGAGATCATGGAAAAAGTAGAAATGAAACATCTGAAAAGAAATCTTGAATTTGCTCTTGAAGACCTGGACAAATCAAAAAGAGAAATTGAAGAACTAAAAGAAAAAATCAGTGATGTGCAGTTGGTTATCAAAAGGCTAAGAAAAGATTTGAAAGAATTCTCTAATAGTGATCTCGGAGCAAAGGTCAAGAAGTCGAATGAAGAAAATGCATCTATGAAATAACTACTTGAAGAATTTGATGATAAGATGATCAATAATCAGGAAATCTATAATGAACAAATCAAAGAGAACCTTCAACTCAATGAAGAACTAAGGAAAGAAAACTTGGAAATCTTGGAGCTAAGGAATAGCAAAGAAAGCTTGGAGTCTGAATTGAAAGCAGCAAAGAATCATATTGACAAGTTACACACCAGTTTTGATTTGATAGAATCTTAGTTGTATGCAAGGAGAGCCAAAGGAGACACTAGCTATATTAGATACAATGAAGCAAAAAATCAGATTGACAACATGTGAGCAAGAAAGGACTCACATAAGGACTCTACTGATGCTAAAAAGATTGAAGATCAAACCAAAGATATTGGTGGACCACCCAAGAATGAGCACAAGCTAGTAGAATGCACTTATTTTCCATGTAACAAGCATGGACACATTGCAAGGAACTATATAGAGGTAAGACCTTTTAAAGGTTACTATTATTCATGCAATAAATTTGGTAATAGAGCTATGAATTGCAAGACTAGAAAGAAGAACAAGATTCAACAAGATCAGAGAAATCAAAATCAGACAAACACAAGAAGTTCTCAGAATGTTACATGTCAGATATGTAATTATAATGGTCACTCAGTGAGACAATGTAGATTGGTGACTCATGTCAATGCACCAAGGAATATAAGGCCTCCATTCATTTGTCACTCTTGTAACAAGGCTGGACATATCTCAAAGTTCTATAGATCAAGGATGCAAGGTCAGGGAAGCCATAAAAAAGCTGAAGAACTAGTTTTGGATCCTGAAGGAGAAGTCAAGTTTGTGAAATCCTCAGAGGATGTGAGCTTGATTTAGTTAGAAGGAAAGAAGGAAAGAGTTGATGAGAATGTATTGGATGCATCTGCAGTGGATGCACCCTCTACATCTAGATGAATGGCCCTCAGGGTCATAGGGGGAGCTAATTTAGCTCTAGACCCTTGCATGGCTAGTATACTCATCCTCAGAGTATGCACCTTTGGACTTAAGCTTTTAGAGTATAAAGGTACCTTTGTGCAAGAGCACACATGCTGATTGTGAAGAACTCAAGTTGGAAATTTTGAAGTGACAACCTGTTTTACGTGACTTGCATTAATGGCAGAATTCTCACTTTAAGTACATAGAAAGTTGTTTAATTACTCATTACATTTGAACTCAGAGTGATTAAAGAGTAGAAAGAGCCTTGGAAGTTATTGTGAGGACTTGGATATTGATCTATCAGTGATTTGCAATGCATTTAGTCAATTGCAAAAACCCTAGTTTGTCGCACTGATCCAAAAGTCTTCAGATTATCTTAGAGATCAATTAGAAAGTGATTAAACAAGTAAGTCATGGCCACTCCCATAGTTTATGATGTCATTGAGAAGAATAGATATGTATTAAAGAAGCATCCATTTAAGTCAACCCTAGATGATTTAGAGGGAGCTTTCTCCCATGCACCTATGGGCTTCATGCATGTCGAGGATATTAGGGCATATATCTACTGCAAGAAAGAACCAGTAGGGTTGGATAGGTTAAGGGCACACATGGATACCATGTTAAAACTAGACAAAACATTCATGGATGAATATGTTAAATGGAATGATCACCCTATTGTTTTGATTACATAAAAATAGGTTTTGAAAGGACCCAAAACCTTTTACATAAGGATAAAAGATAATACATTTAAGCTCCAAGAGGACAAGTGCATTAGCACCCAAAAAAAAAACACAACTGAGTCCTTAAACACAAAGAATAGCCAAAAGACAAAGGATAGAAAAAAAGGAAAGCAAGACAAAGAGTTGTTGTCTAAACACATTTCATCAGTTTTGCAGCCTGATCAGCAAGAATCTACATGTTTGTAGTAGACAACTTCAAATCTTCCATGTTATTCTTGTTGCCATCCTCCATCTTCTTGAACCTAGATCTCATACGCCTGCTAGGTCCCTGATCGTCTTTAGTCTCTATGATCTCTTGGTTCCCTTTCCCATTATCAAACTTGTCAACCAAGATCTTCACATGCTCATTTGAAGCCTTGAGGATAGCAAAGCTCTATTCTGCAATATTCCCCACAGTCTTCTCCAGCTTGTCAATTCTCTTTTCCATAGTCTCAACTTTCCTGGTTATAACATTACTGCTTTGAATTTTCTCTTCCAAGGCAATAAGTCTGTCATTGAAGGTAGCAACACCCTCAGCTCTATTGAAAATGTTAGTGAGATCATCAATTGTTTGGCCCATAGTTTTCTCCCCCAGGTTCATCCTTTTAAGAACCCCCATCTCTTTTTGCAGCTGGTGGATGTTGGTCTTCTCCACCTTCTCCTTCTCCAAGTTGGCCTTGTCCTTCTTGTACTCATCTTTCTCAATATTAGTCACATCCTATGCAACCTCTTGTAGGAGTTTTTCCTCAACCCAGACATCTTTACCGATACCCCCACTCTCCTCCACAACAGGGTTGTTTTCCACATGGTTTTCTTGATCATTCTTTTCCTAGGAAGAAGAATGCTCATTAGAGGATATGAAAACCCTTTTCACAACTTTCTTCTTCCTAGTTTTTATTCTAGTATGATTTCCAAAAGGTTCCAGTCTCTTTTTCCCCTACTTGGAACTCTCCTCCCTGCTCTCTTCTTCCTCAACTTCCATATCAGTTATAGAATCCTCCATCTTCCTTTTCTTTTTATTTTCCTTAGGGCTGACCTCCTAGTAATCCTCAAAATCCTCCTCTTCATCTTTTATATCCTCCATAAAAGGCTCCTTAGACTCTTTCCCTTCAGTGTCATAGTCCTCCAGGGCTTTTCTATTAAGTTGGGTTCTTTCCACCTTCAACTTCAACACCTCAAATATGAGGCCCATGAGCCCTTCATGGCAGACATGATCACACTCCAAGTCCCTTTTCCATTGGAGGAGGGAAGCATTCAAAGAACTCAACAAGTAAAAAGGAAAATTAATCTTAACCTCATGCCAAAAGTGGTTCAGAAGAGTAAGATGGTGGTTGTAAATTTTAGTATACCGACCATCAAGGGTAATGTAGCCTATAATAACAAATAAAACAAGGCACCAGGGCATGGAAATGAACTTAGGGTTAAAGTACAAATTGCCCACCTTAACCATATGATTTCTCTCCTTCTTCGTGGGTGCAAAAGCCTCCAACACTTTGTCTGAAATCTTCCTATCCCTATAGAAGTTGATGCCCTCAGTCATCAAGCCAGTTGCTTCAACAATCACTTCCTCAATCACCTCCATACTTTGCATGCCAACCAGAACACTCCCCTTATTCCAAGTTTTGATGAAAAATCTAGTCACCGCAACTTTCCCTCCATGCAATCTCTCCAAAAAATTCACTAGAGCCCCTTCTTTGATAATTTTCCATATCTCCTTGTTCTATTTCCAGTTGCTACAGTCTGTTGGCTCACATCTCCTCTTCCTACCTCCCATGGCTATATAAGATAGCAGAAAGCCTTTGTCCAGATGAATCCCCACTCTCTCAAACTTAGCCTTTGAGCTCTAATAAACACTATTAATGTTATGCACAACCCACAAATCATGCCAAAGGACCCCAATAATTATCTCAAAATCAGGCCATTGTCCTTCATGATAGTCACATAGATTGTTGCACTCAATACTCATTAATGATTTCTTCATTCAAAATGTGTTGCTTACTCATCATCCTCTCCTTCTTAATTAATGATGATCCATCACAAGGGATATTTGAATGATCACTCCACTCAATTTCCACTTGGCTTTTACAAGCCACATTCGCAGCCCAATCAGCCACCAAATTTGCCTCCCTAAAAATGTGGGTTATCATGCATTTTTCAAACGTATCAATAATTCTTTTAGCCTTACTTATAACATTTTCTATGGTCCACAAAGGGGTCATTCTATTCTTAAAATAATTAACAATACTTAGGGAATCCCCTTCAATCCATATTTTAGTATAACTCTTCCTTTTGGCTAGTAACAGCCCATAAAGAGTAGCATTAGCCTTCGCCACCTAATTGGTGTTGAAACCTATAGGAATTTCCATAGCCCCTTTGTAGTTCCTAAACTCATATCTGATAACCATTCCACAACCAGCAATTCCAGGGTTGCCTTTCGAGGCACCATCAAAATTTATTTTGACCCGTCCATTAGGAGGACAGTCCCACCTAGCCTCTTCCCTCAGATTTCTTTGGATGTTTAGAACCTTCCTTCCTTCAAGCTTCCAATTCTTATATACTTTGGCCTCCCACTCATTCTTTGGTTCTTGATTGTTCTTTATGAGCCCCAAGTTCTCCAATAGAGCACTCATAATCTTGTGAAAAATACTATCCCAATTGGACTCCTTATCCCTAAAAATTCTTTCATTCCTTTCTTTCCAAACCCCCCAGCACAAAAAGGGTAGGAAGAAATTCCAAAATGAGATTAAAAAATTATTATTAGTCAGTGGTTTCCAACACAAAAACAACTCCTGAATGTTATGAGGAAATGCCCACTCCATATTCATCAAATCAAAGAATTTTTCCCATATTTGACTAGTAAAAGAACAATGAATTGTCATATGGTTGATATTCTCCTCATCTTTTTTGTAGAGATAACATATATTAGTTATAACAAGGCCTCTTTTCCTAAGATTGTCAATTGTAAGAACTTTATCTTGCAATAAGATCCAAAAGAAAACATTAATTTTAGGAGTTAATCCCTTGAGCTGGGCTTTGGCCCAACAAGGTTTAGGACTATCTTCAAAGTTTTATATGTATAGGGATGAAACTGAAAACAAGCCATTAGTACTATATCTCCAAATAAGAGTATCCTCATCATCAATAAGAACAACAACATTCAAAAGGTTATTCAAGCCCCTGAGGGAAGGATCAAACCTAGACAAATCAGTCCATTTACTACCCCCCCCCCCCCACCCCCCCCAATAGTTCTCCACTTGAGTGCTCAAGATATGTTTACAAAGGATAGACATCTCATTCCAGATAGGAACCTCCTTTAGGGGTTTATCAAGTAGCCATATGTCATCCCAGAAAAGAATTTTCTTACCATTACCAACCTTCCATTTCACCCCCTTCTTTATCATTTCCTTCCTTCTAAGTGCATTGCCCCAAATACACGAACCACCTTGGGAAGATTCAAAGTTTAAGAAATTAATGAAGTCAGAGTTATCCTTGTTATATTTATTGTGCCATATAGTGCTCCATTCTCCAGAGTTCTTGAACATTCTCCAAAGGATTTTAGCCATGAGATACTCATTTATACTTCTTATAGTGTGGAGACCAAGACCCCCTTTCCTAGTTGGTTTACAAACCTTCTCCCACGCAATAAGAGCCATCCTTTTCTTTTTCTCAACTCCAGACCATAGGAAATTCTTTGGGATTTTCTCTATACTTTCAGCAAACTTCTTAGGTGTTTTGAAAAGGCTCAAAGCATAGAGAGGAATACTTTGAAGGGTAGCTTTGAGAAAAAAAATCTTGCTAGCCTGGCTAAGAAGAGCACCCTTCCAACCAGCAAGACTTTTGTGAAAGTTGTCAATCATATCCCACCAAAAAGAATCTGGAGGATTGAGGCAAAGAGGTAAACCAAGATAGGACCCTGGGAGACACTCCACCTCACAACCAAGAATTCTTTTTAGCCTCTCTTGTCTTTTTTCAGGAACATTAATGAAGAATATAGAGCTCTTATTCCAGTTAATACTCTGACTCGTAGCACCAGCATAGTTGTCAAGGGATTTTTTAATGGTTTTGCCATTTTTGATAGAGGCTTCACCCATTATTATGGAATCATCCACAAACTATTGATGCGAGCACATCAAGTCCTTGGAGGAAGGTTTCAGACCCCTGAATTCACCTCTGTTAACCAGACTGCCAATGTGTCTACCCAAACATTCTGCCAAAATAACAAAAAGAATAGGAGAGAGGGGATCCCCCTGTCAAAGACCTCTAAAAGACTTGAAAAAAGGGGTAGGAGAACCATTCATGAGAACAAAGAACGTGGCAGAGGAAACCAAGCAGTGAATAAGGTCTCTGCTTCTTTTATTAAAACCAAAAGCCTCTAGAGTAGCCATCAAAAAATCCCAGTCAAACCTATCATAATCTTTGGACAGATCAAGTTTTAGCAAAAAGCCTTCTTTGACATAGTCAAAGAGTGTATATTTTCATGGACTAAGATGATTGAGTCTAGAATCTGCCTCCCAGGGACAAAACCATTCTGCTGTCCAGAAATAATAGAAGGAAGAAAAGTGAGAATTCTAGAAGTAAGGATTTTAGAAATTATCTTATACACTGAGTTACATAAACTGATGGGTCTGAATTGGTCCATACTATCAGCCCTAATTTTCTTTGGAATCAAAGCTATAAAGGTACCATTTAATTCCTTGAGGATCCTTCTAGCCCCAAAAAATTCCTTGACTACATTAGAAACATCATCTTTCAGAATCCTCTAGTACTTTTGAAAGAAGAAATGAGGATAACCATCGGGACCAAGGGCTTTATCTCCATCAAAGGATAACACAGCCTTTTGAATCTCATCCATAGAAGGTATAGTAGTAATAGATCTATTATGAACATCATTTAGGATAGGAGGTATACCATCCAACAACTCTTCTTAGCACTCCAAATCCAGGTTCTCAGCTTTCTTTAGAAGCTCTCCAAAGAAATTATTGGCCTCACTTCTGAAATCCTCCTCTTTCTCACTAATGGTTCCATTGACCACAAGTCTAGAGATTTTATTGCTCATTCTATGTTTCACCATGGTCATGAAGAAATATTTAGAATTTTTGTCCCTTTCTTTTAAGAAAAGCTTTCTCGACCTTTGCCTCCAAAAGCATTCTTCTTTTGAGATAATATCATGATATTCCATTAGTTTAGTATCTTCCTCCTTTTTGGTATGCCAATTGTATCCATCCTTCTGAATGCTATCCTGGATCTCTTTTAGTTCTTCAATAATTTTCTTTTTATTGGTAAAAATATTTCCAAAAGTTTCTTTATTCCATTTTTTAATTTTCTCCTTCACATTTTTCATTTTCTTAACAACTCTGAACATTGTCGTTCCTTCAATCCTAATACTCCACCAATCCTCAATCAACCTTTCAAGGTTAGGGTGGATTGTCCACATTTTCTCAAATTGAAAAGGATAATTCCTTCTCAAGCCATTGAATTCAGCTCTTATGGTTATCAAATAGTGATCAAAGCCAACTCTAATATAGGCAGATAAGGCACAAGAATAATGGTTTAACCAAATGCTTCTAACAAGAGCTCTATCAAGCCTAACTTGAATAAGCTCATTTCCCTCTCTCCTATTGGTCCAAGTATAGTTAATACCCTGCAAATATATGTCATGCAACTCTTGACTATCAATAAATTCCATAAGATCAGTTCTTCTATCCATATTGGGTTGACCACCTCCAAATTTTTCATTTTCCTTCAAAGGAGTATTAAAGTCCACCATAATGATCCACCCATCATTAGAAAAATCTCTCCTAAAACCAAAAACTTCTCTCCAGAAAGATTTCCTACCTCACCTAGTGTTTGGAGCATAAATATTAGTCAAAACCCAAAAAGTACCATCCTTGATATGCCAAAATGATCACCCTATTGTTGAGTATCCTATGGCATATGAATTATATGAGACAAAATGGATAAAGATTTTATTGAGTATAATTCATGATGATTTGTTTTGGATAGGTGATGTGCCAGTAAGAATCACCAGTAACATGATATATGAGATGACAAGCCTTTCTAAGATAGGTGCCATCCTTCCTATGGGCAAGGATGTCAGGAAAATGGTTGAGAAAACTTGTAAGTCAAGGAGTGATAGGCACAAGATGACAATTGAGCCTATTGAGAAAGCTAACATCAAATTGATGTCTATCATACTTGGGTATAGATTTCATCACACCAGCAGGGTGAATAGTGTATCTACGGGTACTATTCTAGTAGCCATTAGACTTGTGAAGGAAGATGTAGAGTTCAAATTGTGTGAGATCTTGCACACATAGTTGATTGATAACATCAAGGCAATCAAGCATGACAAGACCAAGATATTTAGGTTTGGGTCATTAATCATTTACATGTACCTTCATATAGTTGGGAGAGTATTAGATTTGTATTTGGATAAGTCTATTCCAACCATGCCACAGATATCTAACAAAGCATCCACAAAGAGAACATAGAGAGATTATGTGACATTGGAATTGAAGACCTTCAGGGTCAAGATGCAAATGAGGTATATGTTAGGAATGGGAACATTGAGAGGGGGGGTGAATCAATGTTCAATGTATTTTAACTTTTAACTTTAATCTTTATGTTGAACATAAATGCTTAAGAACTGAATTAAACATTCACATAAACATGAAACATGAAATCAACACATGACACCAATATGGTTATGGGGAAACCCAAATAGGTAAAAACCCCAGTGGGACTTGATACCCACTAATAATCTGCACTAGTGTTTTGTGATCCCTATTAGAAGATCCTTTACCCTGTTAGGAGTAGATTTACAATGCTTTTAGTACAGTAGACCTTGTTAAGGGTCAGACCTTGTTAGGAGTCTTTTACAATGATCCCTATTAGGGGAGTGGACTCACTATCCTAGAGCTCACTACTCAAATGATGAAGGCTACAACCTTCTGAATCAGATACACACTATATCTGTAGGTGAACTATTCACTGTGACACTACTTATCAGATTAGTTCCTTTGGTGCGTTGATGCTTTGACCTCTAGAAAAGCTCTAATAAATCTTATGCTTACTTCAAATACCTCTTCTCTACTTATCACAACTCTATTAACACTTCCATGCTAAATACAATGGGCGCACCTTATATTTATGCACTCATACCAATTATACAATTAGGTCAGCCCTATAACTAATTACAAACAATGCTTCCAAATGAATTGGCTTAAGCGTGCTTACAATTATACATGTACATATTTTAGAAACCTAAATAAAATGGGTGCATAGCCTCTACAACATTAATTTATAATCGCAAACCAAAATAGTCATTATTGGCTCCATGCTCTATTCTCTGCTAGCACACACTAGCTGTGCAACTTCAACTGACTATAACTTTCACATCTTTTCATATCTACTTATACACGCTTAGACTAAGCATAAGTATAGTCTAAAAACCTTAAATTCTAGGGTGCATACCATAATTCATCCATACACATGTGCGTTGATGCTCTGAGCCTCTGGTGCTCTGTATGTTGTCCAGTCTTCAACACTTAACTAAATTCTGATCTTTACACTTAGTGCACTGACTCCAAACTGCTATATGACTTTGTTTCCAAAATAAGAACACTATATCTAGTCATATAATTCAGTATAGACAACTTGCCAAAAATCTCCCCCTTTGTCATTGATGGCAACAAAGGAATATGACCAAGTCTCTAACTGACCCTTTACACAAAACTTTTGTCTTTTATACATTTTATACATACTCTTATATCTCCCTAGACATATATGTACTCCATATTCTATACAACTCCCACTTTGACATTAATGACAAAGGTGCATCAAAAACTTTATCTACTTACTAAGGGAAAACATCTGGATATGCAATCTTGATGTTATGGATCTCCTTCTTCTAAAAGGTTATCAAAGAATTGACTATCTATAGATGGGTGCATAATGCATATTGAAGTTTCTCCATCTTCTCCAATTCTATGCTTGGACCTTGATCATAGGTTATCATGGTCGCATCAATCTCCTTTATGTTCTGACTGAGAATGTCTAGAGAGGGCACAAGATCATTCCTCAATTGAGTCTGTCTAGACCTTATCTTCTCCATTTCTTTCTCTCCCTTCTTAATTATGTCCAACTGACGTTGATAGACATTCTTACACATGTTCACATTAGTGGATGTGTCTAGCACTAAATTCTTCACCTTTTCAATCATTGCCTCTGCATCTTTGATCTTTTTAAGATGGACATCAGTGAACGTATCCTGATCCATGGATTCTACAATGACTTTCCTTCCTTGATCTACAAATTCCTTCAATGATGCCTGACTAGACTTAAGAGAGTTCAAGTCTAGTGTAAAATTAATCATTAGCTCATTGATTATCTTCTTTAAGTACTTCTCCTTCTCCACTATGGTGATAGATTATTCTAGGCTTGAAAAATTGACTTTGAACTGAGAGATGACTATGCTCACATCATCAACTGAATGTATATTTACCATCTTCTTATCCTCTAGCAGAAAACTATTCAAAATATTTATTGATTCCATCGGGAGAGGATTTCTCATTACTTTCTTCTCCTTGGTCTTCTCCATAGCTAGGATGCTAAACTTAATTAGGTCTTCTTCCTTCCAGGAGTCCAAACTACTAGTGTCAGGTGTGAAACTTGACAACAATTCTAAGGAGGGAGTGATGGGAGTGCTATCCATCACCTCTTGCTTCACCTTGACCAAATCAACAAAAGGTTCATTTTTCTTTTCTACCTCTACTCCTTTCTTTTCTTCTTCTTTCTCATTAGATATATCTTCTATGATTACTTCTTCTTGTTGAGTGGGAGGGATATTGTTGCATAGGATTTCTTCTTCCTTAGTGCTGACAAATGCTTCCTTAAACTTGTCCAAGTCCTTATCAGTAGCCGTGATGGCTATTTCCACATTATCTATGATAATTGTGCTATCTTTGGGTGATTCTATCATGGGCGCAGACTGATCTACTTCTGTTTGAGTTTCTACTATGTGCGTTGATTCTAGAGGACCTATCATTGGTACATTAGTGGGCTCTACCACTTTATCTTCCTTGATGGATGCATGAGTGATGGGCATAGTAGGTGGTTTGATCTATTGTTCTAAAAACACCTTCTCAAATTATTTTTCTATTTCCTTTGTAGTTAGCTCATAATCTTTGTTCATAATATGAAAGTTCTCATCTTTGTTCTAAGGTGTGGCTTCACTAAATTCAATATTAGTTCAACTTCTTCTTTAGAACATACCGGTAGAGTATCTTCTAATACTTTTTCTCTGATCCTTAGATCTTCTTCATTTGCTTGTCTCTTCAGATTTTCCAAAATATCCCATACTTTATCTAGAATTTCTATTTTCAACTCAAGGACTGTCTTCTTGAACTTGAGCATGTATTTGACAATCATACTATGAATTTTTGATTTGTCAATCTCACTGTAAGATTCATAGAGCTTTCCTACTTGATCAATTCTACCCTCATCAACAATTCTTGCATTCAAAACTTTAATACTAGGTCTGAATCCTACCTGAGGAGGTGCTTGAGTGTTTTTCTTTCTCCTTAATGCTCGCGAGGATGGATGAATAGTGCTAGATTCTTTCTTCCTTTTGAATAAAGGCTTATACACTGGAGGAGTATCTTTGGGTGTAGAAGGGGTACTATCTTCTTTACCCTTCTGACTATCATCTTTTTTTAATTTTTATCTTTTTCATCTTGGGATCTTCTTGTTCTTCTACTGTGCTCTTCAATTCTAGGGAAATCTTCTCATCCCTTTCTTTATCAAGGTTTGCTTGTGATACACCATGTATTCTTAGGATCTTTGATGTGACCTTTGCAACCTTTCTTTTTGTTGCAACACTTTTTAGCTTAGCATCAACTTCTCTAGTCTTCTCTTCATAGGTTCCCCACCTAGGTTCATTGTCATCCTTAGGGGCTGATAGTAGTACCTATGCATAAGCTTCAAGAACTTTTTCTTCAACCTCATACCCAAGTGGATGAATCCACTTAGTTCTAGGTTCCACAGCTTCCATACATGTAGTATCAATCTCCACTATGAAGCATATTGTATCCTTATACTTCTCTACAATAATCTTATGAATCTTGTACCTCATCTGCATCCTTTCTCTAAAGGTCTTCAATTCCAAAGTGATGTAATCTCTTAGTGTGCTTTCTGTGGATGCCTTTTTTGATATCTATGGCATGGTAGGAATGACTTGTCTAGATACAAGTCTGACACTTTACCAACTATATGAAGGTACATATAGATGATTAGGGGCCCAAACTTGAATACCTTAGTCTTGTCATGCTTGATAGCTTTGATTTTGTCTATCAACTATAAATGTCAGATCTCACACAAGTTAAACTCTCCATCTTCTTGCACAAGATAGATGGCTACTAGAATAGTGCCCACAGACATACTATTCACCTTGCTGGTATGATAAAATCTATAACCCAATATTATTGATATCAACTTGATGTCTGGTTACTCTATAGGATCAATGGTCATGCCATGCTTATCACTTCTAGATTTACACACTTGATCCACCATTTTCCTAACATCCTTACCCATAGGAAGGATGGCACCTATCTTAGAAAGGCTTGTCATCTCATGAATTAAGTCTCATGTGATTCTTACTGGTACATCTCCAATCCAAAATAAATCATCATGGATTCTTCTCAACAATATCTTTATCCATTCAGTTTCATAGCATTCATATGTCATGGCATATTCAACAATGGGGTGATAATTCCATTTGGTGTATTTATCCATGAATGTTTTGTCTGGTTTCAACATTGTGTCCATGTGCTCCCTTAACCTATCTAGTCCAAAAAGTTCCTTCTTACAATAGATGTAAGCCCTTATGTCTTCTACATGCATGACGCCCATTGGTGTGTGGGAGAAAGCTCCCTCTAAATCATCTAGGGTTGAATGAAATGGGTGCCTCTTGAAAACATACCTCTTCTTCTCAGCAACATAAAAAACAATAGGAGTGACCATGACTTACTTGATATTTTCTTTCCAAATGATCTCTGAGATGTTCTGATGGCTTTCGAATCGGTGCAACGAGCTAGGGTTTCTTGTAACTGATCAAATGCATTGCAAACACTAATAATTTAATCTCCAAATCTTCACAACAACTTCCAAGGCTCAATCTACTCTCCAATCACTCTGAATATGAATGCAATGAGTGAACAAACAACTTTCTATGTACTTAAAGTAAGAAATTTTCCATTAATGCAACTCGCGTAAACCAGGCTGTCACTTCAAATTTTCAAACTCAAGTTCCGCTAACAATCAACATGTGCACTCTTGCACAAAGGTTCCTATACACTCCAATAGCTTAAGTCCAAAGGTGCATACTCTGAGGATGAGTATATCAGCCACACAAGGGTCTAGAGCTAAATTAGCTCCCCCTATGACCCTGAGGGCCATTCATGTAGATGTAGAGGGTGCATCCACTTGGGATGCATCCAATACATTCTCATCAACTTTGTCCTTCCTTCCTTTTGACCAAATCAAGATCGCATCCTCTGAGGCTTTCACAAACTTGACTTCTACTTCAGGATCCAAAACTGGTTGTTCCATCTTTTTAGTGCTTTCCTTACCTTGCATCCTTGATCTATAGAACCTTGAGATATGTCCTACCTTGTTACAAGAGTGAAAAATGACTGGAGGTCTATTATTCCTTGGCACATTGACATGAGTCACCATTTTGCATTTTCTAGCTGAGTGACCATTATAGTTATAGATATGACATGTAACATTTCAAGAACTTCTAATTATTGTCTGATTCTAATTTCTTTGATCTTGCTGAGTCTTGTTCTTCTTACTAGTCTTGCAATTCATAGCTCTATGACCATATCTATTGCGTGAATAAAAGTAGCCATTAAAAGGTTTTACCTCTGTATAGTTTCTTGCAATGTGTCCATGCTTGTTATAAGCAAAAAAAGTGTGTTCTACTTGCTTGTGCTCATTCTTAGGAGGGCCACCATTGTCTCTGGTTTGATCTTAAATCTTCCCATCATCAGTAGAGTTCTTTTGTGAATCCTTTCTTGCTTGCATACTATCAATCTGATTTTGTGCTTCATTGTATCCAATGCATCTAGTGTCTCCTTTGATTCTTCTTGCATACAACTGTGATTCTACCAATTCAACACTGGTGTGTAATTTGTCAATATGATCCTTTGACTTCTTCAATTCAGATTCTAAGCTTTCTTTGATATTATTTAGCTCCAGGATTTATAAGTTAGCTTCCCTTAGTTCTTCATTCAGTTGAAGGTTCTCCTTGACTTGTTCATTGTAGACATCTTGATTTTTCATCAGTTTGTCATCAAATTCTTCAAGTTGACTTAATAGAGATGCATTTTCTTCATTCAACTTCTTGACTTTTTCTTCAAGATCACTGTTATAGTTTCCTTTCAAATCTTTTCTTAGTCTTTTGATAACTAATTAAGCATCATTGACTTTTTCTTTTAGTTCTTCAATTTCTCTTTTTGAATTGTCTAGGTCTTCAAGAGCTACTTCAAGATTCTTCTTCAAATGCTTCATTTCTTCTTTTTCCATGATCTCCTCAAGTGGTTAAACTTCTTTGTTGAGGACCAGAGCTCTAATACCAATTGTTAGGAATGGGAACACTGAGAGGGGGGGGGGGGGGGTGAATCCGTGTTCACTATATTTTAACTTTTTACTTTAACCTTTATGTTGAACATAAATGCTTAAGAACTGAATTAAACATTCACATAAACATGAAACATGAAATCAAAACATGACACCAATATGGTTATAGGGAAACCCAAATAGGTACAAACCCTGGTGGGACTTGATGCCCACTAATAATCTGCACTAGTGTTTTGTGATCCTTGTTAGAAGATCCTTTACCCTGTTAGGAGTAGATTTACAATGCTTTTAGTACAATAGACCTTGTTAAGGGTCGGAACCTATTAGGATTATTTTACAATGATCCCTATTAGGGGAGTGGCCCCACTATCCTAGAGATCACTAGTCAAATGATGAAGGCTACAACCTTCTGAATCAAATACACACTATATCTACAGGTAAACTGTTCACTGTGACACTACTTTTCAGATTAGTTCCTTTGGTGTGCTGATGCTTTGACCTCTAGCAAAGATCTAATACATCTTATGCTTACTTCACATACCTCTACACTACTTATCACAACTCTATTACCACTTCCATACCAAATATAATGGGCACACCTTATATTTATGTGCTCATACCAATTATACAATTAGGTCATTCCTATAACTAATTACAAACAATGCTTCCAAATTAATTGGCTTAAGTGTTCTTACAATTACATATGTACATATGTCAAAAACCTAAATACAATGGGTGCATATCCTCTACAACATTAATTTATAATCGCAAACTAAAATAGTCACTGTCGGCTCCATGCTCTGTTCTCTATTGGCACACACTAGCTGTGCAACTTCAACTAACTGTAACTTTCACATCTTTGCATATCTACTTATGCACTCTTAGACTAAGCATAAGTATAGTCTAAAAACCTTAACTTCTAGGGCATATACCATAATTCATCTGTACACACGTGTGTTGATGCTTTGAGCCTCTAGTGCTCTATATGTTGTCCAGTCTTCAACACTTAACTGAATTTTGATCTTTACACTTAGTGCGCTGACTCCAAACTGCTATATGACTTTTTTTCCATAATGAAAACACTATATCTAGTCATATACTTAAGTATAGACAACTTGAAAATAGTATAGAATTCTAGAAAGAATTGTGGAAAAGTATAAGGATACTATTTTCTTTATGGTAGAAATAGATACAACTTGTATAGAAGTTGTTGAGTCAAGAACTAAGTGGATTCATCCACTTGGTTATAAGGTAGAGGAATAGGTCCTTGAAGCATACGCACAGGTTCTACTATCATCCCCTAAAGATTCTAATGAATCTAGGTGGGGAACTTTTGAGAAGAAGACAAGAGAAGTAGATGCCAAGATAAACAACGCAACAAGTAAGAGGAAAGCCTCTAAGATTACATTTGAGATACTCAAAATCGATGGAGTAACACAAGAAGACCTAGACAAAGCAAGGGAAGAAAAGATTTCTTTGGAAATTGAGAATGCATCCATAGTGGAAGCTAAGTCTGATGATCCTAAGATGAAAAAGGTAAAGATTGAGAAAACTGATGATCCAAAGGATAAACAAGGTAAAATTGATGATATTAGTCATGCACCCACTACTACAGTTGATATTGAATCCATAGATGCATCTCCTAAGATGCCCAAGAGGAGAAAACAAATTGCTACAAATCACCCTTCAGGTATAAGTGCAGCCACAAGAAGCAAATTGAAAAATGTGCAGTCACCTTCGGAAGTAGGATTCATACCTAGTCTTCAAGTGTTAAGGACTAGAGTTGTAGAAGAAGGAAGGCTAGATCAAATAGCCAAGTTTTATGAAAAATATCATGAAATTGATAAATCAAAGATTCATGAGAAGTTGATCAAACACATGATAAATTTCAAGAAGATAGTTCTTGAATTGAAAACAACAATTCCAGATAAGGTATGGGAGATTATGGATACCTTGAAGAGACAAGCCACTAGAGAAGACTTCAGAATAAGGGAAAAAACACTTGATTCCACTCTTCCAATATGTTATGTTGAAGAAAAGTCAATGCTATTGAATTTGGTGAAGCCGCACTTAAGGACAAAGATGAGAACATTACACCTTGTGAAAAAAGACTATGAGATGATTTCTAAGGAAACAAAGAAGGCCTTAGAGAAGGTATTCTTAGAGAAGCACATGAAACCTATGTCTGCACCCATCACTCAAGAACTTAGTGAGCAAGACAAAGAAGTAGAGACCATCAAGATACAATCTACAAGTCCTCAGGATTTAGCGCCTGCAGTGGAAGCACAAATAGAGTTTGATAAGTCATTGCCCATTATAGAGTCACTCAAGGACAACACCATTATCATTGATAATGTTGAGATAGCCATGGTGGCCATTGACACTGACATGGATAAGTTTGAAGAATCTTTTGTAATCACACAAGAAGTTGAAATGTTATGTAGCAACACACCACACACTCATCAAGAAGAAGCAGTGATTGATGATGAAAAAGAAGAAGAAAAGATGGAAGAAAAAGAAATAGAAAAAGAGGAAGAAAAGAAAGAAGAAGAAAAGGTAAAGGAAAGTGAGAAAAAGGATGAAATTTCAATAGATAAAATAGTGTTGGACAACACTCCCATCACTCCTTCAACAACATTGTTATCAATTTTGACACCTAACACATCTAGTTTGCACTGAGGAATATAAGACCTCCAGTCATTTGTCACTCTTGTAACAAGGCTAGACATATCTCAAAGTTCTGTAGATCAAGGATGCAAGGTCAGGGAAGCCTTATAAAGGTTGAAGAACTAGTTTTGGATCCCAAAGGAGAAGTCAAGTTTGTGAAAGCCTCAGAGGGTGCGAGCTTGATTTGGTCAAAAGGCAAGAAGGACAGATTTGATGAGAATGTATTGGATGCATCTGCAATGGATGCACCCTCTACATTTGGATGAATGGCCCTCAGGGTCATAGGGGGAGCTAATTTAGCTCTAGACCCCTACGTGGCTGGTATACTCATCCTAAGAGTATGTTCCTTTGGACTTAAGATTTCAAAGTATAAAGGTACCTTTGTGCAAGAGCACACATGATGATTGTGAATAGAACTTGAGTTGGAAATTTTGAAGTGATAGCTTGGTTTACACAACTTCCATTAATGGTGGAATTCTCACTTTAAGTACATAGAAAGTTGTTTAATTACTCATTGCATTTGAACTCAGAGTGATTGAAGAGTAGAAAAATCCTTGGAAGTTGTTGTGAGGACTTGGAGATTGATCTATTAGTGCTTTGTAGTGCATTTAGTTAGTTGTAGAAACCCTAGTTCATTGCACTGATCCAAAAGTCTTTAGATTATCTCAGAGATCAGTTGGAAAGAGATTAAACAAGTAAGTCATGGCCACTCCCATAATTTATGATGTCATTGAGAAGAAGAGATATGTATTCAAGAAGCATCCATTTAAGTCAACCCTAGATAATTTAGAGGGATCTTTCTCCTACATGCCTATGGGCATCATGCATGTCAAGGATATTGGGTATATATATACTGCAAGAAAGAACCAATAGGGTTGGATAGGTTAAGGGTGCACATGGATACCATGTTAAAACCAGATAAAACATTCATGTATGAATATGTTAAATGGAATGATCACCCTATTGGTGAGTATGCTATGGCATATGAATTCTATGAGACATAATGGAAAAAGATTTTATTGATTAGAATTCATGATGGTTTGTTTTGGATAGGTGATGTGCTAGTAAGAATCACCAGTAACTTGATATACGAGATGATTGGCCTTTCTAGGATAGGCTCCATCCTTCCTATGGGAAAGGATGTTAGGAAAATGGTTCACCAAACTTGTAAGTCAAGGAGTGATAGGCGTGGGATGACAATTGAGCCTATTGAGCAAGCTGGCATCAAATTGATGTCTATGATACTTTGGTACAAATTTCATCACACCAACAAGGTGAATAGTGTATATGCGGGAACTATTCTAGCAGCCATTAGACTTGTGAAGGAAAATGTAGAGTTCAACTTGTGTGAGATCTTGTACACATAGTTGATTGATAACATCAAGGCAATCAAGCATGACAAGACAAAGATATTCAGGTTTGGGTCATTAATCATTTACATGTAGCTTCATATAGTTGGGAGAGTATCAGATTTGGATAAGTCTATTCCAACCATACCATAGATATCTAATAAAGCATCCATAGAGAGCACATTGAGAGATTATGTCCCATTGGAATTGAAGACTTTTAGGGTCAAGATGAAAATGAGGTATAGAATTCCATAAAGCATTGTGGAAAAGTATAAGGATACTATTTGCTTTATGGGAGAAATAGATACAACTTGTATGGAAGTTGTTGAGCCAAGAACTAAGTGGATTCATCTAATTTTTTTTGAGGTAGAGGTGTTAGGAATGAATGATAAATGTTTGGCATCCATTCTATAGTAGTTGTGGTTGCATTCATGACTATGATTGTCATTGATGTCAACACAGTGATTTACCGAAGACTTGCAGAGAAGCAGACAGAGTTTGGATTAGCACACATGGGTTATTATAGTTGGAGCTATGCGATGTTGAGGATATACTCTTTGATATGTTATATATCTATGGTTAAGAGAGTAGATAGTAATTAATTTATTCATGGAAGTTATGATTATTTTGGTGGAAGCAATATTCAGACAGTGTTCCTGAGTAGCGGTTTGTGGAAATCAGATGATATCTCCTAATCGGGATGGAATCTAGTTTTGCATAATTAAAGGGAAGTTTAAGACACATTGATAGTTATGTGGATGATAGCATAGACTTTGAGGTCACATGAGTGAATATTTATTGTATTTGGAAGTTGACAATTTTGTGTAATTTTGATGTAGCATGTGAAAACTTTTATTTTGTAATTATATGCCGACTCATTTGTAATTATTTGAGTGTGGTATAAAGGAAGGAATGAATTTCCTTTTTGAATATAGTTGTGATGTGGAAGTTTTGATTATGTGTGATGCTGTATGCATGAAGTGAAGAATAGATCTAAGTATGAAAGCAAATATGTGAAGGAAGACATGCGAAGTACAGAGATCTATAATTGAGATCTGATGTAACAGTGAGTGCAATTCAGCATAGTCAAAGAAGAGGTAACATATTATTTTGTTGAGTAATGTAAAGATTATTTGGATAGTGTTCTCAGTGATCTTACCTTGAAGCTTTTTGGGCAGTGGGTCCTTCTATCTTCCATAACTCTTAACAAGGTTAGAATCTTTTAACAAGGATTCAGAATCTCCTAACAGGGATTCATATGTACTGAATGTATTTCATAAGACTCCTAATAGAGTCCATCCTCTCATAAGGAATATTCATATTAGTGCATCTTTTTTGGGCATCATTCCCACTGAGGTTTACTCTTTGATCAAGAGGTTCCCTAGTCAACATATCTTGTGTCATTGTGTTATTGTGTATGAATATCTTTCTATGGTTGGTAATTATATTGCTTATATGGTTTAATGTTGTTGAAGATGATAAAATTTATAATTATCTAATAACTAATTCACCCCCCCCTTCTTAGTTATCTTGGTGGACTTTACTTTCTAACAATTGGTATCAGAGCAGCATGTCCTTGAAAAAGAAGTTTAACAACTAGAAGGAAAAGATGAAGACACACCTACTGTGTTTAGGACCAGGTTATTGGTTAATTACAAAGAATTATAAGAATATCATTGAAGAGGAAAATATTGAAACATGTACTACTAATGAAAGAGACATATTCATGTGTAACATACTTGCAAGAGAAGCACTTTTGACAGCACTTCCAGAGAATGAATTCAGTCAGGTAAAATGTTTGAAAAATTCTCATGAAATTTGGAAAGCTTTACACTCTACTTTTGAAGGTGATGAACATGCAAAAAGAGTTAGATTACATAATTGGATATGTGCATTTGAAGATATAAGAATGTTGGAAGATGAATCTATTAGAAGCTATATTGGTAGAATGCTAGAAATTATTATAGGAATAAAATCTTGTGGAGGAACAAAGATAGAGAATGAAGTGATATGAAAAATTCTGAGGACATTGACTCCTGTATTTAAGAAGACAACATAGATGATTGAACAAGTCATACCTTGTACTACAAACTTTACAAGAGAGACTCTTCTTGGAAGATTGGAAGCAGCAGAAATGAACCTGAGATTATCAGGAGACTTACCTAGAATGGAGATAGCATTCAGTGCTCTTAGTGTTCACCCTACATTGTCAAGAAGCATCAATGTGAGCAGAGATTATGCTAGTAGAAAAAGATCTAGAAATGAAGAAGACAAGAAGATTGAAGAAGGCATTTCTTTACTTGTGGAAAGAGAACCAGACAGTAATAAAATATTTAAATGCTGGACTTGTCAAGAATATGGTCATTTTGCATCTAAGTGTCCTAAGAGAGTTAAAAAGTACAGAAGCAATTTCAAACCTAGAAGATCTAAGGAATGTTATTATGCTAATGATGAAGATCTTGAAGCTAGTATTGAAAGAACTTTAAGTGAAAGTGATACTGAGAATAATGATGACATAGGATTTGTAGCAATTAAAGAAGAAAATTTTGAAACTGATGTTAAGGAAGAAAAAGCCTTAGTTTCTCAAGTTGAAAATAAAGTTGATCGGATTATAGATAGTGGTTTTTCACATCATATGATTGGAGACATGAAAAATTTCATAAAGTTTAATGAATATGATGGAGGAGTTGTTAGAGTTGGAAACAATGCACCTTGTTTGATTAAAGGTATAGGATCTATTACTCTTGATGGAAAGACTAATACTGATGATGTTTATTTTGTGGATGGATTGAAACATAATCTTTTGAGTGTTGGATAGTTAGTTGATCAGGGGTATCAAGTTTTGTTTACTGAGAAAACTTGTGTGATAAAGGATAAAGATGAAAATCTGATTGGAACTGGATCTAGAACCAGAGGTAATGTATTTCAGTTGAATCCTACTGAGCTGACATGTTTGATTACTAATATTGATGACACTTGGTTATGGCATAGAAGGTTTTTTCATATAAACTTTGATAACATTGTGAAAGTAAGTACTACACTTGTAGTAAAAGATTTACCTAAGATTATGAAGCTTACTAACATGATTTGCAAAGAATGTGTAATGGCTAAATAGAAGAGAAGTTCTTTTCCTAGTAAGAAGTTTACATCTACAGAGAAGCTAGAGATTGTTCATACAGATTTGAGCGGTCCTACCAGGACTAGAGGATTCTATGGAGAAAGGTATTTTATGATTCTTGTTGATGATTTTACAAGAATGATGTGGATTTCATTCCTTAAAGAGAAATCTGAAGCATTTGATAAGTTTAACATTGTTAAGAATAAAGTTGAGAATGAATCTGGAATGAAGATTAAATGTTTGAGATCTGATAAAGGTGGAGAATTTACTTCTAGAGAGTTTAACAACTTTTGTGAAGAAAATGGCATTAAGATATAGTATTTAGCCCATAGAACACCTAAACAAAATGGCATTGTAGAAAGAAGGAACAAATTAGTGACTGAAGTAGCAAGAGCTATGTTGTTTGAAAATGATTTGGCAAAGATATTATGGAGAGAAGTAGTGAACACAATAGTGTATACAATGAACAGAGTAAAAATCAGAGCAGACACAAACAAGACACCTTATGAATTATGGTTTGGACATGCACCCTTAGTTAAGTATTTTAGAATTTTTGGAAGCAAATGTTATATAAAGAGAGATGATGATATTGGAAAGTTTGATCCTAGAAGTGATGAAGGTATATTTCTTGGATATTCTTTGAAAAGAAAAGCATATAGATGTTTCAATAAAAGAACTAAGACTATTGTTGAAAGCACAAATGTTAAAGTTTATGAAAAGTTCAAAATTTAGGAAAGAATGCTTGATTATGAATCTGATGAAGAAGCTCATCCTAAACCTGACACTAGATCTACTAAATTATTTTATGAAATTGACAGCGATTTGTTGAATGAAAGCCATAGTGAAGTTATTGAAGAACCTACATCTGAAGAGAGATCTAAGACAGTGACACCTAGCAAGAGTTTGTTAAGGAATCATCCTATTGAACAGATTATTGGAAGCATCAAAAGAGAAGTTCTAACTCAGAATAAGGTACAAGAACAATTATGTTTGATTTCTCAAATTGAACCTAAGACTACTATTGAAGCCTATGAAGATGAAAGTTGGACTAATGCTATGAAAGAAGAACTAGATGAGATTGAAAAGAACAAGACATGAGAATTGATCCCTAGACCTAAAGACAAGAATGTTATTGGAAAAAAATGGGTATTCAAAAACAAGATGAATGAACAAGGAGAAGTAGTGAGAAACAAAGAAAGATTAGTATGTAAGGGTTACTCATAGCAAGAAGGAATTGATTATGAAGAAACCTATTCACCTGTTGCAAGAATTGAAGTAGTAAGAATGTTTTTGGCTTATGCAGCTTACAAGAAATTCAAAGTATATCAGATGGATGTGAAGTCAACATTTTTTAATAGAGAGTTGGAAGAAGAATTCTACATTGAGTAGCCTAAAGGTTTTTCATTGACTCAAGAAGGAGACATGGTATGTAAATTGAAGAAAGCTTTGTATGGACTTAAACAAGCACCTAGAACTTGGTATGCAAGACTAGATAAGTATTTGTTAAAATTGGGATTTACAAAAGGAACAACTGATAGCAATCTGTACACAAAAGAAATTGAAAATGGTTTTTTGGTTATAGTTATTTTTTTTTATGACATTATCTTTGGAGGAGAAGATGAAGCTAGTGACAAATTTGCTGATGAAATGAAGACTAAATTTGAAATGAGTATGATTGGTGAAATGAAATAATTTTTGGGATTACAAATAACATAAAATAATGATGGTATATTTGTGAGTCAGAAAAAGTACTTAAATGACTTATTGAAAATATTTGGAATGGAGGATTGTAAACTAGTTGGAAAACCTATGGTGATCAGACATAAGTTATCTAGCACAGATGAGACTCCTGCAGTAGAATAGAAGAAATAAAGATCTATGATTGGAGGATTGTAGTATTTGAATCATACAAGACCTGATATAGCAGATTCAATTGTAATTGTAGCAAGATTTAAAGCTAAACCTAGAGAATCACATTATGCAGTAGTAAAGAGGATACTGAGATATTTAAGAGGCATAATGGACTATGGATTATGGTATGAACAATCTGATGATTTTACCCTATGTGCATATACAGATGTTGATTGGGGAGGTAGCGTTGATGATAAGAAAAGAACCAATGGTGGAGCATTTTTCCTTGGAGGAAGATTAGTTTCTTGTCTAAGAAAGAAGCAGAATTGTATCTCACAAAGCACAACAGAAGTAGAATATGTAGCAGTAGCAAACAATTGTAACCATATAATTTGGATAAAGAAAATGTTGAAGGATATTGGAATAAAATTTGTTGAGCCTGTTGTTATACATTGTGATAACACCAGTACAGTTAGTATGTCTAAGAATCCTGTATTACATTCTACGACAAAGCATATAAAGATCAAGTATCATGTTGTAAGAGAGAAAGTTGCTGAAAAAGAAGTCAGACTTGAGTACATAAGTACAAATGAGTAGATAGCAGATATATTCACAAAGCCTTTGCCTAAGCATACATTTGAGTATCTACGAGGTATGCTTGGGGTTATGCCCCAACCTAGTTTTGAGAAGTGATGTAGTTGGTTGCATCCATCCAATGGTATATGCACCTTATCTTTCTTCTAGACTAGATGTTAGCACTTCCTCTATGGGGGAGTATGTGTATCTGAGCTAAGTCACGAGGACTCTAGTGAATGTATTTTATGAACAGTGTCTTTTGACATTGATTTGTTGTTGACATAGTGATGAAATTCCTACCATTGATGTCAATGGGGGAGAAGTATACATGAAAAACAATATAGAACATTTGTTGGAGAGAACTAAATAGGATAATGAAGCAAGATTTGATTGATGAAGAGGATTTGAAGAAGCAGTGTTGCAGTATTGGATTTTTGGAACATTGGATGTTTTTCATCTATGTTACCATCAATGAAAATGGGGGAGATTGTTAGAAATGAATGCTAAATGTTTGGTAGCCATTCTATAGTAGTTTTTTTTGCATTCATGACTATGATTTTCATTGATGTCAACACAGTGATTTACCGAAGACTTGTAGAGAAATAGATAGAGTTTGGATTAGCGCATGTGGGTTATTATAGTTGGAGCTATGTGATGTTGAGGATATACTCTTTGATATGTTATATGTCTATGGTTAATAGCATAGATAGTAATTCATTTATTCATGGAAGTTATGATCATTTTGGTGGAAGCAGTATTCAGGCAGTGTTCCTGAGTAGCGGTCTGTGGAAATTAGATGATATCTCCTAATCGGGATGGAATATGGTTTTGCATAGTTAAAGGGAAGTTGAAGACACATTGATAGTGATGTGGATGATAGTGCAAAATTTGAGGTCACATGAGTGAAGATTTATTATATTTGGAAGTCGACAGTTTTGTGTAATTTTGATGTAGCATGTGGAAACTTTTATTTTGTAATTGTATGCCGACTCATTTGTAATTATTTGAGTGTGGTATAAAGGAAGGAATGTATTTAATTGTTGAATATATTTTTGACTTGGAAGTTTTGATTATGTGTGATGCTTTATGCATGAAGTGAAGAATAGATCTAAGTATGAAAGCAAATATGTGAAGGAAGACATGCGAAGTACAAAGATCTGTAATTGAGATCTGATGTAACAGTGAGTGTGGTTTGGCATAGTTAGAGAAGAGGTAACATATTATTCTATTAAGTAATGTAAAGATTATTTGGATAGTATGTTTAGTGATCTTACCCTGAAGCTATTTGGGCAATGGGTCCTTTTGTCTTCTGTAACTCTTAACAGGGTTAGAATCTTTTAACAGGGATTCAAAATCTCCTAACAGGGATTCATATATACTAAATGTATTTCATAAGACTCCTAACAAAGTCCATCCTCTCACAAGGAATATTCATATTAGTGCATCTTTTGTGGGCATCATTCCCACTGGGGTTTACTCTTTGATCAAGAGGTTCCCTAGTCAACATATCTTGTGTCATTGTGTTATTGTGTATGAATATCTTTCTATGGTTGGTAATTATATTTATTATATGGTTTAATGTTGTTGAAGATGATAAAAGTTATAATTATCAGATAACTGATTCACCCCCCCCCCTCTCAATTATCTTGGTGGACTTTACTTTCTAACAAGAGGAACAGGTCCTTGAAGCATATGCACAGGTTGTACTATCAGCCCCTAAAGATACTAATGAACCTAGGTGGGGAACTTATGAGGAGAAGACAAGAGAAGTATATGCCAAGCTAAACAATGCAACAACCAAGAGGAAAGCCTCTAATATTACATCTGAGATACTCATAATTCATGGAGTAACACAAGAAGACCTAGACAAAGAAATGGAATAAAAGATTGCTTTGGAAATTGAGAATGCATCCATAGTGGAAGCTAAGTCATCTGATCCTAAGATGAAAAAGGTAAAGATTGAGAAGACTGATGATCCAAAGGATAAACAGGGTAAAATTGATGATATCAGTCCTTTGCCCACTACTATAGTTGATATTGAATCCATAGATGCATCTCCTAAGATGCCTAAGAGGAGAAAACAAATTGCCACAAATCACCCTTCAGCTATAAGTATAGCCACAAGAAGAAAATTGAAAAATGTGCAGTCACCTCCGGAAGTAGGATTCATACCTAGTCTTCAAGTGTTAAGGACTAGAGTTGTAGAAGAAGGATAGCTAGATTAGATAGCCAAGTTTTATGACAAATATCATGAAATTGATAAATTAGAGATTCATGAGATGTTGATCAAACACATGATAAAGTTCAAGAAGACAAGTCTTGAATTGAAAACATCAATTCTAGATAAGGTGTGGGAGATTATGGATACCTTGAAGAGATTAGCCATTGAAGAAGACTTTAGAATAAGGGAAAAAACACTTGATTCCACTCTTCCAATATGTTCTATTGAATAAAATTCAATGCTATTGAATTTGGTGAAGCCAAACTTAAGGACAAAGATGAGAACATTACACCTCATGAACAAAGACTATGAGCTGATTTCTAAGGAAATAGAGAAGGCCTTTGAGAAGGTATTCTTAGAGTAGCACATGAAAACTATGTCTGCACCCATCACTCAAGCACCTAGTGAGAAAGATAAAGCAACAGAGACAATCAAGATACAATCTATAGGTCCTCAAGATTCAACACCTATAGTGGAAGTACAAATAGAGTTTGATAAGTCTGTGCCCATGATAGAGTCACTTAATGACAACACCATTATCATTGATAATGTTGAGATAGCCATGGTGGCCACTGACACTGACTTGGATAAGTTTGAAGAAGCTTTTGTAAGCACACAAGAAGATGAAATGTTATGCAGCAACACACCGCACACTCATCAAGAAGAAGTAGTGATTGATGATGAAAAAGAAGAAGAAAAGATAGAAGAAAAAGAAATAGAAAAAGAGGAAGAAAAGAAAGAAGAAGAAAAGGTAAAGGAAAGTGAAAAAAAGGATGAAATTTCAATAGAGCAAAGAGTGTTTGACAACACTCCCATCACTCCTTCAACAACATTGTTGTCAAGTTTGACACCTGACACATCCATTTTGGACTCATGGAGAGAAGAAGACCTGATTAAGTTCAGCATCTTGGCTATGGAAAAAGCCAAAGAAAAGAAAGTAATGAGGAATCCCCTCCTAGTAGAATCAGTAAACATGTTGAACAATATTTTGCCACAAGATAAGAAAGTGTCAAAGATACACTCGGTTGATGATGTGAGTATAGTCATCTCACATTTTAAAAGAAATTTCTCAAGCCTTGAAGAATTTACATACCTAGTTGTAGAAGAAAAGTATATGAAGAAGAGATTGAATGAGTTAATCAGAAACTTTTCACTTGACCTCAGTTCTCTCAAGACCGGTCAAGCATCCTTGAAAGAATTTTCAAATCAAGGAAGAAAAATCATTGTAGAATGCATGGATCAAGATAAGCTCACTAATGCTCATTTCAAGAAAATAAAAGAGGCTAAAGCTATGATTGAGCAAGTGAAGATTTTAGTGAAAGACCCATCCATTGATGTGAACATGTGCAATAATGTCTACCAAAGTCAGATAGAAAAAATTGAGAAGGCAAAAAAGGAGATGACAAAGTTAAGGGCTAGACAAACTCAGTTGAGGAATGCTCTTGCGCCCTCATTAGACATCCTAAACCAAAAAATCAAGGAGATTGATGCCACCATGATAACCTATGATTAAGGTCCTTCCACATATTTGAAGAATATGGAGAAGCTTCAATATGAATTATGTGCCCATCTCCATATAGTAAACTCTTTGATCAGTTTTTGGAAGAAGGAGATCCAGAACCTAAAGATTGTATATCCAGATGTTTTGCCTTAGTGAGTATATGTAGATACAGATTTTGTAACACCTTTATCATTAATGTCAAAGGGGGAGTTGTGTATAGAATATGGATCATAATATGTATAGGGAGATATAAGTATATGTATAGAAGAACAAAAGTTTTTATATTAAGGACAGTTAGCAACTTGGCCATATTTCTTTGTTGCCATCAATGACAAAGGGGGAGATTGTTGGAAAGTTGGCTATACTAATGTATATGACTTGATATAGTGTTTTCATTATGGCAACAAAGTCATATAGTAGTTTGGAGTCAGCGCACTTGAAGAAAAGATTAGAAATCAGTTAAGTGTTGAAGATTGGATAGTATATAGAGTTCCTATAGCTCAGAGCATCTGTGCACGTGTGTATGGAAGAATTATGGTATGCGCCCTAGAATTTAAGTTGGTTAGACTATATTCTTTCTTATTCTATGAGTGCATGATCAGATGTGCAAGGATGAGAAAGATATAGTCAGTTGAAGTTGCACAACCAATGTGTGCCAATGAAGAACAGAGCATGAAGCCGACAGTTAGTATTTTGGTTTGCGGATATAATGTAATGTTGTAAAGGCTATGTGCCTATTTTATTGAGGTTTTTAACATATATAATTTTTTTTTTGTAAGCACACTTAAGCCAATTCATTTGGAAGCATTGCATGTAATAGGTCTTAGGGTTGACCTAGTTGTTTATTTTGTATGAGCGTATAAATATAAGATGCACCCATTGTATTCAGTATGTAAGTTGATAGAGAGTTGTGATAAGAAGAGCAGAAGTGTGCAAAGACACTAGAAGATGTATTAAAGCTTTTCTAGAGGTCAAAGCATCAGTGCATTAAAGGAAATGATCTAACAAGCTATGTCATAGTGACAGTTCATCCTAGAGATATAGTGTGTATCTGAGATCAAAAGGTTGTAGCCTTCACCACTTGAGTAGTGAGCTATAGGATAGTGTGTCCACTCCCATAATAGAGACTATTGTAAAAGACTCCTAATAGGGTTCGACCCTTGACAAGGTCTACTATACTAAAAGCATTGTAAAGAAACTCCTAACAGGGTTAAGTATCTTCTAACAAGGATCACAAAACACTAGTGCAAAATATTAGTGGGTGTCAATTCCCACCAGGGTTTTTACCTATTTGGGTTTCCCTATAACCATATTGGTTTCATGTGTTGATTTCATGTTTCATGTTTATGTGAATGTTTATTTCAATACTTAAGCATTTAAGTTCAGTATAAAGATTAAAGTAAAAAGTTAAAATACAGTGAACACTGATTCACCCCCCCTCTCAGTGTTCCCATTCATAACAAAGAGGTGATAGAAGACCTTTACCTTGTAGTCCTAGAGGTCCTTTTCTAGTATATCACATTTTTTTGATCAATTTGTCCCTTGGGCCATATGACTTAGAAGGGATCTTCGGTGTTTTAGAGTCACATGTTTGAACAATTTGAGATTCAGGTTCATCTTTGTATAGACATGCAAGCACATGAGCTTCATCCTCTTCAAACTCTTTTTTGGACACTTGTTCTGCGACAAAATTTCCTTTATATGCCTCAAGAGGTTCTTTAGACTCCAGTTTAGATTTTTTTAGAGTTTTCCCATATGACTTAGGCGAGATAGGGAGAGATGTCAAAGATAAGACTGGCTCTATAGTATATTCTCCCATACCATTTTCTTTTATTGTGACCTCTTTTGAAATGTCTTCCATCTTGGATGTGGACGCTACTTTTATTTTCTTAGTGGAAGATTCTCTGTTATTAGGAACAAGTTTATCCGCACTTTCTTTCAATGCATTACAAATTGTGTATAGGTCTATTGGAATCGTCACCTCTACTCCTTCATAAGGAAATTTTACACATTGATGGTATGTGGAAGGAATAAATTTCATTTCATGTATCTAGGGTCTTCCTAGAAGGATGTTGTAAGCCAAAGGTAGATCAAGAACTTGACATATAGTATCTCTGATGAGTAGACCTATTTTGATAGGTAAGACAATTGTGCCCTTGGAAGACCTTTCTTTCTCATCATATGCTTTGATAGTTATCTTCTTTCTAGGATCGATCGCCATTTCTGAAAATCCCAGTTGTGTGATCAAGCTAAAAGAACAAATTTTGAGACCAGCACCTCGATCTATCAAAACGCATTTGACATGATGGTTTTGGATCAAGAATTCAATATGAAAGGGATGGTTATGCAGATGACTCAATGATTTATCATCTTCCTCTAAAAAGGAAATATACTGCGGAGATGTAAGATGACCAACCATAGTCTAGAACCTGTTTAAATCAAGGTTATCAGGAACATTGGATCTGAGCAAAGCTTTGTCTAGAATGGCTCTATGAGTTGGAGATATTCAAAGAAACTCAAACATGGATATTTTTGCATTTGTATGCTAGAGTTGTTGGACAATACTATATGATGTTGGCCTCGTGTCTTTAGGATTTGATGATTTAGAGGCAGCCTTCTATTTAGAAGTAGATGAAAGATTGAAAGGCATCTTGGGGACATTTGATGAGTTTGGAATTTGTCCTTGTAGATGTTTTTGAGCTTGTGATCTAGTAACTCCATTAGCTAATTGATTCTGTCTATCTTTTCTTACAATTGTGATGACATTGCAATGCTTAGATAGGCATGGTTCAACCATATTTATGATAGAATTGTTTCCAGAGTAGGCATAATTGACTTTAGAACCCATATTAGGATGAGAAGAAGAATCTTCTTTACCATGTTTCAGAAATGGTTCCATGAATGTTGTATGACATTATTTATTTTATGATTGTCAATTGTGATTTCTCCATTATCAATTTTGTCTTGTATGGTATGTTTCAAGCGTAAATAGTTATTGGTTTTATGACCCTTACTGTGATGGAAGTCATAGAAATCCTTCTCTTTCCACCATTTTAGTTTAGGTTCAGGATCAAATTGTCAAATCTCAGGAAAAGAGATGATGTTGTTCACTAATAGAGTTTTCATAGCAGATTCCAAGGACTCTCCAAGAGGAGTAAACTTGCATTTAGGATCTGAAGCCCAAGGTTTATAATGAGATGACTTTTTGTTGGACTCTGTGGTTTTTTATTAGGAAGCTTTTATGGCTTGGGTGCCAACAATGAGATTGAAAGTGGGTGCCTTGGATGGGGCACATATAGCATCAACAATGCTATCAGTGACAATGCCTTTATTCTTATTCTAGTTTTTGTTCTTGTCCTTAGAACTAGATCCAGATTCATACTTGTCCTTTTGAAGTATGATGTCTCCTTTTTTCACAAGTACTTTTGAAATTTTGATCACATTATCTACCATCTTATCAAAGGATGTATGATTTTGCATTTGTAAAGGGTACTTGATTTTTGGAACAAGATTATTGATGAAGATTTCCAGTTTCTTAGTTTTTGGAATGGGTCTAGCATATAGAGAAAATTTCTTCCTCCATCTCTTGAGAAATTTCAAGAATGGCTCTCCTAGATATTGTTTCAGATTACAAATGTCAATCATGGTGACTGGATGCTGGATATTGTAGGAGTATTGCTAATAGAATAGTTTGATTAACTCCTCAAAAGTTTCGATAGTTGGAGGCATCCTAGAGAACCAATGAATGGCTGCTCCTCCTAGAGATCGAGGGAAAAGATGCATTAAGTAGGTTGATTCATGCATGAACTCCATAGATTGAGTACAAAATTCTCTGACATGATCTTGAGGATCAGAGTTTCCATCATACTTATCATATTTAGGCATTTCCACTCTCTTTGGGAATGGTGGCATGTACAAGTCCTTATCAAACGGAAAAGGGCATAGGGCCTCCATGGAGAACTTCTTAGGTTCCTTTTCTTTCTCTAGTTTGTTGAGCTTGACTTGCATGGCATGCATCTGTTTCATCATAGCCATGATAGGGGTTTCTTTCTCACGTGTAATGATATCTTCAACATTAAAGTTTGGAGGAAGTTTAGCTCCTTGATGAGTTAACTCTAGAAAGTATGCCTCTCTATCTTCTTTCAAGAAATGCTTCATCATTCTTTTGAAGTTATCATCATTTTGATATTGGGCAATTTCAGAAGGTGTGGGTTCTTGATCTGCACCATGTTGAGAGTGATGTCCTTAAGACCCTTGGTTCATCCCTCCTTGAGACATATTGTTGTTATGAGAGCTACCAGGGATGGATCAATGTGGAGTTGTCTGATAGCTTCTATGAATTGATATAGGAGGGCTTGGTTGATTACCTACGTGAATTGATGCAGGAAGGGTGACATAACCACCTTTCAAGAATAAATTACCAAGAGCATCTTCTCCAAATTTACTAGTGTCCTAGGATTGATGAATGGTCTAGGAAATCACATAAGATGTCTATGAAGAGATTTCAGGTTGTTCTCTTTGTTTTCGTGATGAAGCTCTAGTTTGCACCATTACCTCAGGTGAAGCAAAAGAGAAAGATGAACACCATTGAGGAATGATTTGATTCAAGAAGATCGAATGAAACAACCTATAATACCCCAAAAATGGGCTATAAGTTCATTAATCTTCTATATCTACAAATAGAATGAAATCAACATCGAAGTCCTAATCTAAGGCACATCTAAACATCATCAAATCATAATTGATTATCTTAAATTCTACATCGGGGAATATTCCTAGTAATATTCCTAATCATCATAATTATCTTTAATTTTATAATTATTTGGCAATAAATCACATTTATCCTAAAATTTGATTAATTAAATATTTTGCATATTTAATTAATTAGATTTAATATTTGCCACTTAATTGTTTAATTAAATTTAATTCTATCTATTATTAATTGTATTATTTCATTTTGACAATAAATCAAAATTCCTATGAATAATTGATTAAATTCTTATTTAATTAATTAAAGCATGTTGTCATTATTTAATAATATAATTTTTAATAAAAGTTTGGTAAAATAGTTAATTAACCCATAACTTAATTATTTTATTTCAAAAAGCAGTTAAGTTGAGAATAAATCACTTTATTATTAAATTAATTCATAAATAAAACATGCACAATCATAAAAGCAGACAACTATCAATTATCAATTAAAGCTAAACTCTATTTTGAGTTAAAACTTAGCTTTTGCATGTTTTTGTGACTTAATTATCTGTTATTTAAAAATAACTCAAAAATTAACCTGAGTTATTTGAGTGATTTATGGATTTTTCTCATGCACCTCCAAAGCCCTGGATTTCTATAAAAACAAGGCTCAGCTCTTCATAATTTATCTCTCAAATTTGCATCCAAGCATCCACAAAATTTGCATAATCACGCTGTCGAATTGGAGGCTGAGGAATCAACTTGCGAATTCAAAGCTTTGTGAGATCAATTTCAATTGCATAGTTTTTATATCATAGCATAAAATTTCATAGTTTTCATATCATTGTTAGAATCTTCATTGTTAGATCATTTAGCATTCATTGCATATCAATTTTCAATAGCATTCATAGCATATCAATTTCATCTAACATAGATTTCATATCAGATTAATCATTCTTATTGCATAGAAAAATACCAAAAATATAGATTAATTGCATTCATATTTCATATCTAGATCAATTGCATTCAAATCCTTCATTTAAGTGTCGTCTAGGTCACTGATCTCGATTACAATCTGAGAACATCAATCTCACACCTATTAGAAGGCAGTAAATCGCTTGGTTAGATTAGATTTCAATTTTGCACGATTTTGATTATAGCTAACTTCTAATGTTTTACTGAAGTGTTGTGTCTACAGATCAGGTACAACTTTCACACACACATTTCTGGCACCCACCGTGGGGCAACCAACCTTTGCATGCTGGTTTTGATTTTTTTGGGGAGCTAAAACCCCAAAGTTTCAAAGATTTAATTTTATCTCCCAAACGGCTTATATTTTTGGTCTAAAATTTTTTTTGTAGCTTGAAGACATATTGGGGAAGCTTCAAAAAAAAAATTAAGAATTTTCTAAAACGTTTTGAATTTTTAATAATTTTTTTTCAATTTTTCATAAAAAATTAATTTTTGGTGCAAATCAGAATATTTTTTGGAAATTTTTACATTTTTAGAAAGCTCTTCAAATTATACAGGGGGTCTATTATTTGTGTTTTAAATTTGGATGTAATTTAATAGTTCAAATAGTCAATTTGCAAAAACTAGTCTATTTTGATAAAACGGGTCTCTAGAGCACAAATGAAGAGATTTTTCTAAAATTTTTGCATTTTTGGAAAGCTCTCTATTTTTTAGTAGGGGTCTATATTCTAAATTTCTATTTTTGTGGCCAAAATCATATCAAAAAAAATTAGATCTTGTTGACTAGGTCAAATGCAGTGCAAAAAAAAATTAAAATTTTGTGATGGGTATGCACTTATTTTTCATATGATTCAATGCATGATATGAGTTTTTATTTGGATTAATTTTTGGTTATTATTGCTCCTAAAAATTGATTTTTAGATCTAACCCTAGGGTTTTCATAAGTTGAATATACTTTGCATATCTTGTTTGCTTGTTGGCTTGTTGGAGAGTTCGTAGCTTGCTTGCATAGTAAAGCTCAACAAAAATTGCTAAAAATTAGGTAAAATCTACTAAGCACATTGCAAGGATCCTAGGTATTCTCCTTCATCTAATAACATTTCGATTTGGAACTTAAAATAAATCTCTTATGTGTCAAGCTTGTGTGCATCTTTTCATGCTTTTGATCTATTTCTACACACTTGCATAATTTGATACTAGGTTGTGATCCCTTAAGGATTCATTAAGTAGTCTTAGAATACGTGTGATTGATCTTGATTGCTATCTTGGGTTATTGGACTCGCTAATCCGCTAGCCCCTCATTTCCACCCCGTGGTTGCAATCTCAGCGCCATAAAGGGGAGGGGTCAACAGGACAGAAGCGTTAAGTGTTCCACATGGCAACCCTTTTGTGCTTTTAGGAACTCACTTGTTTTGTAAGTTGGGGACTCATTTTTATCTTATGTGAGGTGTTAAGTGTTCCACCTTGTGGACTCATCTCATATTCACTTTAAGCGTTAAGTGTTCCTCTTTCTGCTTTTTGGGTACTTTTGGTAGATTTGCTTTTGGGAATATATCTGTGCTCACATAGTAATTAGGCCCTATGAACACTATTTGTGATTCTTGAGAGATTGGATTCCTAGAGAAATCTTTCTTGACGATAGAATCCTTGTAGGTAGGGAGGATACTTAGTGCATTTCACATTCAACTTGGTTAGTGTGTCTTCTCTTATTGATCGATACATTCTCTCCCAGGAGAGGTTGATAGATCATGTGGGGTTGACATCATGAGCTTTGGTGAATCAAAATTGGTTAGTGCACCTTCTCTTATTGATTGATACATTCTCTCCCTGGAGAGGTTGATAGATCACGTGGAGTTGGCATCATAGACCTTGGTGAAGCAAAACTTTATCTTAGCGTGTCAGATTAATCTGCTTGCTTTGTTTGGGTTAAAAGTGAAAAGGTGTCAAAAACCTTGGATCTGGAGCCAAGTCCCCTTGTGGTATACTATTGTGAGTCATCTTTAGAGAGGGTTAACCATAGCAAACAATCCCTTCACAGGGCAAACTGCGTTGATGGAACCTCAAGCAGTCATAGCCATTTTCGCTGTGGTAGTGACATCTGCTATAGAAATATCCTTGTGGAAGAAATCTCCATGGGTATGGTTCATTGTTGGGTTGTCAGATCTCCCTAGCAGCTCCTGAAGATTAAGTTCTCAGACCGTGTCAAAACCCTAGTGCACCGGGATTGGAGTTCACCCCTTTGAATCATAAAAGTTGCAGAGTCAAACCATTACTAAAAACCCTAGAGAGGCCAATTTTTCACTTTTAGGTATATGTGTGTTATTGCAAAACTTTTCAGAACATACACAATTCGTACTCTTAGGGATTAGCACAATTTGGTCATTTGATTGTTCATGCACAAGGTTGCCTTTGCCCTTGTTCATTATTTTTAGACGTGCTTGAAATCACTTTCTTGCTATTATGTGTGCTTGTTTATCTACTTGGCTATTAAAAATGATCAAATCTAGTATAATCTTCAAATCTAAACAGTACAATTTGCAAACAATTCAAATCTGAAAACTCAAAATTTGCAAAATCTGAAGTAAAATCCTTTTCTGGAGTTAAAAGTCATCTCAAGAGGTCAGAAAGTCATACGAGTTTCTATCAAGTGTCATTTCATTACAACCCATCTGTCATATGATTGAGTACCCAGTGTCGTATGAGTTTCCATGCCAGCAAATTCTCAAAGTCAAAATCTTGCAACTGTCGTATGAGATTTTCAACTATCGTTTCATTGCTACCCAACTGTCGTATGATAACCAACCCAGTGTCGTACGAGTTTTGATGCCAAAAAATTCTAAGAGTCAAAATCTTGTTTTTAATTGTTGTATGAGTTTTACAACTATCATTTTATAGCATAACCACTGTTGTACGAGTCTGTAGAGTGTCGTTTGGCAAAATTTTGAAGAGTTGTAAGAAAATTGTCAAAATTGCCAGATATTCAGCTTCTTCAGCCTAGTTTCAGAATCTGTCGAACGAATCACTATGTCAAGAATAGATTAGTAGCTATTGAGAATTAGTACAGATGTCTCAAAAAATCAATATACAAGAGGAAGAAGCTCTAATCACTACTATGATAAAGCAGTTGCAAGCTATGCAAGTCCAGCTTGACAAATTTGAGAAAGAAAAGGAACCTAAAGAGTTCTCCATGGAAACTCTATGCTCTTTTCCATTTGATAAAGACTTGTACATGTCACCATGCCCTCAGACAAAATGTGAGCAATGTGACAACCCTTATGATACCTCTTCCATAGAGAGTGACACATCAAGCTTTGGAGACTATGGTGACTATGATGATAGACAATGTAATGATACCTATGACACCTTTGTTCCTAAGAGTCCTCCTCATCGTGTGTTTCCTCTTACTACAAATGGGCTGTCACATTGGATAGATCGTGATGGTGATCCATATGATTCTGATTTTGAAAAAGACTTTGATGGCTTTTGTGGATAATACCTTGATGATGATCCATCTACTACTGCTGAGGACTATAAAATGCATCGTGCTAACTTGAAACATCAATACTACAAGGATCTCTCTTCTAAGGACTCTCCTACTGAAAATAAAGATTACACTCTCAAGAAAGATCATGTTAATGTTGGACCTTTGTCTTGTGATGGTTCCCTTCCATCCCCTACTTCCTTCAATACTTGTACATTTCCTAAAGTTTTCGAGTCTTTCAAATCTCTCACAGAACTTTCATCCAACACAAGCCTTGATACTTTTCATGCGGTTCCCTATAGTTATCCTCTAGGGCTACCTCTTAAAGAAACTCAAGCTAAACTTCACTTGGCTGCAAATACTTTCAATAATGATAAACCTAAAGAGCCTAAGCCTTCATATGCTATAATCCCTACTTCAACTAGTCCTCCACCATCTCTTCCAAAGTCATCCATACAATCCCAACATGCTTTCGTATCCTTAGAAGTGGCTCCATATCAAGAGGACTCTGAAAATGATGAAGAAAAGAATATAAAGAAAGATCAAGATCAAGAACCCTCCATGTCATCCAATCATTTTCATGATGTCTCTTATCCACCTCAGGGTTCTTTTGATCCTACACCCCCTTTCCCATGCATTCCATCATGTCTTAAATCTTCTCCTAAGCAAGATCAAGCTACTACTTACACCGTTGAGGTTATTGACAATCAAAATAACCTTACTACACTTTTTCTTTCCAAAGATGATACTTCCATTAAGGCTGGTAAAAATGGTGTTGTTACTTCCAATGTTAAGCCTGTTGAAAATCAAGAGAAAAATTATGTGCATATACCATCCAAAGATCCTTGTCAAGATCAAAGTCTTCCATCTTCTTGTTCTACCATTCTATGTTCACTTCCACTTTCTACTCTTCCTAAGTCTTTGCAAGCTTCGAATGATCCTATCAAAGAAAATGCTCTTATTCAAGATGTCCAGGATCCTATTGAAAATTCTAATGCTCACTCTGAAGATGCTGATATCCTTGGTTGTCATATAGATGCTAATGAACTTATTGATTATCCTTTTGCATCTTCCACTTCCATCCTTGGACCTCTTCCACCACTACTAAGGACTTCACATCTTCCTTCCATATTGGGTCCTTACGTCCCTTCATTTTCCCCTCCTAACTCTCCTAATTCATCATCTATCTTGGGTCCTTATGTCCCTCCATCTCCTATCTTTCCTCAAGATCAACATAGATGCATACCTTTGAATCCTTTTCATCCATCCACCCATCTACACCAGTCATATTATCCTTCTTCTTCCACACGTCCCAAGTCTTTTGGAAGTAACTTGAATGTTTAATATAAGAAAAAGAAACAATACAAGAATCCATCAAAGAAAGAAGATCACCATGTCTCCTCTAATCGATGTGGGGGCATAAAGTCAAAAGAGATATCTAAGAAGAAAACTACAAGACAAGTATGGGTTCCAAAATCCATCATTCAAGATATTCTCTCTAAGTCATCAAAAGGAAATAAAAATCCTAAGGCTATATGGATTCCAAAGTCTCTCGTAAGAGAGTCTCATGTTGAACAAAAAGTGAAGTTGACATTCAAGCTTTCAAAGACTTCCACCTCATATTCTTCCAAAAACATTCTTCCATTCCATGCACCTGAACCACAACCTCTACTAAACATTCACGTATTCTTTCATTCATGATTCCTCCATTCTCTCACCACCCTTCAAGGTATGTGTTGATGTTGAACTTGCCTTCCTTTCCATCTACCCTTTCACAATCCTTCCATGCATTATCCTTTTTCCTCACTTGCCTATTCCTCCTATCTTCCAACCTCACTCGCTTTACATAAAACCTTATCCTCCATTTTTCTCTTTCATCTCCCTTTCCCTATCAACATCTTTGAGCATGTTATTTTGAATCCTTGGCATATCATGGTTTATCCTTTCAAGGAGCATTATCTAAAAAGCTTGCCTTCTTCCAAAAAAGAAATGAAAAATAAAAAAAAATTGAAAATGTGCCTTGGTGAAAACTTGGAAACAGGCACCTTGGTAGCAAAAGTAAAGAGAAATAAATTCATCCTATGGGTGAAAACCACTCCCTTGTGGCGCCTTGGATAAGTACCATGATGAAAACCTAGCAATCAAGCGTCATGCGTAGTTCTTCTACACATTTTATCTATTTCATCCTCTCTCTTTGATCTTGACAATGTTGATCTATACACGAACATTTGGCTATCTTGTGAGCTATCTTATGATGATCTTGCTTTCATTCCCTTCTTGTTTAGCCTTCATGTCTATCTTCCTCCATTCATTATAGCCTTTCGCTATCCTTTTCCCCTTTGGTCTTGATCTAATAAAGAAAGAAAGAAAGAGTAAAACACAATGTTATGAAGCCTCTTGACATGTCTACTTCTTTGGACTACATCCTATCCTACTCTGGCACTATGCTTTTGTGACTTATCCTATGCTAGCCTTTCATTGCTTGTCCAAATGCACTTTACATGACAATTTTTCCCTAGCTTGGGTATTCTTGAGGAGTTTTCCCTCGAAGATTTCTTCCCTTCATTATCCTTTATTCTCGTGTCTTCCATCTCTTCCACCAGCTTGTCAATCCCTCTTGTTCTCCACCTTGCTAGACATTGGGACTGCATGATATGATTTTTTTGGGAGTTTGCAAATGAAAAAAAGAAGCTATCAAATATACCAAATATTAGAACTAGTATCAGAACAAGTATTAGAACCAGTATCAAAACAAGTATCAAAACACCTACTGGGGCTACACCTTTTGTTTTAGTTTATGGGTCTGAGGTGGTACTACCTATTGAGGTTGAAATCCCATCACTCAGAATCAGAATGCATAGACTTGTCACTGATGAAGACTACAGAGTGTCTAGGTTACAAGAACTTGAATTACTAGATGAGCGCAGGAAAGTAGCGTATAATCATCTCAGAGTGTATCAGAAAAGAATGTCTAGAGGCTACAACAAGAAAGTTAGACATAGAGAATTTCAGGTTGGTGATCTAGTGTTGAGAGAAAATCCTAAAAATCAATCACATCAAGAACGCAAGGGGAAGTTCGAACCCAATTGGCTGGGTCCCTTTGTAATCACTGCTACTTTTGACTCTGGTGGCTATCAACTCTCAACGACTGAAGAAGAACAGCTCTGAGAACCAATCAACATTCTCCATCTGAAGAAATTCTATGCCTAAGGCATTCAGTGCTTGGTAAATGTCCTGAAAAAATCTTAAAAATCAGAAAAAGTCCTAAAAAATGGAACATCTTGGTGAAAACCTAGCAATAGGCGCCTTGATGATTCACAAAAAAAAATTTAAAAAAATCCAAAAATTCAAAAAAATTGAAAAAATGAAAAATACAAAAAAAAAGAAAAAAAGAAAAAGTGCCTTGGTGAAAACCTGGAAACAGGCGCCTTGGTAGCAAAAATAGAATCTCTGCCAAGATGGTAAAAACCTGGCAATTAAGCGTCACTTGTTTCAAAATGCTCCATCTATCAACGCAATCTTGGTCTTTCCCAGCTTTCAGTCTTGCTTTAGTTTGTACATATCTCCCGGTTTGTTTCAATATTTCCAGTTTTCAATAAGTCGGTCTGTACACCAACCAGCTCAAGCGTCTGTATCCTATCAATGTTTAACACTTGGGGGAAATCAATTTCATATCCTATAGCCTCCAATGTATCTTAGATGTATCCTATCCAGTCAGAGTCCTTTGAAGCTTCAAGTTGAGTCAGTCAGTCTGTCTCGTCTCCAGAAAGGATTTTGCATCTACAAGAACGCAATCAAACATCAAAACTCAACTGAAAATAATCTATGCTTTTTACATGCTTTTATCTCCTTGTATGCTTACTGATTCACATTGAGATTTTTGCATATTGTGTCCCTTCGAGCTCTTCGATGATGTCCTTTATAGGATTTAGAGAGTGATGACTGGGGGCATAATCTTTTCTTTGTCTTCTGCTTGTATGTGAAAATCTAACAACTTTGGAAATTCTGGATTGAAATGGTGTCCGACTATAAGAGCCTCTATCTCGAATTGGATGGCCATACGTACCTCGACCATTGATACCTAGACAATTCAAGGAAGTTCGATCTAACTATTGTCTTTTTGAGTAAGTTCTTTCTCCTACTGTGGAACGCAATCTTGCCTAAGGATGTGAATGATAAAGGGTCACTATGGGTAATTCACATTGGATTTAGAATGATCTCTTGACTGTTTGATGTGTTTGCAATGCAAGGTGTACTCAAGTCATCACGACGTTTATGTTTTGATGCTTGTACAAATTGCTATATCAAAATGGACATGATATTCAAGTCATCCTGGCGTTTGTGCCTTGGTGCTTATATCTGATCCAACATTCCGAAAACAAATCAATATTCATATGTCCATGGTTGTATAACCAGTGGGTGTTGTATTGATTCTTGCACATACAAATCAATATTCATATGTCTATGGTTTCATGGCTAGTGGGCATTGTATTGATTTATCCAATTACATAAAAGTTCAATGATGATAACAAATTGACATATGATCAGTGACTAGGTCCTAGGTCTTAGGTTGCATTTCATTTTGCATGTCTCATTGCATTTTGCATGTTTGCATGATCTCACAATGATTAAATGAACTTCAATGCTTAAATGATTCTTCAAATCATATCTTCAAGTCTAACAAGAACTGAATCTCACATGAAGGTTCCTCCAATGAAATAGCAAGTAGAATCCTTTTTCGGGATCAAAATTCAAATCTGAGATCATTCATATTATTAATTGCTTGCATAATCAACCTTCAAACATCACAGAAATCTAGTATTCAACTTAACTGATTATCTTACATCAAACTATTGAAATTTCAACTTGGTCAACCATGGTCAACTCATGGTCAAACCTAGTCAAACTTGGTCTTTTGGGACCTTCCAACGATGCAGAATGTGTTCTTGAATGTGTTTCACCACACTTCTCAAATCAATTAACATTCTTCTAAACTCTAACGCTGACTTTTCTTGTCAGATTTCAATTTTAATCCCGAAGGGGGCATGGTATTTCACATCATTCAAAGTCTGTCAATCAAATCTATCAATATCTTTCATTAGTAATCAAGACAAACAATCACATCTAGTTACTGATTCATCAAAAGTTCTCATCGCTCGGGGCAAATCTATCATCACTTGGGGCATATCAGATTCATCAAGATCCATATCAATCTGGTATTCTCCTAATCTTGTAAACTGTATCAGTTTTTGCAACCATCATATCATAGTGTTCTTTCCTTGGTTCTTCGACGACTGAAGGGTTTGCATGTGATACCTGCTAGTTCTGCTAAGACAATCGAGTCTAGAATGGGTCACTCACTTCTTTGCAATCCTAAGGTTTGGAATCAGGCGTTTTGACACTTTTTCACAATCATAGGTTCATTTTCTATTATAGTAAACATTATCTTTGGTCATTCAGGACCTATTATCTCCATATCAAATCAATATCAATCAGCTTCTGTCTCATATCAATTATCAATTTCAAACATCAGTTTCATATCTCTATCAAACACAGACTATCTTTGAACAACTGTGCTTCACATAGTAATTCAAAGAGGGGCAAAATGTAATACCCCAAAAATGGGCTATAAGTTCATTAATCTTCTATATCTACAAATCGAATGAAATCAACATCGAAGTCCTAATCTAATGCACATCTAAACATCATCGAATCATAATTGATTATCTTAAATTCTACATCGGAGAATATTCCTAGTAATATTCCTAATCATCATAATTATCTTTAATTTTATAATTATTTGGCAATAAATCACATTTATCCTAAAATTTGATTAATTAAATATTTTGCATATTTAATTAATTAGATTTAATATTTTCCACTTAATTGTTTAATTAAATTTAATTCTATCTATTATTAATTGTATTATTTAATTTTGACAATAAATCAAAATTCCTATGAATAATTGATTAAATTCTTATTTAATTAATTAAAGCATGTTGTCATTATTTAATAATATAATTTTTAATAAAAGTTTGGTAAAATAGTTAATTAACCCATAACTTAATTATTTTATTTCAAAAAGCAGTTAAGTTGAGAATAAATCACTTTATTATTAAATTAATTCATCAATAAAACATGCACAATCATAAAAGAAGACAACTATCAATTATCAATTAAAGCTAAACTCTATTTTGAGTTAAAACTTAGCTTTTGCATGTTTTTGTGACTTAATTATCTGTTATTTAAAAATAACTCAAAAATCAACCTGAGTTATTTGAGTGATTTATGGCTTTTTCTCATGCACCTCCAAAGCCCTGGATTTCTATAAAAACAAGGCTCAGCTCTTCATAATTCATCTCTCAAATTTGCATCCAAGCATCCACAAAATTTGCATAATCACGCTGTCGAATTGGAGGCTGAGGAATCAACTTGCGAATTCAAAGCTTTGTGAGATCAATTTCAATTGCATAGTTTTTATATCATAGCATAAAATTTCATAGTTTTCATATCATTGTTAGAATCTTCATTGTTAGATCATTTAGCATTCATTGCATATCAATTTTCAATAGCATTCATAGCATATCAATTTCATCTAGCATAGATTTCATATCAGATTAATCATTCTTATTGCATAGAAAAATACCAAAAATATAGATTAATTGCATTCATATTTCATATCTAGATCAATTGCATTCAAATCCTTCATTTAGGTGTCGTCTAGGTCACTTATCTCGATTACAATCTGAGAACATCAATCTCACACCTATTAGAAGGCAGTAAATCACTTGGTTAGATTAGATTTCAATTTTGCACGATTTTGATTATAGCTAACCTCTAATGTTTTACTGAAGTGTTGTGTCTACAGATCAGGTACAATTTTCACACACACACAACCTTGTCAAGATTGGATTGATTGAAGATATATTGGACATAAATGAAGGATACTATGCCCCAGTAGTATGGGTAGATGCCCAAAAGATAGCAGACATGAGTTCGCAACACTTAGCCATTTTGAAGATTGATTAAAGATTGACGATTCTGACAAGGTTTTGACACAAGATGAAAAAGGATCAAATTGATAAATCGGAAGGCTAGATCAGACTCAAGAGGCCACTTTAGGAAAATGATTGGATTCTTTCTAGTTTCTTCTTTGTTCCTAACACAATGATTTATTTGACAGATTCTGAAAGTAGGCTGTAAAAGCTAGATTTCTGGCAATTTGGACAACTTTCTGGCAATTTTTCAAAAATTCTCATACAACTTTCTATAGGTTCATACAATAGTGGGTAGGCTCTGAAATGATAGTTGACAAAGCTTGTACAATAATTGCAAAGCTCGCATGACAATTAATAGTAGATTTTGACTTTTTGTTTGTGATTCTTGACAAAGCTTGTACGACAATATACAAGCTTGCATACGACAATACAGGGGTTCTGAAATGACAATGGTCAAAATTTGTATGACTTTCTGACCCTGTGGGATGACTTTTGACAAAGCTAGATTTCTGGCAATTTGGACAACTTTCTGGCAATTTTTCAAAAATTCTCATACAACTTTCTATAGGTTCATACAATAGTGGGTAGGCTCTAAAATGATAGTTGACAAAGCTTGTATGATAATTGCAAAGATTGCATGACAATTGATAGTAGATTTTGACTTTTTGTTTGTGATTCTTGACAAAGCTTGTACGATAATATACAAGCTTGCATATGACAATACAGGGGTTCTGAAATGACAATGGTCAAAACTTGTATGACTTTCTGACCCTGTGGGATGACTTTTGACTCCAAAAAGGAATTTTGCTTTAGATTTTGCAATTTTTTAGTTTTTCAGAATCAGTGTGTTTGTAAAATTATCTGTTTAGATTTTAAGATTATTCCGGGAACATCTATTTCCAATAACCAAATAGATAAACAAGAACATAGAACAGCAGACTAGTGATTTCAAGAACGTCTAAAAATAATGAACATGGGACAAAGCAACCCTATGCATGAACAATCAAGTGACTGAATGTGCTAATCCCTAAGAGTGCTAATTGTGTATGTTCTAGAAAGTTTTTCAATAATGCACATATTCCTAGAAAATGAAAATTTGGCCTCACAAGGGTTTGTAGTAATGGTCTGACTCTGCAAATTTTGTGATCTCAAGAGGACAAACTCCAATCCAGGCACACCATGGTTTTGACATAGTCCAAGAATTTAATCAATTAAGAGCTGCTAGGGAGATCTGATAGCCCAACAAGAGACCACACCTATGAAGATTTCCTCCACAAGGACATTTATATAGCGACTGCTACTACCATGATGAAAATGGCTATTACCACTTGAGGTTCCGTCCACATGGTTGACCCAATTAAGGGAATGTCCACTATGGTTAACCCTCTCTAGAGGTGACTCACAAAAGATACCACAGAGGGACTAGATCAGATTCAAGGATCTAGGTTTCTGGTACTATCCAAAAAAGAAGTAGAGCATAATCCCCTAGCCTCTTTACTTCACCAAAATAAAGCAGACAGATTAATCTGACAGGCTAAGATTGAAACTATCTCACCAAGATCTATGATGTCAACAACTCATGGTCTATCAACCTCTCTGGAGAGAGAATGTATCAATCAAAATCCAAGGACTACAAACCCAGTAGAACACAAGACAATCTTAGTATCCTCCCTACCTATAAGGGGATCCTTCGTCAAGAAGAGCTTCGCATGCATGAACAAGTGAAAGAAGCCCACTCTCTCAAGATCATCCACAAATAGTGTTCATAGGGCCTATTTACTATATGTAACAGAAATGGGAAAAGAAAAATCTATGTTCATTTTATAGCCCAAAATGAAGTCTGTGATATGAAAATAGGAAAAGTCACACAAGCTTCACATGTGAGAGTTTGTTTTAATCCAAATCAAAGTGTTATCAGATCATAATAGAATACCTAAATTCCTCGCAATGCGCTTAGTATATTTTACTTGTTTTAGCAATTTTTCTTGCACTTTTCCAATTAGACTCAGCAAATATCAATCAGAAATAGAAGATATCAATTGTTAGGGTTAGCTGTTAGTCCAAATCTGAAAATCAAATCTAAAAAAATGCCTAAAATTCTGAAACAACAATTGTATCTTGGTATCAAAACTTGTACGACAATGGGTTACCTCCTAGATGATAGTCTAAAAACTCGTATGATGGTGGGTGTCTTAGCAAACGACAATGTAGCTCTCAAAAGATGATTTTCAATTTCTAAAATGAAACTCAAAAATGTTGAAAGTCGTACGACACCCAGAAGGTCCTGGCATGAGTTTCTGATAAAACTCGTACGAAAATTATACGGACAAAGAGTAAAATTGCAAGATTGATCAGAAAATGATAGAAAATAGATAGAAATTGATAGAAGTGAAATGGAAACCCATTTCAGGGCCCCATGATGGGTGCCAAAAATGTGTGTGAAAATTGTACCTAGCTGTGGACACAACACTTCAGTAAAACATTAGAGGTTAGCCAAAAATCAAAATCTTGCAAGTAATTGAAACTAAGCTAACCAGGCGATTTACTGCCTTCTAGTAGATGTGAGTATGTATTCTCAGATAAGACCGAGATTAGTGACAATGCAACACCTAAACGAAGGATTTGAATGTAGAAGATGGATATGAAATGAAATTAGATTTAATCTTCTTTTTTTTTTGGATTTTGTATGCAATTAAGATTGAAAAACTTGATATGAATCTAATCTAGAAATGAAATTGAGATGATATGAAGATTTATCTAAGAATGATATGAAAACTATGAATGCAAAGCTATGATATGAAAACTATGAAACTATGACCAACAATGAAAGATCTCACAAATTGCCTGTCGCAAGTGCTTAATCCTTCAATTGCAAATTCGCTAGAGTAGTTGTGCAAATTCAAGGTGGGTTAATTGTGAAGAGCTGAGCCTTGATTTTATAGAAATCTAGGGCTTTGAGGATGCATGAGAAAAGCCATAAATCACTCTTGATAAAATTAGGTTGATTTTTGAGTTATCAAGAAATCAGAGATAATTTACTCACAAAATCATGCAAAAATAGCTTTTTAACTCAAATCAAAAGTTTAGATCAGCTTTCAACTCAAAATAGATGTTGAGTTTCCAAAAGATAACAACTTGAATTGGTTTTTTGATTTAAAGTTTAACTACTCTTTCAAATGTGCATAGATAATTATGAATTAATTAAATAAATAAAGTGATTTATCTTCAACTTAACTGATTTTTGAATTAAAATAATTGATTTATGGGTTAATCAATTATTAAATCAAACTTTATTCAAAAACTATATTATTAAAAATTGACAACTGACTTTAATTAATTAAATAAGAATTTAATCAATTAGTCATAGGATACTTTGATTTATTGTCAAAATAAAATAATACAACTTAGGAATAAATGTAATTAAATAATTAAGTGGCAATATTAAATTTGATTAATTAAATATTCAGAATATTCAATTAATCAAACTCTAGGATAAATATGACTTTATCACCAAATAATTATTAAATCAAAGATAATTAGGATAAATAGAAATATTGTTAGGAATATTCTCTGATGGAGAATTTAGGATAATTAATTAGGATTCGATAATGTGCAGATGTGCCTTAGGTTAGGACTTTGGTGTCGATTTCATTCGATTTGAAGATGTAGGAGGTTAATGAACCTATAGCCCATTTTTGGGGTATTACATGAACTTTGCAGTTCAAAGTTCAAACTTTACTTTGCATTCCCCCGACATTTTTATGCATGTGTTTTCTTTTGGGTAGCAAAAAAGTTTTATTAAGTAATGCATGTTTTGCCTTTTCCATATTGAATCTTGAACCTTGAACCATCTTTTTGTAGTTCAAAGTTCAATTTTAAAAATGCACTTAACCTTCTGCATCCCCGTGTTTTCATTTGCTCCGACATCTTTGGATTTTGTCTTCTTGAATATTGAACTCCTAATTTTTAGTTCGTAATTCAATAATCTTCATGCGTCATGCTTTAGTCTTGTCTTAGTCATGTGTTTGTCAAGTAACAAGAGCATTGTGAATCATGAACTTTGAACTTCGCTCCAAACGGTTCAAGGTTCAGAATTTGAAATGCAATAATTACCGAATATTTGAGACTCGTGCCAAATATCACTTTCATTTCAAGATGAGTTTGAAATGATGTTGAAGTGAAGTCCACCTCAGCATTTTATAGGTTATGCAGAGATGAAATAAATGTGATTAGACGTGCTTAGTAAATAACAGCAAGAATCGTTAATTAGTGGCAGGCTATCATGATTACCAAAAAGGAAACTTAAGCGTATCTGTTAAATTCCCTATTTTATTTCCATTTATGTTTGTGAGAAACTATTGGTAGTATAACCAGAAGTGAAGTGCAGTGAAGGTAATCACACAAGGACAAGGGAAAAGCACCGATGAGTTTACATAAATATCCTTTATTTTTTATTTTCTGGTTCCAGATTTATCTATTGTAAGAAAGGAAATCTAGATCTTCCTCTTAGCATTTTCTTGAGATCATTTGTTAAGTTTTGCAATGTCTAGTCTTAGCATGTCGACCTTAAAGGTCAAGTTTGTAAAAGAAAACAAGTTTTCTCCTATAAGCAGTTGTCTCCCTGAAATGAGAGATATGAACCTTATGGATGAAGATATAGAATAAATTGTCCATAGGTTGAAAAGCACGGAAAATGGAACTTTAGCCACCAAAATTATAGCGAGTGTGTTATTAGAAGCTACCAGTTTTCCCGAAGTGACTCTATGCCCTAAATTGGTGATGGAGTACAAAAATAGATATGATAGGAGTAATAAGTGAATTCATTTTCCCTCTAGAGGCATACTGATTTCAATTAATAGGGAAATAATCATGGCTACTCTGAGGATTCCTCTAATGGACATCTATGGCGATTGGAGTTTTGAGAAAGCCCAACAAGAATTTTCCCAGAACAAGAAAGATTATAGAAATAATATTTCTAAGGACTAGTTGTTAAAGCTTGAAAAGGGAGGTTCTAGGTTACCTAAACCATTGAAAAAGGACCACTTGATTAGAGAAGTATGTGACATCATTGTCATGCTAGGCATGCTAAAAGGTAAACCTAATGATATCCTTTGGGAGGATTGGATGTACATTTTTATCCAAGTTGTTCTAGCTGAAGGATAATATATTGATTGGGAAAAGATAATAGCAAAAAATATTCATGAAGAATTATCCCAGTCTACAAAAGCTTCAATTTTTTATTTGCCTTCGTATTTATTTGATGCCCTCCATTTGCAAAATTTGGGATGGTATGCCACATGAGTAGTGGAAAGATGATATGAAAATTTATGAATACCGCCCTTTTCTTTAGAAAAAGAAAAATTCAGAGGATTCTCAGAGGGTTTAGGACACATTCTTGGCTAAGCTCATTTTCAAGCTAAGAGGAAAAATCAACTGCAGAATGTCCAAAGAAGCTATGCAGTTAATCAAAATTTATGGGAGCTTTTATTTACAATTCCCAACTTTCAGTTATCTAAGAGTGGGAGGTTACAGTGGTGAACCTTTGAAGCTTCCGAGGTACTATCTAGATAAGTTTGTCTTATTTGAAGTTTGTAGACAACTTCTCTAGGTGGAGGTGAAATTTAAGATCAAGAGAGGTGCAGGCTCTATTTTCCCTATTGACTTAGGTCATTACTATTTTAGGGTAATGCATGCTACATCATCCATGGATGTAGAATTAAAACTAATGAACCTCCCCTCTTTCTAGAAAAGGAGTTATTTTGATAGCAAGCACTTCATAGAAAATCATTTCAAGATTGATGCTACTTTCCTTCACCAACCAAAGGTGGAATATTTTTTGGGCCGACTATGTTGACAAGATTGAAGTTGAAAGAAGACTTCATTCTAGGTTTTCCTTGAGACAGATTGTGTTACTTTTCCTACCTTTCAAAATCTAAGGGCTCAAATTCAAAGATGATGAAGATGTGTTAGAATCTAGATATGTAGAGCTAAATGATGATGTAGTGGGTAGGAAAATAGGCTAGAGGAGAAAAGAAGAGGAAGATGTGAACATTTTGTCTCAGGACGTGTTCAAAAGAACATATAAATGGTTGAAAGGAATGAGTAGAAAGAAGAAACAAGAGACTTCTGGACCAATGACCATAAAAATTTCCAGGATTTCTAAACTCACAACTTCTCCTGTATAGACTGACAAAGTTGAAAAATTTCTTCTTGCGGGTGAATTTAAATCTAGAGCTGAAACACGTCCAGAGGAGGAAAAACCAATCATTGAACACTCTGTGAGAGTCACAAGAACCAGGAGCAGAAGGAAGGAAAAGATAGATAAGGTTCCTTGCATTATGCTAGATCCAGATACAGATGAAGGTGACTCACAACCTCAAGGGGGACTTGGGATGGATAATACACCATTTAACTCATCAAGAGCTAAGCTATCAGGAGTAGGTCAGGAGGACCTGGCAATATTAAATAGTTCCATCATACAAACTCTTGTAGGAGATTCCATACCAAAAACCCCAAATTGGTTGGAGTTATTAGCAAGTAAGAAAAGGAGCATTGTACCCATTTCTACTCCTATTGGAGATTTAGTCAACAATTATTTGGAAAAAACACCTAGAGAAAAGAAGCCAAAGGTAAAGGATATGGTGGATGTGGATTCTCTTGGATATATTTTTAAGTTTATGAGGTTTTCCATTCCAAATCCTGGTTTACTCCTTTTGCAAGTTTTATTTCTCTGGTTTAGGTTTTCCAAAATTCATCAAATTTTCCATAACTAAGTTTGAAAACCCTTGCCATAGGTTTTGTCCTTGATAAAATATTGTTTCTTCATGTAAACCCTTAAGTTAGCCCTAATTCTTATATTTCATCGTTACTTTTTGGCCACTTAATTGTCTTGATCATGCATGTGATTATTTATGTCAGGCGTTTCCTGAATTGTGTAATATTGTTTCATGTCTCTAAGTTATTTGGTGAGCTGGCGAATGTGTTAAGCCCATGTTCTGTTTCATGTTAGTCGCTAAGTCTAGAAGTTTATCCGTGGTTACCTCAACCTTTGAGTGAATCAGCGAATATGTTGTTTCCTATTCACTTATTTCCCGGTGGTTTCCTGTTAACATTCAGTGACCTAGCGTGGCGGTGATCTCTTATTCTCAGAATTGGGCAGTTAAGACTTGTATCATCCAGTGATCTAGTGAGGACCATTGATTATTTGTAAGATTGACAGTCATGTTTTATTCTCAAAGTGTTTGGGTCCTACATAAAATGATTTGGTGATTCGGCGACTGTGCTATAAGTTCAATGTCCTCTAAGTTGGTGGCTCTGACAATTTGGCTTAGTAGATTTGACAAAAGTGGGTTTCTCTTTTGTTCACCTGATCTCAAAATTAAGTAGTAAAGTTCTAAATCTTATGGAAACTTGGTGAATGATAGTCATGTGTTCTCTTAAAAGGTTGGTTATGATAAAAGGCATTCAGCAAATGGGCAAATCAAATGGTTAGGAAAGCTATAAACCTTTAGTCTCTTGATCTCATGATGGAATAGTCAGTGTTTAAAACATTGGGAGATTCAGTGAACACTTTGTTCACCAAGTCTCATAATCAAAAGGTGACTGTCTTAGTGGTTTAGTGCATTAATGATGGCCGTCGATTGATGTTAAGATCAACGGTTGACTCAAAATCTTAGTTTGAAACATATAGTTAGGAAAGAATTCAGTGACTTAGAGAATAAGCTTGTTTGCTAATTCTCACATTAAACATGCAATTAAGTCTTCCTTTTAGCAAATAAGAAAAGCCTTCGATCGCCAAATCTCAGAATAAATTACCAGTTAAATAGAGCATTAAGAGATTAAGAGATAGCCGTTGTCGCTAATTCTTTGGATGGTGACTATGGTCAGATGCTTGGGTAATGTTTTCTTTGTTCACTAGTTTGATAAATGGAGGATCAGTTAAGAGATTGGTTTTGAGATTAAGCAAGATCTTTGATCACTAATTCTCTGAATATAAGCTAGGGTTAACTTTTCATTAAGTAATCATGAGAGCCTTTAGTCGCTAGATCTCTGAAACGGGCTCAGTAAAAGAAAATAATAAAAGAAAGGTTACAGACCATTGCTATGTGGATAAAGTACACTGTCAAGTTGGAGAAAAAGAAAGTGGCCATCCAATCAGTTTTAAAGGAGGGTTTATTATGTAAATAGGGTTTTAAAGTATAAAACTATAATCATTGCTTTTCTGCCTTGTTTTTGAGTTTTTTAAATCTATTTGTCAACATCCCAGCATCGGCTAGCACTAATTTGAAAACTAGTGATATGTGAAATTGAATGCAGAAGTAATTAAAGTTAGATTTGCAATGATTTTGGCAATTGCACGCATTCAATTTTCATCGATAAATAGGCTAAACTCATTGTTTTCTATGGTTGAGATCACTTGAAGAGAATTGTGTTTTCTTAAGCAATCACAGAGTGCCAAGAAAATTAAGTTTGCAGAGTTGAGAGAAATTGTGCAGAAAAAATGAGTCAACCAAAGCCGAGCGTGACTTCTTCCAGTGGTGAAGCCAAAGCCAAAGGTGGTGAAGATAGAAACAAGCCAAATTACTCAAATGAGTTTATCAAATTGTTTCCTAGTTCCAGTCAGAACAAAAGAGCCCTTGACGATGTCTTTGAAGATATTCTAGGTCATTACAGAGATCATGTCACACCATCTTTCTCAGGTTACACTCTTTTTAGTTATTTTTATAGAAATAGGAGTAAGTAGGTACCTATTTGTCATGGTTGGGCTTTGGGTTTAGGGAAACTAGTTGTCCCTAATGTGTTTTTATATATGGACTTAATTGTTGCACTAGCTAGGTCTTATCATCTGTCACCTTTAGCTACTCTTGACAGGGGTTCTTTCATGAGAGCTTTTGGTTTTTATACATCTTCCTCTATTGAAATTGATTTGAACAAAGAAAGAGAGAGGTATACAAGTCATATAGGGTTAGTAAAAGACCAGATGGTTAGGCATATCAAAAAGCAAGGTAGATATATAGCTCCCCTCCCTGCTAGCATGAATGCCCCTTACCAGTTCAAATCCCTCCATTACTATATGAGGCAGACATGTTATGGGTTGTGTAGAGTTTTGGGAATACACAGGGATGGAGAATTTTTTCCAGCTAATCTTTTGATGATGATCTTAGATATCTAGAACTCTCTAGTGAACACTGACTATGATTACATCTAGTATGTAATCGATAGGATGCATGTAGGGTTAATGTCTATCAAAGAAAGAAAGAGGCCCATCAAGTTCTTGCATTACTCTATGTTGATGCACTTAATTCTATTTTTCAACATCAATAGTTTTGATTTGAATATGCTAAAACCAAGATTCACCTTCCAAGACCAGCATGATCCAGTGCAACTATGGTTAAGGATATGGAATTATACTTCAAATGAGTGTGACTTTTGTGTTTTCTAGAATATAATTGTTTTTTCCATTCTGAGATTGCTAGGCATCAATGTTACAAGGTTACCAACAAAGGTTCTTAAACTCCTAAGACCCATGCAATTGGAGGAAAAATGGGAGGGAAACCATAATTGGGGTGATTTCTACATTGGGAAAAATTATAGAATTTTAAGAGTTTACGGTTGCCCCCAACCCCCACATTTGCTACCAAAATTTGTGCCACCAAGAGTTGCCTCTTTGGAATTTATTTGGCAGTTGATGTGGACAAGCAGAGACCTTTTGGGCACTCATAGGAAAGGTACTTTCATGCCTAGGTAGTTTAGAATTGGTGATTTCCTAATTGATGAGAGGGCTTTCCCAGAAATTAGCACTTGGCTAAATCATTTCAAGATGATATTTGGTGCTTGCAGACATGTGGACCCTGAGCATTTCATTAAGATTGCAAGATTAACACTAATTCCTAGTATTGGTGTCAATAGGGAGCATGAGGCTCTAGATGAGGAGGATGTGATCAGAAATGTTGTGGAGCAAGATGAAGTTACTAAGAGATGGAGCAGGTATTTTGACCTGATAGATTTACAAGCTTAGTTGAAAGGGGCCCAAATTCCTTTTGAGGGTTTCTTCCCTAACCTTCCCTACATAAAAAGGATTGACAAGATGATAGAGATGCATGACACTCTATCAGATCAATTGGAAAAAATGCTTGAGAAGAAGAAAAAAAAGAAGGGGAATAATTACTCATCCTCTGATTATGAGGAATTCTCTGATGGATCCCAAGAAGGAAATAGCCCACCACAAGTTGGAAATTCACTAGTTATTGATCCTATTGAAGACCAGCCAGAGGTAGAAAACCTTCTAGAGCCACCATTGAAGAAATAGAGGTTTGAAGAGGGAGAGCCTTCCAAGAAGAAAAAATGGAAAAGGGTGATTGATAGAGCATATGCTCTTGTGCCAGGTGATAGGGCATACCATCACCAACTAAGAAAAATAATAAGAGCTAGCAAGATGGTGGCCACTAATGAGGGAGATGAAGAAAAATCCCTGTGGTTAGGATAGGGTATCAAAGAGGTGTATCAGGAAGAGTTTTGAGTGATGACCAATTCATCAATAGTGATGAACTCAAGAATTTTCTTATCTTGAGAAAGTAGCAAGAAGTGGCTAAGGCTATGCTTGAAGGAATGGAGCCAAGTGAAGAAATTTTGAGGGCTTTAGCTTCTTATGATCCTAGCCTTGAGGCTATAATTGTAGAAGAAGCCAGAGAAATGGTTAGATCAAGTGGAATGCTTCTGACTCCAGGATGGGATTTGACCTCTGCTTTTATCATTGATTAGATAAGAAAGCAACCATAGGGTAGTTTATCTTATGAGGTTCATATTGGTGATATGATCAGAGGAAGTGGCTATGACCCTAATTCCTAGGTTGTTGCAATCTAGTCTATAGCCCCTAAGACTCAAAAAGAAATCTCTAGTAAGTATAGAGGATCAGATGGAAGGAAATAAAATCATATGGACTATACAGAAGACAAATGATCTTGAGGTCTCCAAGGAAGTGACCCATCTTGCTAACCTAAATGAAGAAAAGACAACTCAGTTGTCTGAAAGGTATTTAAATTATTTGAGAGTTCAAACACGGTGGCCAAAGATAGAGATTTGAAGATGATGAAGATCAAGCAGTTGGAAGATGAGTTGGTAGAATTGAGGGTTAGGCTTAAAGAAGCCTCAAAGGCAGTTCTTCCCCCTCCTTTGCAAATTGAGGCCCCTCCTCAGATAGATATAGAAGTTCCTGATTAGCCTATTGAGGACTTAGAGAAAATAAGACTAGATGCATCTTTGGATACTGTAGCAAGGATTGTGCAATATAGGAATGGAAAAATAAAGGAAAGGATGGAGTCAGTCCATCAATCAGTCAGTCTACTACACCAGGCCAATGGTAAAGTGAATGAGTCATTAATCACTTTGAAGCCACTATATAGTCCATGGTTAGGGAGGAGCTTATTGTTTGATAAGCTTAATGGTTTGCAAGAGTATAGACCTAATATTCCTAAGATAGTGACTGAAGTTTTTGAAAAGATTGGTTTGGTATGTGCTATATCAAATTTTTTTAACAGTAAGTCTAACTACATAAAAGCCAAGTTGGCTATGTTTGATAGGAATTACAATAATTACTTGCCTTCAATATATGATGATGATGGGGGTATAATCAGTTTAAATGAGTGGAAGGAATCAATGGATCAGTTGGTAATTAAACAAGATGATTTCCTAAAAAGTGGCAATGCCTTAGACTTGGAAAGATGCAATAATATAATTGATAGTTTATTTAAAATTGAAAGTGATTGCATATGGTTTGTGGTAGAGGCTAAAAGTATAATTGATTCCATGTGGGACCAATAAATCAATTCACTACAAGAATTTTAGGCCTATAATTGGCCATCTAATGATGATGTGGCAACATCAGACATAATGAAAAAGAAGAAAAAGAAGAGGCCAGCTGCCTAGATGACAAAAGAGGAAGAAGAATAGAGTTCACATGGCACCTGATCTAGAATTAAAGGCAGAGCATGTTTAAAACAAAGGATGATGTAGGTTAGCCTATAATGGTAGTCATCATTCATGCAACTACTTGTGTAACTACTCTGAAATATCTTTAGACAAAGGTGCCACCTATAAAGTTTATAAGTAGTTGAGAACTAGTTTTTGTTGTTGTAACCACTGCCTTTTGGTTTGTACTTTTTGTCTTTAGTACAAGTCATTTTCCCAGCCATCTGAAGCTTGTTGCATCCTTTTGAGTATTCCAAGATGGCTGTGGCTACATATAGTAGGTTTTTGCTCTTTTCAAGGGCAGTTAATACATTTTGTAAAGAAAGTTCTGAAATGTAGAACCTTATTTCTCTGAAGTCATGATGATACTTTAATGACACATTTTGAATATTAATAAAAAGATACTAGAACTCTATTGCTTCTATTTTTTGTCTTTGTGTATGGATGATTTAGTTTTCTTATCCATTAAATTTTAAGGCTTTTCAATGCATTGTTCACAAGGTGAATATAGGGGTTGAACTTAAGTTCTTTCAAGGAAAGAGTGAAGTCTTAAGGGGGGTCTCTGTGAACTAATTGTCCATGTATGAATTTGATAGTAGGTGTAGGAATTAAAAGAATGGGATGTCAGGCATTTCATTTGGTTTTTAGTATAGTTGTCTTGATAGAATTTTGTGGAGGTAGGGTTTAACTCTAATTCCCAAATAAATAAGGCACTGGTTTAAGATATATTTGCATCTGTTGCTAGCAAAAAATATTGATAAACTATTTCAATTTACTTTTTTTGTATGTCTTTGAGTTGACACATTTATGTCAAGTGCATAGATGTCTATTCTGATGCTTTGAAGAAGCTTTTAAGAAAGTAAACCCGCCTGATTTTTATACTCAAAGTGAAGAAGGTTTTACATCCTTAATACCTTAGTGATTGCATTTTGTTAGATGCATATATTGGGATTATTGGAGTTATAGTTTTCAATATTTCATGAATCTTAAATCATTTGCAGATCTGAGCACTAACAAAATTGGTGACTCTACTGAGGACCTCTTTCTTTCTAAGAAAAATAGTGCACAATGGATAGGTTAGGGTTTTGCTAAATGTCTATTGTTGTGCTATAGACCAGTTATTATTGTTATATTCCCATTTGTTTGTGGTTGATGACTCTAATCTCTAAATTTACCGATGTCTGGTAATCTTGATAAAGGTAGATAATATCATGGCAATACCATGAGTAGACAAAGGCTTACTAGGTCATTTTTTAGAGATCATCAAAAAATTAATATGGAAGAACTCCATACACCTAACTAAAAGCAATGGTTTAGAAGAGGTTCCTATGATCCTAGTTCTCCCGAACCCTCTAAGAATTGAGTTCCCATATCCATTCCTCATGAAGCTTCCTCTTCTTTTGACAACCCAGAGGTTGCTAGAAATATGAAACTCAATGCTACTAATCCTTCTCAAGAAGAAGAGACCACAAAAGTAGGCTTTTTCCCTGGAAGAGAAACCCTAGATCTACCGGGAGAGACTTCTATAGTAGAAACAACTTCCTATGATTCCAAGATATTAATGGAAGAAGTGATAGCCTTGAGGAATAAAGAACGTGAGAAATTAGTTGAAATTTCCAATAGAATGAAGATACAGGAGGAGTAGACTTATGAATTGCTTATGGAAAGACAAGAGCTCCTTAGGAAAATGAAGCAAAATGAAATCTAGGCCAAAAGTTTAAGTCAGGATGTCCAAGGTTTAGACCATGAGTTGTTTGGTGACATGGGTGCCTTGAAAAAAAAAGTTGATGATAGTAAAGAAAATCCATAGAAATATGAATTTTCCAGATCTGGTCATGTCCTTAGACAATTTCATCCATTAAAAGTTAAGAGGAATGAGGAACTCAAAAATGCCCCTAAGGATGTCTTTGAGAAGGGAAAATAGAAAATGGTTGGTGTAACTATCAATGAACCTAAAAAGGTTATCCCTCATAACACTATCTCTCAAGAAAATATGGAATTTGAATTTGACTGCTAAAAGCTCAGCCCCTAATACTTCAGGAACAATTCCTACTAGTCTGCCTTGTAATGCATTTTTTAACCCACAAGTTTCAAATGTCAAACAAAATGTATTTGTGCCTATTGTGAACACAAATCCTTCCATCCAATTGACCAATAATCCAAATGGGAGTGTACCTTGTTATAATATTGGAAGAACCCAAGTCCCACCTAATTTCTAGAGGAGGCCTGTTCATTTAGACAAATATAGGCCCTTGTTCTCTAATGGTATCCCTTGTCAACCCGACATTATTCCAAATGAAATCAGAGAAAAGATTCCTAAGTTTGCTAGGAATAATGTTGTTACATGTGAAGAGCATCTTAAATTCTTTTTAGATAAAATTAATGACTTTGAGATTGAGCATGAAGATGTGATGAAAATTTTTGTTCAATCACTCATTGAAGATGGTAGAGACTGGTACAAAGGTTTGCCTAAAAATAGTATTGCATCATGGGATGAGTTTGTTAGGAGTTTCAAGGAACAATATGAAAAACATGTTAATTCTAGCTACATGGTCAATGAATTTAATAACATCAAAAAGAATTATAATGAGAGTATGTCCAAATTCAACAGTAGATTTCAAAAGGAAATGTATAAATTGTTACAAATCTTGAGGTTAGATGATGCAGTTTGTTTGACCACATATTTTAATTCCCTGGATGGTAAGATGTCATATCTTTTAAGAGATAAGAATCCTCATTCCCTTAGAGATGATTTTAAATTAGCTATAAACATTGAAAGCAACAAGAATGCATCTAGTCAGATGTATAAAAGGGATGAAGGGAGATTGTGGAAAGAAACAAAACCACATGCTACAAAATCAGCAAAAGATGATGATAAAGTTGATAAGCTGGCTAATGTGGCCAAAGATTTCTCAACCAAATTTGAAAAGGGTGGGAGAAACTATCAAGATGTTAGATCTCCCTATCAAAGGAAAGAGAGGTTCCCAAGATTTCAAGATATGCCTTATAAGACAAATTGGAAGGATGGGAAGCCAGTCTTTGATAATCATGAAACCCAAAAGGGGAGAGATACTCCTGACCCTCTAAAGAAGAACACAACAAACAATGTGGAAGGAATTCCTTGGTGTGTGGCTTGTAACATGCCTCATTCACCTTTCTAGTGTACTGTGGCTTAGGCTTTGGAGGAGGAGGGTGATATTTCACATGCAGGAGATTATGAAGAATCTGAAAAGCCTACTATTAACATGTTTGCCATCGAGAAGATGGAAGATCTTATGTCTTCAGATGATGAAGAGATTCATGCAGATGTTAATTATAAGAGAAGAATCCTTGATAGCTATCAACAATAGATATTTATTCATTCTAATTATGATGAAGCCAATGAGGATTTGTGTAAAAACAATATGGTTAGGTCAAAAAAGGATGATACTCAGTGGAGAAAGCCCAATGAAGAAGAAATCAGAACTATGACCGTGGCTACTATTACACAAGCTAGGTCCTCATATAATTTGAGGAATAGAAGGGTGAATACTTATCAAGGAGTACCTAGCTTAGTATTTGTCAAAGATGACCCTAAGAGTAAAGAATCCCCAGTGACAAGTGCTATCAAGGAAAAAGATGGAAACAATAGGAGAAAGGAACCTATTAGTGAGGAAAAAAAGAAAGAGGTAGATGTTGTAAATAACATCAAAAGAAGAGGAGGTAGAGTAAAAGATATCTCTGACCTCTCTGATGATTCCCCTACCTTTGACATGAGGCATGCTCTATCCCAAATGAAATTTTCTATTCCTTTTTTAGAAATGTTAAAAAGTAAGGAGCATAAGACAATAGGTCTAGCACTGATAAATGAACAAGGCATGGAGCTTGTCATGATAGGAAAGGGGCATGAAGTGAATGGACCTGATACAACAAAGGCTATCTTTGAATTTTGTGTTGGAAGTATTGTAACATAGGAACCATCATCCATTGATCCATTTTATGTTATATTGATTGTCAATAATTTTCTGCTCAAGAATTGTATGATTGATTATGGTGTTGCAGCTACTATAATGCCATACCATGTGATGAGAGAATTAGGATTACATGTTGAAACTTCAAATTTTTGGTGCTATGCCATGGACAATAGGGCAGTACCTATTTTAGGAATCCTTGTTGGGATAGAAGTAAAGATTTTTGCCTTCCCTGAGGCCACTTACAAAATGGATGTGGTGGTAGTGGATACTAAACCCCATTATGGTATGCTACTATCAAGACAATGGGCTACTATAGTGGGAGGAAAGTTGTAGTTGGATCTCTCATATGAAACTATTCCAGTAAATGGAGCATAAGTCAAATTGTATAGGGAACCTCATTCTTCTGTAATCATAGAAATGGTTTTACCAGAAGAACTGAACTGCTATGTTGATATTAACACGAACAATTTCATGATTGAACAAATTGTACCCCAAATGAGAAATACTGATCCAATAATAGAAGAATTGAGATTACAATAGGGTGAATCATGGAAGATGTACTTTGATGGAGGTTGTTCTAAAGAAGGATCAAGAGCTGGTGTCTTGCTCATTTCCCCATCAAGTACTACTTTTAAATATTCATTCCTTTTGACTTTCTAGTGTACTAATAATACTGTAGAGTATGAGGCTTTAATATTAGGTCTAGATATTGCTATAAAGCATGGTATTAAATGATTGAAAGTCCATGGTGACTCCCAATTAATCATAGCTCAGATCAGGTCTATATATGCAACAAAAGAATAATAGATTGAAATTATACAAGCATGTTCTCTGGGATAGATTAGAATTCTTTGAAGCCTTTAATATTGTAAGGGTAGAGAGATCCAATAATATCATGGTTGATTCCCTTGCAAATGTTTCTTTAAAAAGAAATGATGTCACATTAACTGGTGTATCCATGTTAGAGATTAAAAGTAGACCTGCAGTGCCTGATAATGTTTACAACTGGCAAGTCTTTGAAAATGACATTGATATTCTTGAATTTCTTCAAAGTTTGGATCAGTATGATGGACAAAAAATGGATTTTAATGATACATAGGAAATCATAGATGGAAAGGAATGTAACATGGGAAATGAAATTGTCCAATTAGCCTCAATCCATATACCTAAGGGGTTAGTAGAATTGGAGGGTATGTTTAAGATTAATGATGGGTATATGCTTCAAAAATCAAATACCAAAATGGAGGACTTAGAAGAAGTAAATTTAGGTTTAGAAACATCCCCTGAGATAGTCTACATTGGAAAAAGGTTGAGTAGGGAAGTTAGAGGAAATTTGATAAGATTATTGAAGAATTACAAGCATGTTTTTGCTTGGTCATATGATGATCTTAAGGCTTATAGAGAAAACCTTTTTCAACATGAGATTCCACTCAAGGAGGACATCAAGCCTTTTAGACAAATATAAAGACCCATCAATCCCCTGTTATCCATAAAAATGTAGGATGAATTGACAAAGTTGAGAGATGCTGGTATCATTGAACCAATTAGGCATTCCACATGGGTTTCCAATCTTGTGCCAGCAAGAAAAAAGAATGGTGATATAAGACTGTGTGTTGATTTTAGAAATTTAAATGTTGCCTCCTTAAAAGACAATTATGGACTACCAAACATGGAAGCCATGCTGCATAGGGTAACTAGTTGTGAGCTCTTGTCAATGATGGATGGTTTCTTAGGTTATAATCAAGTGCTAGTCAAAGAATCAGAACAATTTAAGACAACATTCATAACCACATGGGGAACATATGTATATGTTCGCATGCCTTTTGGTTTAAAAAATGTTGGAGCAACTTTTCAAAGGGAAATGGATGTTGCTTTTAAAGAGTTGATCGATGTACTTATGGTTGTGTATCAGGATGATCTTACTGCTTATTCTAAAAAGGCTAAGGACCATTGTTGCCACTTGGAAAAGGTCATTGTCAAGGCCCTAGAATTTGGTATTTCCCTAAATCCAAAAAAAAGTCAATTTGTTGTGATAGAGGGGAAGTTTCTCAGACATATAGTGTCAAAAGAAGGAGTTAGGATTGATCCTAAAAGAGTAGAGGCAATCAAGAAGGTTCCTCCATAAAAAAATATAAAGGGTGTGCAATCTTTCTTAGGGCAGATTAATTTTGTCAGGAGATTTATTGCTAATTTTGCGGAGTTGGTGAAGCCTATAGTCAAACTTCTGAAAAAGGATGTGAAGTTTGATTGGAACTATGAGGCTTAGTAAGCTTTTAAGAAAATTAAACAAGCAATCCAAGAAGCCCCTATTTTGGTGTCACCTGATTATTCAAAGCCATTTTCTCTATTTTCCTTTGCATCTTTTCACACAATTGCAGCCATCCTTTTACAAAAAGATCAAGAAGGTTTTGAACATCCTATAGCCTTTTTCAGTAAGTCATTATAGTCTACTGAATTAAATTATGAGTTAATGGAAAAATAGGCATATGCACTAGTAAAGGCAGTTAAAGATTTTAGACCTTATCTTGTTTGTGCAAAGGTTAATGCATATGTACCTCATGCAACAGTGAAAGATATTTTGGTTCAAAGTGAGGTCATAGGAAAAAGATGTAAGTGGATCAATAGGATTCAAGAGTTTGATCTTGAGCTCCACATTACCAAATTGGTGAGAGGTTTCAGACTTGCAAAAATAATGACTGAGGAAAACATGGATCTCATACAAGTGAATAGTGTTGTTGTCAATGAGGATACAATCACTAGTATTGAAATGCAACCATGGTACAAAGATATTGTTTATTTTATCAAAAATGCTAAATGTCCATAGGGACTGAATGATAATCAAAGGAGAAGTTTGAGATTACCAGCCCAAAGGTATGTATTAATCCAAGGTGATTTGTATTAGAAAGATAATGATGGAATTCTACTATTTTGTTTAGACAAACACCAATCAAAAAAGGTATTGAAAGAAATGCACTCCATATTGTGTGGAGGACATCATTTTGCTCGGTCCACAACTCATAAGATTTTCAGGGCAGGATACTATTGGCATGTGTTGTTCAAAGATACTCATTCTTTTGTTAGAAAGTGTGAGCCATGTCAAAGATTTTCCAAGAAACTAAAATTCTTGGGTGCATTATTGTTGAACCCTGTTGTTGCAGAAGCTCCTTTTGCAATGTGGGGTATGGACTTTATTGGGGAATTTTTTGAGAAATCTAGTGGGGGCATAGTTGGATTTTGGTTGCTACTGATTATTTCACTAAATGGATTGAAGCAATTCCAACTAAAAAAGCAACCAGTGATGTTGTAATTGAATTCTTGATGAACAATTTAATCACTAGATTTGGTGTTCCTATCAAATTGGTGTTCCTATAAGAGTATCTTGCAAATTTTGAAGAAAACTCTGGAAAAGAATTAAAGGAGTTGGCATGTAAAATTGAAACTAGCATTGCGGGCTAATAGGATTGCTGAGAAAAGGGCTACAGGGAAGTCCCCTTTTGAGATGGTGTATGGTGTAAAATCAAGATTACCAATAATCAACTTCTTACCAATATAAAAATTCATGTAGTAAGAAGGTATGGAAATCAGTGATCCATTGCAAGATAGAATGATTCAATTGGTTGAACTGGATGAGATCACAAGGGAAGGACAAAAGGAAAATGTGAAGTTGCAAAAAAAAATGAAATATCTTTTTGATAAAAGAGAATTTTGAGAAAATTCCAGCTTGGTGACATGGTTCTTCAATGGAATGCTAGGGCTGAAGACAAAGGGAAACACAAAAAATTTGAGTCTTTGTGGATAGGACCTTTTATCATTCATTGAACTCATGGCAAGGATTCATATTTTTTGCAAAATTTGGATGGTGAAGAACATGAATTGTCAGTGCATGGACAGTTCCTGAAGTTTTTCTTCAATTAGTTTTTTCTCCTTTTCCATGCACAGTAGATATGTATATATGTATAGGTGTGTTTGCTTCCATTGTGTGTTCTTTTCCTACTTTAGGTTAGGGTTTTCTGGTCTACCACCTAGAGATTCGTAAGTTCTTTCTTTGACCTTGCACTCAATCATCCTTAGATAGAGCCACTGTTGGATATATTTTTAGGTTTATGAGGTTTTCCATTCCAAATCCTGGTTTACTCATTTTGCAAGTTTTATTTCTATGGTTTAGGTTTTCCAAAATTCATCAAATTTTCCATAACCAAGTTTGAAAACCCTTTCCCTAGGTTTTGTCCTTGAGAAAATCTTATTTCCTCATGTAAACCCTTAAGTTAGCCCTAATTCTTGTATTTCATCATTAATTTTTGGCCACTTAAGTGGCTTGACCATGCACATGATTATTTCTGTCAAGCATTCGCTGAATCGTGTAATATTGTTTCATGTCTCTAAGTTATTTGGCGAGCTGGCGAATGTGTTAACCCCATGTTATTGTTAGAAAGTAAAGTCCACCAAGATAACTAAGAGGGGAGGGTGAATCAGTTATCAAATAATTATAACTTTTATCATCTTCAACAGCATTAAACCATATAAGCAATATAATTACCAACCATAGAAAGATATTCATACACAATTACACAATAACACAAGATATGTTGACTAGGGAAGCTCTTGATCAAAGAGTAAACCCCAGTGGGAATGATGCCCACAAAAGATGCACTAATATGAATATTCCTTGTGAAAGAATGGAATCTGTTAGGATTCTTATGAAATACATTCAATACATATAAATCCCTGTTAGGAGATTTTGAATCCCTGTTAAAAGATTCTAACCCTGTTAAGAGTTATGGAAGACAGAAGGACCCACTGCCCAAAAAACTTCAAGGTAAGATCACTGAATTCACTGTCCAAATAATCTTTGCATTATTCAATAGAATAATATGTTACCTCTTCTCTGACTGTGCCAAACTGCACTCACTGCTACATCAGATCTCAATTTTAGATCTCTGTACTTCGCATGTCTTCCTTCACAATTTCACTCTCATACTTAGCTCTTTTCTTCACTTCATGCATAATGCATCTCATATCATCTCAAAAACAAGGAAAAACATTCATTCCTTTATACCACACTCAAATAATTACAAATGAGTCGGCACACAATTACAAAATAAAAGATTCCACATGCTACACCCAAATTCCAAATATAATAAATCTTCACTCGTGTGACTTCAAAGTTTGTGCTATCATCCACATCACTATCAATGTGTCTCTAACTTCCCTTTAATTATGCAAAGCTAGATTCCATCCTGATTAGGAGATATCATTCGATTGCAAAAAACTGCTCCTCAAGAACACTTCTTGAATGTTGCTTCCACTAAAATGATCATAACTTTCATGAATAAACAAATTACTATCTAGGCTCTTAACCATAGACATATAACATATCAAAGAGTATATCCTCAATGTCTCATAGCTCCAACTACAATATACCATGTGCACTAATCAAAACACTATCTGCTTCTCTGCAAGTCTTCGGTAAAACACTACATTGACATCAATGACAATCATAGTCATGAATGCAACAACAACTGCTATAGAATGGGTGCCAAACACTTTAGCATTCATTCCTAATAGTTATGTTTCATGTTAGTTTCTAAGTCTCCAAGTTTATCTATGGTTACCTCAACCTTTGAGAAAATCAGCGAATATGTTGTTTCCTATTCACTTATTTCTCAGCGGTTTCCTATTAACATTCAGTGACCTAGTGTGGTGGTCATTTCTTATTCTTAGAATTGGGTAGTTAAGACTTGTATCATCCAGTGATCTAGCAATGACCATTGATTATCTGTAAGATAGACAGTCATGTTTTAATCTCAAAGTGTTTGGGTCCTACATAAAATGATGTGGCGATTTGGTGACTGTGCTATAAGTTCAATGTCCTCTAAGTTGGTGGCTCTGACAATTTGGCTTAGTAGATTTGATAAAAGTGGATTTCTCTTTTGTTCACCTAATCTTGAAATAAAGTAGTAAAGTTCTAAATCTTCTAGTGACTTGGTGAATGAAGTAGTCATGTGTTCTCTTAAAAGGTTGGTTATGATAAAAGGCATTCAGCAAATGCGCGAATCAAATGGTCAGGAAAGCTATAAACCTTTAGTCACTTGATCTCATGATGGAATAGTTAGTGTTTAAAACATTGGGAGATTCAGCAAACACTTTGTTCACCAAGTCTCATAATCAAAAGGTGACTGTCTTAGTGGTTCAGTGAATTAATGATGGTTGTCGATTGATGTCAAGATCACTGGTTGACTCAAAATCTAAGTTTGAAACATGCAGTTAGGAAAGAATTCAGTGAACCAGAGAATAAGCTTGTTCACTAATTCTCACATTAAACATGTAGTTAACTCTTCCTTTCAGTGAATAAGTGAAGCCTTTGGTCACCAAATCTCAAAATAAATTAGTACTTAACTGAAGCATTAAGAGATTAAGAGATAGCCATTGTCGCTAATTCTCTGGATGGTGACTATGGTCAGATGCTTGGGTAATGTTGTCTTTTTTCGCTAGTTTGCTAAATGGAGGATCAATTAAGAGATTGGTTTTGAGAATAAGTGAGATCTTTGATCGCTAATTCTCTGAATATAAGCTAGGGTTAACTTTTCATTAAGCGATCATGAGAGCATTCAGTCGCTAGATCTCTAAAATGGGCTCAGTTAAAGAAAATAATAAAATAAAGGTTAGAGACCATTGCTAGCTGGATAAATTACACTATCAAGCTAGAGAAAAAGTAAGTGGGCATCCAATTAGTTTTAAAGGAGGGATTATTACGTAAATAGGGTTTTAAAGTATAAAACTGTAACATTAATTTTCTGCCTTGTTTTTGAGTTTTTTAAATCTATCTTTCAACATCCCAGCATCGGCTAGCATTGATTTGAAAACTAGTGATATGTGAAATTGAATGTAGAAGTAATTAAAGTTAGATTTGCACCGATTTTGGCAATTGTACACATTCTATTTGCATCGATAAATAGGATAAACTCATTGTTTTCTATGGTCCAGATCACTTGAAGAGAATTGTGTTTTCTTAAGCAATCACAGAGTGCCAAGAAAATTAAGTTTGCAGAGGTGAGAGAAACTCTACAGAAAAAATGAGTCAACCAAAGCCAAGCGTGACTTCTTCCAGTGGTGTAGACAAAGCCAAAGGTGGTGAAGAAAAAAACAAGCCAAATTACTCAGATGAGTTTATCAAATTGTTTCCTGGTTCCAGTCAGAACAAGAGAGCTCCTGATGATGTCTTTGAAGATATTCTAGGTCATTGCAGAGATCCTGTCACACCATCTTTCTCAGGTTACACTCTTTTCAGTTGTTTTTATAGAAATAGGAGTAAGCAGGTACCTTTTTGTAATGGTTGGGCTTTGGGCTTAGGGAATTTGGTTTTCCTTGATGTGTGTTTATAAGTGGACTAAATTTTTGTGTTGGCTAGGTTTTATGATCATATCTCCAAAACAATTAGGAAGGAGGACCAGTCACCTTTGGTTACTCTTGACATAGGTTCTTTCATGAGAGCTTTTGGTTTGTATACATCTTCCTCTACTGAAATTGATTTGAGCAAAGAAAGAGAGATGTATACAGGTCATATAGGGTCAATAAAAGACCATATGGTTAGGAATATTCCAAAGTAAGGTAGATATATAGCTCCCCTCCCCGCTAGCATGAATGCCCCTTACCAGTTCTAATCCCTCCATTACTATATGAAGCGGACATGTTATGGGTTGTGTAGAGTTTTGGGAACATATGGGGATGAAGAATTATTACCAGCTGATCTTTTGATGATGATCTTAGATATCCAGAAATCTCTAGTGAACACTGACTACGATTACATCCAGTATGTAATCTATAGGATGCATGAAGGGTTAATGTCTGTCAAAGAAAGAAAGAGGCCCATCAAGTTCTTGCATTACTCTATGTTGATGCACTTAATTCTATTATTCAAAATCAATAGTTTTGATTTGAATATGTTGAAACCAAGATTCACCTTCCAAGACCAACATAATCCAATGCAACTATGGTTAAGGATATGGAATTATACTTCAAATGAGTGTGACTTTTGTGTTTTCTAGAATTTCATTATTTTTTCCATCCTAAGATTGCTAGGCATCAATGTTACAAGGTTACCAAAAAAGGTTCTTAAACTCCTAAGACCCATGCAATTGGAGGACAAATGGGAGGGAAACCATAATTGGGGTGATTTCTACTTTGGGAAAAATTATAGAATTTTAATAGTTTAGGGTTGCCCCCAACCCCCACATTTGCTACCAAAATTTGTGCCACCAAGAGTTGCCTCTTTGGAATTTATTTGGCAGTTCATGTGGATAGACAAAGACCTTTTGGGCCCTCATAGGAAAGGTACTTTCATGCCTAGGTAGTTTAGAATTGGTGATTTCCTGATTGGTAAGAGGGCTTTCCCAGAAATTAGCACCTGGCTAAATCATTTCAAGATGGTATCTAGCACTTGTAGACATGTGGACCCTGATGATTTCATTAAGACTACAAGATTGACACTAATTCCTAGTATTTGTGTCAATAGGGAGCATGAGCGCCTAGATGAGGAGGATGTGATCAGAAATGTTATGGAGCAGGATAAAGTTAATAAGAGATGGAGGAGGTATTTTAACCTGATAGATTTACAAGTTTAGTTGAAAGGGGCCCAAATTCCTTTTGAAGGTTTCTTCCTTGACCTTCCATAATTAAAAAGGATTGACAAGATGATAGAGATGCATGAAACTCTATCAGATCAATTGGAAAAAATGCTTGAGCAAAAGAAAACAAAGAAGGGGAAGAATTACTTATCCTCTAATTATGAGGAATTATATGATGGATCCCAAGAAGGAAATAGCCCACCACAAGTTGGAAATTCACTAGTTATTGATCCTATTGAAGACTGGCTAGAGGTAGAAAAACTTCCAGAGCCACCATTGAAGAAACAAAGATTTGAAGAGGGAGAGCATTACAAGGAGAAAAAATAGAAAAGGGTGATTGATAGAGCATCTACTCTTGTACCAGGTGATAGGGCATACCATCACCAACTGAGAAAAACAATAAGAGCCAGCAAGATGGTGGCCACTAACGAGGGAGATGAAGAACAATCCTTTTGGTTAGGACAAGATATCAGAGAGGTGTATCAAGAAGAGTTTTTAAGTGATGACCAATTCATCAAGAGTGATGAATTCAAGAATTTTCTTATCTGAAGAAAGCAGCAAGAAGTGGCTAAGGCTATGCCCAAAGGAATGGAGCCAAGTGAAGAAACTTTGAGGGCTTTAGTTTCTTATGATCCTAGCCTTGAGGCTATAACTATAGACGAAGCCAGAGAAATGGTTAGATCAAGTGGAATGCTTTTGACTCCAGGATGGGATTTGACCTCTTCTTTTATCATTGATCAGATAAGAAAGAAACCATAGCGTAGTTTATCTTATGAGGTTCATATTGGTTATATGATCCAAGAAAGTGTATATCACCCTAAGTCCCAGGCTATTGCAATGTGGTCTATAGCCCCTAAGACTCAAAAGCCATCTCTAGTAAGTATAGAGGATCAGATGGAAAGAAATAAAATTATATGGACTATACAGAACACAACTTATCTTGAGGTCTCCAAGGCAGTGACCCATCTTGCTAACCTAAATGAAGCAAAGATAGCTCATTTGTTTGAAAGGTATTTAAAATTATTTGAGAGTTCAAACATGGTGGCCAAAGATAGAGATCTGAAGATGATGAAGATCAAGAAGTTGGAAGATGAGTTGGTAGAATTGAGGGTTAGGCTTGAGGAAGTCTCAAAGGTAGTTCTTAACCCTCCTTTGCAAATTGAGGCCCCTCCTTAGATAGATACAAAAGTTCCTGATAAGCCTATTGAGCACTTAGAGAAAATAATATTGGATGCATCTTTGGATACTATAGCAAGGATTGTGCAATATAGGTAGGGAAAAATAAAGGAAAGGATGGAGTCAGTCTACTACACCAGGCCAATGGTAAAGTGAATGAGTCATTGATCACTTTGGAGCCACTACATAGTGTATGGTTAGGGAGGAGCTTATTGTTTGATAAGCTTGATGGTTTTCTATAGTATAGGCCTGATATTCTTGAGATAGTGACTAAAGTTTTTGAAAAGATTGGTTTGGTAAGTGCTATATCAAAGTTTCTTAAAGGTAAGTCTAACCAGATAAAATCCAAGTTGGCTATGTTTGAGAGGAATTACAATAAGTAATTGCCTTCAATATATGATGATGATGGGGGTATAATTAGTTTAAATGAGTGGAAGGAATCAATGGATTAGTTCGTAATTAAATAGGATGCTTTCCTAAAAAGTGATAATGCCTTAGACTTGGAAAGATGCAATAATATAATTGATAGTTTATTTAAAATTGAAAGTGATTGCATATGATTTATGGTAGAGGCTAAAAGTATAACTGATTCCATGTGGGACCAACAGATCAATTCACTATAGGAATTGCAAGCCTATAATTGGCCATCTGATGATGATGTTGCAGCGTGAGACAAAATGACAAAGAAGAAAAAGAAGAGGCCAATTACCCAAATGATAGAAGAGGAAGAAGAATAGAGTGCACATGGCACCTGATCCAAAATTTGAGGTAGAGCATGTTTTAAACAAAGGATGATGTAGGTTAGCCTATAATGGTTGTCATCAGTCATGCAACTACTTATGTAACTACTCTGAAATATCTTTAGACAAAGGTGCCACCTGTAAAGTTGCTAAGTAGTTGAGAACTACTTTTTGTTGTTGTAATCACTACCTTTTGGCTTGTACTTTTTGTCTTTAATACAAGTCATTTTCCCAGCCATCCAAAGCTTGTTGCATCCTTTTTAGGATTCCAAGATGGTTGTGGGTACATATAGAAATTTTTTGCTCTTTTCAAGGGTGGTTAATACATTTTGTAAAGAAAGTTCTGAAATGTAGAACCTTATTTGTCTGAAGTCATGGTGATACTATACTAACACATTTTGAATATTAATACAAAGATACTGGAACTCTATTGCTGCTATTTGTTGTCTTTGTGTATGGATGCTTTACTTTTCTTATGCATTAGATTGTAAGGCTTTTCAATGCATTGTTCACAAGGTGAATATAGGGGTTGAAATTAAGTTCTTTCAAGGAAAGAGTGAAGTCTTAAGGGAGGTCTCTACGAACTAATTGTCCATGTATGAATTTGATAGCAGGTGTCAGAATTAAAAGAATGGGATGTCAAGCATTTCATTTGGTTTTTAGTATATCTATCTTGATAGAATTTTGTGGAGGTAGGGTTTGACTCTGATGCCCAAATAAATAAGGAACTGGTTTAAGATATATTTGCATCTATTGCCACCAAAAAATATTGATAAAATATTTCAATTTACTTTTGTTGTATGTCTTTGAGTTGATACATTTATGTCAAGTGCATATATGTCTATTCTGATGCTTTGAAGAAGCTTTCAAGAAGGTAACCCCACTTGATTTTTATACTCAAATTGAAGAAATTTTTACAACCTTAATACCTTAGTGATTGCATTTTGTTAGATGCATCTATTGGGATTATTGGAGTTATAGTTTTCAAGATTTTATCAATCTTAAATCATCTCCAAATCTAAGCACTAACAAAATCGGTGACTCTACTGCGGACCTCTTTCTTTCTAAGAAAAATAGTGCACAATGGATAGGCTAGGGTTTTGCTAAATGTCTGTTGTTGTGCTATAGACCAGTTATTATTGTTATATTCCCATTTGTTTGTGGGTGGTGACTCTAAGCTCTAAATTTACCAGTGTCTAGTAATCCTGATAAAGGTTTATAATATCATGGCAATACCATGAGTAGACAAAGGCTTACTAGGTCATTTTTTACAGATCATCCAGAAAGTAATATGGAAGAACTTCATACACCTAACCAAAAACAATGGTTTAGAAGAGGTGCCTATGATCCTAGTTCTCCCAGACCCTCTAAGAATTAATTTCCCATATCCATTCCTCATAAAGCTTCCTCTTCTTCTGATGACCCATAGGTTGCTAGAAATAAGAAACCCAATGCTACTAATCCTTATCAAGAAGAAGAGACCATAGAAGTAGGTTTTTTCCTTGTAAGAGAAACCCTAGATCTACTCGGAGAGACTTCTACACCAGAAACCACTTCCTATGATTCTGAGAAATTAAGGGAAGAAGTGATAGCCTTGAGGAAGAAAGAATGTGAGCAATTAGTTGAAATTGCCAATAGAATGAAGATATGGGAGGAGCAAACTTATGAATTGCTCATGGAAAGACAAGATCTCCTTAGGAAAATGAAGCAGAATGAGATGTAGGCCAAAAGTTTAAGTCAAGATGTCCAAGATTTAGACCATGAGATATTTGGTGACATGGGTGCCTTGAAAAAACAAGCTGATGATAGTAAAGCAAATCCACAAAAAGATGAATTTTCTGGATCTAGTCATGTCCTCAGACAATTGCATCCATCAGAAGTTAAGAGGAATGAGGAACTCAAAAATACCCCTAAGGATTTCTCTGATAAGGGAAAATAAAAAATGGTTGGTGTAACTATCAATGAACCTAAAAAGGTTATCCCTCATAAAACTATCTCTCAAGAAAATATGGAATTGGAAAGGGCTAGAAAGGCTAAGGAAGATTTAGCTCTCTAGCTTGAGAAATTAGAATTGGTAGCTGCAGCTAATGAAATGAAAAATAAGATAGCCTTCTTGCATGCAAATTTGAATTCGACTACTAGTAGCTCAGCCCCTAATACTTCAAGAACAATTCCTACTAGTCTGCCTTGTAATGCATTTTTTAACCCACAAGTTTCAAATGTCAAACAAAATGTATCTGTGCCTATTGTGAACACAAATCCTACTGTCAAATTGACTAATAATCCAAATGGGAGTGTACCTTGTTAGAATATTGGAGGAACCCAATTCCCATCTAATTTCTAGAGGAGGCTTGTTCATTTAGATAGATATAGGCCCTTGTTCTTTGATGGTATCCCTTGTCAACCCAACATTATTCCAAATGAAATCAGAGAAAAGATTCCTAAGTTCACTGGGAATAATATTGTTACATGTGAAGAGCATCTTAAATTCTTTTCAGATAAAATTAATGACTATGAGATTGAGCATGAAGATGTCGTGATGAAAATTTTTGTTTAATCACTCTCTAAAGATGCTAGAGACTGGTATAGAGGTTTGCCTAAAAATAGTATTGCATCATGGGATGAGTTTGTTAGGAGTTTCAAGGAACAATATGCAGAACATGTTAATTCTAGCTACATGGTCAATGAATTTAATAACATCAAAAAGAATTATAATGAGAGTATGTCTAAATTCAACAGTAGATTTCCAAAGGCAATGTATAAATTGTTACAAGTCTTTAGGTTAGATGATGCAGTTTGTTTGACCACATATTTTAATTCCCTGGATGGTAAGATGTCATATCTTTTAAGAGATAAGAATCCTCATTCCCTTAGAGATGATTTTAAATTAGCTATAAACATTGAAAGAAATAGGAAGGCATTTGGTCAGATGTATAAAAGGGATGAAGGGAGATTGTGGAAAGAAACAAAACCACATGCTACAAAATCAGCAAAAGATGATGATAAAGTTGATAAGCTGGCTAATGTGGCCAAAGATTTCTCAACCAAATTTGAAAAGGGTGGGAGAAACTATCAAGATGTTAGATCTCCCTATCAAAGGAAAGAGAGGTTCCCAAGATTTCAAGATATGCCTTATAAGACAAATTGGAAGGATGGGAAGCTAGTCTTTGAGAATAATGAAACCCAAAAGGGGAGAGATACTCCTGACCCTCTAAAGAAGAACACAACAAACAATGTGGAAGCCATTCCTTGGTGTGTGGCTTATAACATGCCTCATTCACCTTTCCATCATACTATGGCTCAGGCTTTGGAGGAGGAGGGTGATATTTCACATGCAGGAGATTATGAAGAATCTAAAAAGCCTATTGTTAACATGTTTGCCATCAAGAAGATGGAAGATCTTATGTCTTTAGATGATGAAGAGATTCATGTAGATTTTAATTATAAGAGAAGAATCCTTGATAGCTATCAACAATGGATATTTACTCATTCTGATTATGATGAAGCCAATGAGCATTTGTGTAAAAACAATATGGTTAGGTCAAAAAAGGATGATACTTAGTGGAGAAAGCCCAATGAAGAAGAAATCAGAACTATGACTGTGGTTGCTATTACACAAGCTAGGTCCTCATATAATTTGAGGAATAGAAGGGTGAATGTTGATCAAGGAGCACCTAGGTTAGTATTTGTCAAAGATGACCCTAAGAGTAAAGAATCCTCGGTGACAAGTGCTATCAAGGAAAAAGATGGAAATAATAGGAGAAAGGAACCTATTAGTGAGGAAAAAAAGAAAGAGGTAGATGCTATAAACAACATCAAAATAAGAGGAGGAAGAGTAAAAGATAGCTCTAACCTCTGATGATTCCCTACCTTTGAGATGAGGTATGCTCTATCCCAAATGAAAGTTTCTATTCCTTTGTTAGAAATGTTAAAAATTAAGGAGCATAAGACAATAGCTCTAGCACTGATAAATGAACAAGGCATGGAGCCTGTCATGATAGAAAAGGGGCATGAAGTGAATGGACCTGATACAATAAAGGCTATCTCTAAATTCTTTGTTGGAAGTATTGTAATACAGGAACCATCATCCATTGATCCATTTTATGTTACATTGATTGTCAATAATTTTCTACTCAAGAATTGTGTGGTTGATTTTGGTGATGCAGCTACTGTAATGCCATACCATGTGATGAGAGAATTAGGATTACAAGTTGACACTTCAAATGGCCGGTGCTATGCCATGGACAACAGGGGAGTACCTATTTTAGGAACCCTTGTTGGGATAGAAGTAAAGATTGTTTCCTTCCTTGAGGCCACTTACAAAATGGATGTGGTAGTAGTGGATACTAAACCCCATTATGGTATGCTACTATCAAGACAATGGGCTACTATAGTGGGAGGAAAGTTGTAGTTGGATCTCTCATATGAAACTATTCTAGTCAATGGAATAGAAGTCAAATTGTATAGGGAACCTCATTCTTCTGTAATGGTAGAAATGGTTGCACCAGAGGAACTGAACTGCTATGTTGATATTGACATGAACAATTTCATGATTGAAGAAATTGTACCTCAAATGAGAAATACTGATCCAATAATAGAAGAATTGACAGTACAACAAGGTGAACCATGGAAGAAGTACTTTGATGGAGGTTTTTCTAAAGAAGGATTAGGAGTTGGTGTCCTGCTCATTTCCCCATTAGGTACTACTTTTAAATATTCATTCCTTTTGACTTTCCAGTGTACTAATAATACTACAAAGTATGAGGCTTTAATATTAGGTGTAGATATTTCTATAAAGCATGGTATTAAATGCTTGAAAGTCCACGGTGACTCCCAATTAATCATAGCTCAGATCAGGTCTAAATATGCTGCAAAGGATAATAGATTGAAATTATACAAGCATGCATTCTGGGATAGATTAGAATTATTTTAAGCCTTTAATATCATATGGGTAGAGAGATCCAACAATATCATGGTTGATTTCCTTGCAAATGTTGCTTTAACAAGCAATGATGTCACATTAACTAGTGTATCCATGTTAGAGATTAAAAGTAGACCTTCAGTGCCTGATAATGTTTACAATTGGAAAGTCTTTGAAGATGACATTCATATTCTTAAATTTCTTCAAAGTCTGGATCAGTATAGGGACAACAAATGGATTTCAATGATACATAGGAAATAATTGATGGAAAGGAATGTATCATGGGAAATGAAATTGTCCAATTAGCCTCAAACCATATACCTAAGGGGTTAGTAGAATTGGAGGGTATGTTTAAAATTAATGATGGGTATATGCTTCAAAAATCAAATACCAAAATGGAGGAATTAGAAGAAATAAATTTAGGTTTAGAAACATCCCCTGAGACAGTCTACATTGGAAAAAGGTTGAGTAGGGAAGTTAGAGGAAATTTGATAAGATTATTGAAGAAGTACAAGCATGTTTTGTTGGAAATTCAGTTGAGTTGATGACATAGATGTTGTCAATATGGAAACATATGATCCACATGAAGATTGCACAGGTCAGAGAGAAAGTATGATAGAGTGCATTGCAAATTTATCTAAGTGTGAGACAGTGTTTTACCAGTGAACCTGGACATAGTTTTTGTATGTGATGATGATTAGAGTAAGTTCAGTGCTTGTGCACTTGAACATAGACTCTATGATGTCTATTGATCACCCATCTTAGAGCACAAGTCAGTACGACATGTACGGAATTAGTTATGATAGTTTTACCAAAGACAGTGTGAAGCCGATAGGACAGAATATGAAGACAGAACTAGTAAAGAGTTAAGGGATTATTTTGTTTATCAAAATAATGACTTAAAAATATAAAGGGATGACATCCTAGATGTTATCTCTTGGATAACACTACTGATATAAATATAAATGTAAATGTAATTGTAATTGTAAAAAAAGTAGTAAGTAGTATTATTTGAAAGAAAGACAAGTGATATGATGCGAAGTATATGAAGCATATGTAATAGTGATAGTGAAAGAGTAGTGAAGTGATATTGATGCAAGAAATATAAGGTTATGTACCTTAACCTACTTTTTAATTAGTGTATATTGTACATTACTTGTTTGGGTAGTGGGCTGATCTGGTAATCACATTTTATACTACAACTCCTAATAGGGTTGAGGCTTCTAACAAGGCCTATAGTCCCTTAACTAGGACTGATACACTATATGCTTGTAGTAGACTCCTAACAAGGTCAACATCCTTAACAAGATACTTTTGATTATTGGATCTTTGTGGGTACCATCCCCACCGGGGTTTTCACTTGGCTAGGGTTTCCTTGAGAACAAATAATGTGTTATAAGTTCTTTATTGTTATGCATGTTGTTTAGCTTCTTATGTTATGCATGTATAAATATAATCTATTATATCCATAATTGGGAAAAAGATAAAGTATGTAGAATACTGATTCACCCCCCCTCTCAGTATTCCCTATTTCTAACAATTGGTATCAGAGCTTAGTTACTCAAAAAAGAATCATTCAAGGAAAGCCTAACAGCTTGAGTAAGATCTCTATGGATATGGATCAACTACAGAAGAATATTGAAGAAGCTCTTGAACAGATTGACTTGCTTACTATTGAAAAAGATACTTTAAAAAGAATTTATGATGATGCAAAGAACCTCATTGAGAAACTGAAAAAAAATTTGGAAGATCTGAGATCTGAAAAGGACTTCGAAGTTCTTATTGAAGATTGTGATGACAATTTGGAAAAAGAAAATGAAATCCTTAAGCATGAACTGAAGATAGAAAATTTGAAGCTTAGTTTGAAAGATGGAAATGGAAAAAATGAAGTGAATCTGAAATCCGAGAATGAAATTCTAAAGACTAAAAATGAAGGACTAAAATCTAAACTTGGTATAGTAACATCTAAACTTGAGAAAGTCAATTTGCAATATGATGAACTTGAGAAATACAATAAGATTGTGAAAGGTGAACTGACTCAATCCAAAGAACAACTCAAAAGGCTATATTCAACTAGTGAGAAGATTGATGAACAAATATATTATCATAAACCATTCTATGATAAGACTGGTCTTGGATTCAACACTTTCAAAGAAAATGATGAAGGCAAGGAACCAGATCTGAAGATATCTGAAAGCATAGATGAGAAGAAGCCTGATGAGATCAACAAATCTGAAGACACACCTAAAGAATAAGAATCACAAAAGCAAGAGGAATCATCTAAAGGTATGCAAAGAGAATTCAAAGGTAGATGTTTTTCTTGTAATAGTATTGGTCATATGAAGAGAGATTGCACAGGTAAACAATTTAAACCTCTTAATGGTTATTGTTACAATTGTCATGGTTTTGGACATAGAGCTATTGATTGTAGGAAACCTAAATTTATTGATAATAATGATGGTAGTAGAATGTTTAGGAATACTAACAATACAGATAAGAAACCTACTAAGGATATGAATAGAAGAAGTGGAGTAGTATGTTATAGATGCAACAAGGTTGGACACATTGCTAGAAACTGCAGATCACAAATCAATCAACCTAGACCAAGATTGGACATACAGAAAGGTTTTGTAGAATGAACAATAGATTTTTTCATCCTAATCCTAACCCCAGGAATCATGCAAGAAGAAATGAAGATGCAAGTAATAGTCAGAAAGGATGCTATCACTAGTACATTTGACATCATTTTTTGACCGTTAATGAAAATGGTTTAGGTTGGTCGGGGTATAGAAGGAAAAATTTGTTTTTTTTAAAACCATGCCCATGTTCATTGAAATTTTGATGAATATGGGCATACTACTTAAAAAGAACATTTCAATTCTCATTTTCACATTTTCACTTTTACGGAGCACACGAATTAGGATTGCGAATTTTGAGTATGTTCCTTCTCTATTTTTTTAATTTCTTATGGTTGATAGCATAGCAAGTTTAACTGAAATTTCGGCACTGTTGTAGTAACTCCAATGCATTTGTGTTATTAGTTTTTGTGCATTCATGTTTAACTGATAAAAAATTTGCATTATGTTGATTCCTCTCTATCCCATGACATTCTGTCAGGCTGAACTCAACACATTGTGTCAGCTTTACCGTGAAGTCATGGCCCTAATGGGTAACTCAACACCTATTCATAACAGTTATCCTATTTCAATGCATGAAATTTGCTCAATCTAACAAAGGAAGTACTACAAAATGGTCTCCATATAGTCCCAAATCCTAGAAAATATTTATTTATGTCTTAAAATGGCCATATACAAGAGGAATTAGCCTTGAGGGCTCTGCAACACTGGAAACTCCAATTTTTGGTTCTAAACCCTTGCTTTCTAGGGCATCTTCAATCTCCTATAGAAACACACTTCCGCCTCCAATCGGTGATTGAATCACATTAAATTCAATGTAATAAACTATTCCAAATCATAAAATGTATATCTTATGTGGACAGGTTGTCCACTGTCACACCCGAGCCACCATCTTCATTGTATTTCTTTACTGTTCTAACTGTACCCACCCTGTTTGTTTAATCTTGCACATGTAATGTTAATAGCAACATATATTACAAGTTAAGTATTAAAATTCCATGAATATTAGGCCTTCATATTCATGGAATGTTCCTCTTTATTCCTGAGTCCCTACGGTAATAGAAAACCAAAACAAGAAATGTTGTCTGATAAACAACTGTCGCAACAGCAGTCTCACTGCAAAATGAAACTCATTCAAAGTAGATAGTTTTGAATAACAAACCCTATCAATCCATTTGCAAATCAAACTCATCAAATTGAGTTTCCAGGAATGGATGGAATTTCAAAGAAATAGAGATTTTTTATTCCTTGTCGTTCACCAGTAGTTTGTAGTTTACACGTTTAGTTTAGAGGACTCCATTTTCCACCATTTCATTTTGGTGAACTTGGTGTGTCTTACACTTGAATAATTTTTTATTTTTAGTTTTAGATTTGATTTTGTCCTAATTGTTTAAAATCTAGATGTATTCATCTATGGTTTGTGTACTTGGATTTGTTCAATAGTCCTAAAATTGCACACTTTACCACTTACATCACTCATTTAGCATATTTATCATTTGAAAAAAGAAAATTGTTTCCTTTTTATTTTCAAACAGTTTCATGATGCATATATTTCATAGATGTGATAGTGTCCTAGCATCTCGTGTATCACTCTATCCTTCTTGTAAATATTCTCCTACCTATGAGGACATTCTGATGCAAGAGATTATCAATAATTCTTTAAAAAATCCCCTTCCTAAGGATGAATTTTTGATGAATCATGTTGATCCTTCTCCTAAAATGTACCTTCACCATGAGGATATTTTAGTGCAAGATGATAATATTATAAATACTTTTCTTAATGCTGTTTTACCTTTCATGTACCTAAATGACATTGTTGCTAGCACTAAATCAATAAGTGATATTGTTGATCCCTCTCCCAAAGTTTTCCCTACTCATGATGATATCTTGGAATAAGAGGATGATATGATTAGCATAATTCTTGATTCTTTTCCTTAAAGTGATGAATCATTATAGATAAAAGAGCCTAATCAAGTCAAGTAATTCACATTTCTAGTCTTGTGAAGCCTAAAATTATTGTCCATCTTTGTCAAGATACCCATCAACCTCAATAATTTTTCAAAAAGCATTTTTAGGATCCAAATCAAAAAGCAATGTTGCTATCAAGACCCCTATCATTATGCTTTGATGGATGTCCATACCCTGTTCCAAAGCTCCCATTTTGGCAATATCCAGGAAGGATGCTGACAGGTTGTCAACTTTGATTTTACACGTGTTGATTGCATTTGCTTGAAATTTTCTGAAAGCCTTTTCAGCAAGTATATTTTGTGATTATCCTGCAATCATGGCATTCCATAAAACCATGATTCTTAAATGCATTTTGTCAAAAAGTTCACTGGCCTTTGTCTATACTTCCACATTTTGCATACATTTTGCAGGGCAAGGTGTTAAAGAATATAGATCAAAATAAAGAATAAATGTAATGCTTTTTCATAATCAAACTTCTGCTGGATTAGATAATTGCCACTGTGATTGATTTCTAAATAGAAGATATGATCTCATATAAGTAGAAAAATGAATAGTTATTATTGTGAAAGGACATGACCGTACATGACTGGATAGTTACATAGGGTCATGTCTTTCCACAATAATAATTGTTTGATAAAAATCAACTTCTAATTATAATGATGTCATTTCATATTACTGTTTTAACACTTAACACATGATGCACGGTAATATCATGATTATCAACTTCAGTGATATAGGTCACAATATGTATATGTATCATGACTGCAGTCATGATACATATACATATCATGACTGGTATATATAGCATTGATGTAAGTTACAGTATGTATATGTATCATGACTGTTATAAATCATGGTATGTATAGGTATCATAACTGTTATCACAGTCATGATACACATTGTGACTGATATATATATATATGACATTTGACTATATTTCCTTCATAGCTGATCTCAGCATGAATATATATATATTTATGATATGAGCATATATATATATATGCTTAACTTGGTCCCCTTCCAACAGCATTGGATTCCCATGGAGGAGATACAAGTTAAGGGTTGAGTCCCATAACAAAGCCAATCAAAATACCTTCGAACATGGTCTATCAGAGAATGGAACTCTGTGGAAAAAATGTAAATAATACTACACAATCAAACTTAAAAATGCATGAGTATGAATTTGGGGTGCGTTATCCAAAGTGTAAGTTTCTAACTAGTGGCGGACTGTGTCTTAACAAAACATTTAACCGCACAATGAACAATAGTCATAGCAAATACATAGTAGTCTAGCAGAACCCGCAAATGTAAATTATGGGTTTCTATAATAACAGGGACTGCATATAGTTCCAAAACACCAGTGCTCGTTTAAGCAAACTGTTCCATAGAAATAATAGATTCCAAGTGGAGATGCATTAGGAACCTTATTTCCAATCACTGAGATGTAATAGAAGTTCCTTTTCATTCATTATTTGTTTTGAACAAGATTGATACACACTGTGTTGAAAGTTAGACGCCTGGTTTCAGTTAATAGATTATAAGTTTTGAGTTTTCTTGCAACAATATAGGTTCTTTTCATAATATGACCTGTTATCACTTAGAAAAATTTTCATGGCTTCTGGTCTTTCCCTTTGGTCTCTGCAATGTTTTTCATGTCTCTGGTCTCAAGCCCTAGTTCAAAATTTAAAACTCTAGCTGTTGCATGAAAAACCTTTTGTTTTACCCTGGCCTTGTTCTATTTTAATGTTACCTTTTCCAGGCCACTTAAGATTCCTAAAATGCATGTGCCTGAAATATTTCCTAAGTCTTTACCCCCGGCGGATTTTAATTTTTCCTAGGTCTGTCAGCTTTATTTTCCCTAAGTCCCTACGCTAAATTTTCCTATAGTTTTGGCCTTTTATATTTTCCTGGGCCTAGGTCTTGGTCATGGTTCAATTGGGTGGTTGGCGTATAATCTCATAGAATTTCTTAGACCTATGCGATTATACATCAATTGTTGATTCTCCTATGTGATGTATCTTTTCAACTGAGTGGGTCCACTGCCATGTTGGCACAATTGGTAGTTTCTTATTGGTCAAAAATTTTTTGATTGGGATCCTATCAGTGGGGCCTACAGTGAAGGCTTTTCAATCTATGGTCAGTGCATGATCTTAAGGAATATTCCTACCCCATGAGATCATGCACCATCCATGATTTCAAATCTTACTTGGACGTGTCAATGGGACTTGGTTGCTGGTGTATTTGTCAGTGGGACCTGACATCTACAAAAAATCTATAGTGGGCGTAAGTTCTCATAGGTTTTTTCAAAGCTATGAGATCTTGCACCAGTCGTTGATTTTTCTTTTCTTAGACAGCTGACGAGGGTGGGTCCTTTGACAGGTGGTGATGACTTGTGATGTTTTGATTGGCTAAGCTAGAAAGGGATATGGACATGTCAATGGGCCTGAGAGATTCTAAAGGGATGTCGAGATGGAAGATCTGACAGTTGGCGTATCTTCGCATAGAATCTTTTGAGGCTATGCGATCTTATGCTAGCCGTTTGATTAGAAGCTTATGAGGAGTGGGTCCAAAGTGTCGATTTATTGTTAACATGCCCAGATTTCATTGGTCGAGAATTTTATGAGGTGGTGAAGACTTTTCAAAAGGGTTCACGACTATTGTGAGATTAAATGTAAGCCATCCGATCTGCCGGGAAAAGTAAAAGATCTACAGTTGCATTTTAAAATTTTCAACGTGACCGTTGTAGTTTGAATTTGAATTTCTGAGAGGGTTTCCAGCGATAGGAGGTACCAAAATTTTTAGTTTTAGTGACTGATCTCAATTGGTTTGGTGGCACTGGTTGTTGTCGACTGATTTGAGGGTCTCTATGATTGGTGGCATGATGTTTTTGTACCAGGAGAAGTATGGTTTTGTATTCGAGGTGTGTTTACAGGTGGCCAATTTGACTAGTTTTCATGGCAATTCCTTGTTGTTCTATACTATTCTCGCAGATTTTGATGATGGAAAATCTGTCTAAGATTTTTTTTCTCCAGGTTGCCTATGTTTCTTCCCCTGTAATAATTTTTTTTGTATTTTTGATTGATTGGGTAGTTGAAACCCTCACCCTAGTCACCCGAAGCTTGATGCATCCTCTTTGAGGATTCCAAGGTGACTAGGGGTATAAGTAGTCAATTTTTTGATAGAGTAAGGGTTCAGTCCTGAGGTTCTATTCTAAATTTCAGTCAGTTCCAATGGTTTTGATTGTATGAACATTTGAGGAAAGAGGAGTTGGATTTTGGGTCTTTTTCCTATCTTTGTGTTGCTTTGATTGTATATTGATCTTGAATATGTTAATGAGAATGCTATTGAGTTCCAATCTTACATTTTTGTATGTCTTCTTGTTTTGGTTCTAAGCTCATATATGTTAGTATCACAAAGTGTATTAGCATATGGTAAACAAAGAGTATTGTGAAGTCATCTCTAAGTTCCTAACAAAGTTAGGATTAAAGTCTTCTAGGTGAGTTCAGTGAGTTTACAACCAGATAATAATTTGATGTCCTAGTGTTTGAGGGAGAGGGGTAATAGGCAAAGCACTTATCTTGAGCCCAAGAGTGTTTGATTTAAGATCTTCAGCTGATGTATGTAATTGGGTGACTCTTTTCCCTAGGTTAAGGCACTGGTCCATTCTCTAGAGGCATTTCATTGTCATCAACCACACACACCCAAATTTAAATGATAATATATTTCAGTCAGTTAGTAAAGGATGTAGTTGTATATTGTTTTGAGACTCCTTTGGAGAAGTGAGTCAAGGGTACACTTTCCTAAGCATTAGGGATCAAAGTGTAGGAGGATCTCATTGTTGATCCTTGTTAATTGGCCCTCTTCCTTGTAGACTTTAGAGTGGTGATAGAGTCAAAGTTATAGTAAAGTTATCCATCAAAGTATAAATCTACAAGTTGAAGATCATAAGGGAAAACCAACAAAATGGTGACTCTGCTGGGGAGAGTCTAGAGATACAAGTTTTCAAAGTGCACTCTTGTTTTTCTTTTGTATTCAACTAATGATTTTCCACTTTGGTGGGTGGTGACTCAAAAGGTTAGAACCAGTGCTATAAACTATAAAAGATGGACAAAAGGAGGAATACTAGGTCTTTTGTCGAGAAAAATCTAGAGATTGCTCTGGAACAATTACCTAGACAGGAGAAGAAGAGTTGGATCAGAAGAGATGGTGAATCTACTAGTGCTCCCATAAGAGAAAAAAGAAGTACTAGAGGTAGAGAACCACATGTTTCCTCAAGTGAGGAAGGTTCACAAGATAGAGTTTCTAGATCAGATGGTGGTCACTCTAAAGATAAATTTTATGATACCCGAGAGGCTGTATTTCAAGATAAGGGTTCATTGCCTATAGGTCAGGATGAACAAGGTAGACAGATGGGTTTTGAGATTGATTTAGATCTTGATGAGGATAATTTCAGAAGGGAACCCATGAGACCGAGGCAAGTCCATTTCCCATATCAAAATCCTATTGATGTGGAAGTATCATCGAGCTTTGAAGACAACATGATAGACCCACATGACCTAAATGCACTTAGGTTGTAGTTGGTAGAGTAGGATGCCATATACAAAAGCTAACAAGAGGAGAGAGGCTGACAAAGTAAATGCTCTAATGGAGAGGCAGTCTCTTTTAAGAAAAATTAATGAAATGAAGGAGAGAAACAAGATGCTTGCTTCTGCTCCTAGGGTGTTGCAACATGATGTTTTTGGTGATCTTGAAGCTCTAAGAAATGAGTAGGAATGCTTGTTGCAAAACCATGAGTTTGATGAAGAGGGCCCTATGATCAGACAAGTGAAAAGTTATGCTCCTTTGTCTAAGGGTAGGAATGGACATGAGATCACTAGGCCTACTATAGTTATTAATGAAAAAGGAAAGCAAAAGATGGTGGGTGTCCAAATAAGCAAACCAATGATAATACCAGGGGTCCCACCACCTAAATCAAATAGGGAGATAGAGATAGAAAGAAAAAGAAAAGAGGATGAAGCTCTTGCTCAAGAGTTGGAAAGAGCTAAAGTTGATGCTGCTATTGTAGAGAAAAGAAGAGAGATCTAGTTCTTGAAGGCTTCATCAACTAATGTTCATGGCCCTTCTACTACTGAACTAGGTATGCCATCTATGAACACTACTATTCCACTTAGCAATGCTACTACTAGTAATCTAATTCCTAATGTATCTACCAAATCATTTGTTGATCGTAATAGACAGTCAAATGTGCAAGTGGGTGGGAATGTAGATAAAAATAATAATTCTAGTGGGAACACTAGTTTAGGATTTCAAAGAAGACCTATGCAACTAGAAGGCTATAGGCAAATTAGTTTTGATGGGATACCAGGCTACCCAAATGCTTTTCCAAATGATATAAGAGATAAGGTACCTAAGTTTTCAGGTAATAATGCTATTAGTTGTGAGGATAATCTTAAGTTATTTGTTGATATGCTTAATGATTATGAGGTAGAGCATGAGGATGTAGTCATGAAATTGTTTGTTCAATCTCTAATGGAGGATGCTAGAGATTGGTTTAAGAGACTTCTTGATAAATGTATTAATACTTGGGATTCCTTTGAGAGATGTTTTAAACAGTAGTATGGTGATAGGCCTAATGCTAGTTTCATGTTGAATGAATTCAATATCATAAGGAAAAATTAGAATGAGTCTACAATTGAATTCAACATGAGATTTCAGAAGGGTATGCATAAGTTATTTCAAGTTATGTGATTAGATGACAATGTTTGTCTAACTACATACTTCAATGCATTTGATGGAAAGATGGGTTATTTGTTGAGGGACAAGGAACCAAGAACTCTTAGAGATGCTTTTAGGATTGCTGTCAATATTGAGAAAAATATGAAAATATCAGGGAAGTTGGGTGGGAAGAGAGATGACCCTAAGTTTTTTGGGGACAATAAATACAAAAAAGTAAATGATAGGAATGTTGGAACTAGGAGGCAAGAAGAAGATAAATTGGATAAGGTACTCAATGCATTGAAGGATTTGAAGGCACCTACAAATAGGAACATCAGTGCTCCTACCAATGAAAGGCCTCAGTTCAACAACATTTTCAATAAGCAGAATAGATTACAGAACTACCCCTACAACACCCAATGGAAGGATGGCAAGCCTGTTGTCCCTATTGCAAGAGGAAACAATGACAGAGGTGTCCCTGAGCCTCTACAAAAAGCTTCAATAAATGTCATGGAGGACATACCTTGGCATGTTGCATGCCAGTCCCCTCATTCTACAAAGCATTATGTGGTCGCACATTCTATGGCTGCAAATCAAGATTGTGGCAATGAGGAGATGGATCAAGAAGAAGATCAAGATGATATTGGATGCAACATGGCTACTTCATATCTAGGATATGAAGATGATTCTAATTTTGATGAAGAAGTAGATGTGAATGTGAAGAGACACACTCAGGCCCTTTTTCATCAAGAGGTTTTTTCTGATAGTGAAGACATTGATAAGAAGACATGTAACATGAACTCTTCTTTTGAGCCAGTAAATTTAAGAAGACCTTCTAGAGAAGAGATGGATAGGATTACTGCAAAAATGATTGCCCAAGTGCAAACTAGGGGCATGGTGGCAAGGGATAAAAATGGAAAAGCTACAGGAATGTTTATAAAGAGTACCAACTCTGGAGGGCCTAATGAGAACAAATCAAATGGTGATCACATGGTGAAATTCAAGAATGTAAAAGGTAAGAATTGTGAACCTAAGGGAGTTGGAGTTGAAAGATTTTCTAGTGAGATTGAGAAACCAGTTAACACAATGGCTAAGATTGAAAAAATGAGGGTGGCCAATACACCTAATGTATCAGAAAAACAAAAGGACATTAAAGCAGTGTAGATTGAGGTCCCTCCCATTGCTCCTATTGATATGTTATTTGTATTGTCCCAAATTATAGTTAAGGTTCCATTGTCAGAATTGTTGAGGATCCCTGAACACAAAGACAGAGCTATGGCATGGGTAGATAATGTTAATAATAATGATGTTGCATGCAATGGGTCTCAGGATAAAGCTTTGATAGGTGTTGCTGCTCAGGGAATTGTATCTCAAATTCCTCCTATATATTTGGATATTTCTATCAATGCTAGCCTTGAAAACATTGATCCATTCTTTTTAAGTGTCCTTGTGAATGGAATGAAACTAAGAAATTGTATGATTGATAGTGGTGCCTCTAATACTATTATGCCTTTTAAGATTATGGAAAAATTGGGCCTTAAAGTTGATACAGTTCAAGGAAGATGTTGTGCAATGGATCAGAGGGAGGTACTAGTCACTGGGACTATCAATGCAATGCCATATAGGCTGGCAGCATATCTAGAGAAAGAGTTAACAATGAGTGTTTTGGTGGTGGACATCCCTCCTCATTATGGGATGCTACTATCTTGAAGGTGGAGTGCTGCCATGGGTGGAAGTTTATAGTGTGATCTATCCTATGTCACTTTCAAGATTGATGATTAGTTTGTCAAGATTTAGCGAGAACCAAGAGTATGCCACATGATTGAGAGAAGTATTGATAATGAAACTACATGTTTTGTGGATACTGATATTAATGCTTTTAGGGAAGAGATCCTTGTACTTGAGAAGGAACCTATTTTGTTACCTATCTCTATTGAGGTAAGTGTTAATTCGGTGAAGGGTGATTTGTGGGTAATGTACTTTGATGGTGCAAATTGCAAGGATGGAGAGAGAGCAGGTATTTTACTTGTTTCTCCTAAGGGAAACACCTACAAATTTTCTTTCACATTGAATTTCTTTTGTACCAAAAATAGAGTAGAATATGAGGCATTGTTGTTAGGATTGAGGTTGGAAAAAAAACATGGTATTAAGTGCTTAAGTGTTGTTGGTGATTTTGAGTTGGTGGTGTCCCAAGTCAGGTCAGTATATGCTTCCAAGAATAAAAGGTTAAAACAATATAGGAATGCAGTTTGGGATTTGATTGAACATTTTGATGCCTTCAATATTGAGAGGAAGGATAGGAGTAACAATAAGATGGCTTACTTGTTAGCCAATATAGCAATCAATCCCAGTGATATTACATTTACTGGTATCTCTAAAGTTGAAGTTCAGGCTAGGCCTAGTGTACCAGACAATAGTGAAAATTGGCAAGTTTTTTATGATGATAATGATATCTTGAAGTTTATGAGTTGTGAGGATCAGTATCATGGTTAGGAATTTGATTGTTTGGCCTTGGTTGAGTCAGTAGAAGGAAAGGAGGTTGTCTTTGGTAATGAATTTATTCAACTTAAAACTAACAAGGTGCCCAAGGGGCTTGTTGTTTTGGAGATTGTCTTTGATAACCAAGATAGAGTTCAAAAGAATATCAAAAGAGAAGACCATACTGATCTAGAGGAGATAAATCTTAGAACACATGAGGTACCTAAGAAGGTGTACATTGGTAAGGACATGTCTCATAAAGTAAAGAAATATTTGATTGAATTGTTAAGAAAATTCAGGCATTTTTTCACATGGTCATATGATGACCTAAAGGTTTATAGAAAAGACTTGTTTCAGTATATCATTCCTTTGAGGGGAGATGCTAAACCTTTCAAGCAGAAACAAAGGCCTATAAATCCTACTTCGGCAGCTAAGATGCAAGAAGAATCGATGAAGTTGAGAGATGCTAGAATTATCAAGCCTATAAGGCACTCTTCTTGGGTTTCAAATCTTGTCCCTGTTAGGAAGAAGAATGGTGACATCAGACTTTGTGTGGACTTTAGGAATTTGAACATCAGCTCATTAAAGGATAACTATTGTCTACCCAATATGGAAGCTATGTTGCAGAGAGTGACCAGATCAGAATTGATGTCTATGATGGATGGTTTCTCTAGTTATAATCAAGTAATTGTCAAAGAATCAGAGCAATTCAAGACAACTTTTACAACACCTTGGGGGACATATTTTTATGTGAGATTGCCTTTTGGTCTCACAAATGCTGGTTCTACTTTTCAGAGGGCAATGGATGTTGCCTTTTCAGATTTTATTGATGATTTCCTTGTTGTTTATCAAGATGATTTAACTACCTATTCTAAGAAGGAAGAAGACCACTGTACTCATTTAGAGAAAATATTTGTGAGGGCCTTGGAGTATGGCATTTCATTAAACCCAAGGAAATGTGCATTTGGTGTCACTAAGGGTAAGTTGCTTGGCCACTTAGTGGGGAAGCAAGGAGTTAGGATTGATCCTGAGAGGGTAGAAGATATTGATAAAATTCAGAGACCAAAGAATGTTAAAGGGATTCAGTCCTTCTTTGGTCAGGTAAACTTCTTGAGAAGATTTGTAACAAACTTTGCTGAGGTCACTAGACCTATATCCAAAATGTTAAAGAAAGGATCTGCTATTACACGGGAGGGTGAGCCTGATGAAGCTTTCAAAAATATCAAGCAGGCTATCAAAGATGCACCTATGCTTAAGGCACCTAATTATAGTATCCCAATGCATATCTTTTCCTTTGCATCTTTTCACACTATTGCTACAGTTTTGTTACAAAAGAATAAGGAAGGTTTTGAGCAACCTATTGCATTTTTTAGTAAATCTTTGTAGGCTACTAAATTAAAGTATGACATAAATGAGAAACAAGAATATGCACTTGTGAAGGTAGTCAAGGCTTTTAGGTGTTACTTGATGGGGGTAGTTGTGATTGCTTTTTTGCCAAGTGCAGTAGTCAAAGATATTTTCTCATAGTAGGAGGTGTCTGGGAGAAGATGCAGATGGATCAATAGGATCCAAGAATTCAACATTGATATCCAAGTTACTAAATTGGTTAGAGGACAAGGATTGGCAAAACTGATGGCTCAATCCAATCTTGATGCAAATCAGATAAATCAAGCTGAAATTGATTATACATGTGACATGGATGATTGTATTTGGTATCAAGATATTATCTACTACTTGAGAAATATGAAATGTCTAGAAAACATGGATGACAATAAGAGGAGGACATTAAAATTATAGGCCATCAAGTACGTAATTGTGAAATGTAAATTGTATAGACAAAATTTAGATTGCATACTTTTGAAGTGTGTTGATGAGGATCAGGCTAACAAGTTATTAAAAGAAATGCATGAGGGAGTTTGTGGTGGGCATTATATGGGTAAAACAACTGCTCATAAAATCTTGAGAGTAGGATTCTGGTGGCCCACAATCTTCAAGGATGCAGAGCAGTTGGTAAGGAGGTGTGATGCTTGTCAAAGGTTCTCTGGTAAGCTTAAATTTTTAGGCAATGTGCCTTTGAGGCTAGTTGAGGTGCAAGCTCCTTTCCAACAATGGGGAATTGATTTCATAGGGGAGATACCAAACAAGTCAAGTGGAGGACACTCATGGATCTTAGTTGCCACTGATTACTTTACTAAGTGGGTAGAGGCTATCCTTACAAGAAATGCAACCAGTAGGGTGGTGACTGATTTTATATTGAACAATATTGTTACAAGGTTTGGTTTCCCTAAGAGGATAGTTAGTGATAATGCAATGTGCTTCAGGTTTGTTGAGTATAAGGACTTTTGCAAAGGTTTAGGAATTCAGATTTCTTATTCCTCACCTTATCATCCACAAGGAAATGGTCAAGAAGAATCTACTAATAAGAGTTTGATTAAGATCCTTAGGAGGATTCTTGAAAAGAATAAGAGGGCATAGAATTCAAAACTGCCATTAGCTGTATGGGCTACTAGGGTAACTGTGAAGAGGGAAATTGGTTGTGCACCATTTGACCTAGTATATGGAATACATGCAAGGATGCCTTAGAATAACTTATTGGAAATGTATAAATTTGTGCAATTATATGATGATGATATAGATGATGAGATGCAGTTGATAATTGAGGACCTCATTAGGATGTATGCAATTAGAAGAGAATCAGCTTCAAAAAATGCCAAATTGCAGTTGCAGGTTAAAAATTTATATGACAAGAAGGTTGTTGAGAGGAGGTTTGAGCCTGGTGATTTGGTGTTAATTTGGAATGCCAAACTAGAGGATAAAGGAAAACATGGTAAATTTGATCCACTCTGGCTAGGGCCATATCTAATTCATGAGAAATGGTGCCAGGATTCTTATGTTGTAAAAGAACTGAATGGTAATGTTTAAGAATTTCCTGTTCATGGACAATTCTTGAAAAAATACTTCTTTTGAAGTACTCTGTCTTCTATGAGCAGTAGTTAGGTTGTGTATATATGTATAGCCTTGTAAATTTTGTAATTTTGTTTGGTCCCTGGTCCTATTTTGTCTAAGTTGCTTGCCCCTATCCTGTTTTGTCCTGGTCTGTAAGGTTTTGGTCTTGTTGCTCTTTGTTGTCAATCTTTTCCAGTGGGATGGTCTGCTTTAACCAATGATTCTAAGTCCTTGCTATGCCTGTAGGAGGCATACATCCCTAGACAGAGCCACTATTATCACTTAGAAAAATTTTCATGGCTTCTGATCTTTCCCTTTGGTCTCTGCAATGTTTTTCATGTCTCTGGCCTCAAGCCCTAGTTCAAAATTTAAAAATCTAGTCATTGCATGAAAAACCTTTTGTTTTACACCTGGCCCTGTTCTATTTTAATTTTACCTTTTTCAAGCCACTTAAGATTCCTAAAATGCATGTACCTAAAATATTTCCTAAGTCTTTACCCCTGGTGGCTTTTAATTTTTCCTAGGTCCGTCGGGTTTATTTTCCCTAAGTCCCTGCGCTAAATTTTCCTATAGTTTCGGCCTCTAATATTTCCTTGGGCCCAGGTCTTGGTCATGGTTCAATTAGGTGGTTGGCATATAATCTCATAGAATTTGTCAGACCTATGAGATTATACACTAACCATTGATTCTCCTATGTGACGTATCTTTTAAACTGAGCTCGTCCACTGCCATGTTGCCACAGTTGGCAGTTTCTTATTGGTCGGAAAAATGCTAATTGGGATCTTGTTAGTGGGGCCTATAGTGAAGGCTTTTCAATCTATGGTTGGTGCATGATCTTAAGGAATATTCATACCCCATGAGATCATGCGCCATCCATTGATTTCAAATCTTACTTGGACGTGTCAGTGGGACCTGATTGCTAGCGTATCTGTCAATGGGACCTGACATCTGTAGAAAATCTACGGTGGGTGTAAGTTCTCATAGGTTTTGTTAGAGCTATGAGATCTTGCACCAACTATTGATTTTTCTTTTCTCAGATGGCTGATGAGGGTGGGTCCTCTAACAGGTGGTGATGACTTGCGACATTTTGATTGGCTGAGCTAGAAAGGGATATGGACATGTCAGTGGGCCCGAGAGATTCTAAAGGGATGCCAAGATGGAAGATCTAATAGTTGGTGTATCTTCACATAGAATCTTTTCAGGCTATGTGATCTTACACCATCCATTCGATTAGAAGCTTATGAGGAGTGGGTCCAAAGTGTCGATTCATCGCTGATGTGCCCAAATTTCATTGGTCAAGAATTTTATGAGGTGGTGAAGACTTTTCAAAAGGGTTCGCTACTATTGTGAGATTAAATGTAAGTTTCCCGATCTGTCAAGAAAAGGAAAAGATCTACGGTTGCATTTTAAAAATTTTGATGTGACCGTTGCAATTTGAATTTGAAATTTTTGAGAGGGTTTCCAGCGATAGGAGGTTCCAAAATTTATGGTTTTAGTGACTGATCTTGATTGGTTTGGTGGTGCTAGTTGTTGCCGACTGATCCGAGGGTCTCTATGGTCGGTGGCATGATGTTTTTGTACCAAGAGAAGTATGGTTTTGTGCCTGAGGTGTGTTTGCAGGTGGCTAATTTGACTGGTTTTCATGGCAATTCCTTGTTTTTCTATACTGTTCTCATAGATTTTGATGACAATAGATCTATCTGAGATTTTTTTTCTCTGGGTTGTTGGTAATTTGGATAATGTGGATGCATATATGTTGTCATTATGGAAACATATGATCTCTACTAAGAGCGTAGAATCTAGAATGCAAGTATGGCAAGTTGAAGGAAGAAATTGTCTAAGTATGGATACAGTGATCCTGACAGAGCACCCGATGAAGATTTAGTTGGCGACGTCCACTGGAGAAATATTTTTGTTTATGCAATTAATTGAAGCTTCTACAAAGTATGAGGATACCCCATCTTAGTGTGCATAAATTTTGGATTAGTACGGATGAAGTTATTTGAAGTTTACCGAAGATAATTTTGTAGACAGAACAGTTTTGGAGACAGTATTAGCGAAAGAGTTAAGGGATTATTTTTGCTTGTCAAAATAATGACTTAACATTATGAAGGGATGACATCCTAGATGTTTACCCTTGGATAAAGATTTTGGAAGCTGACCATATAAAGTTATTAGCTCTAATAACTCATATATTAGGCATACTTGAAATGTAATGATAATGATGTGTTTTTGTGAAAAGAAAGAAAAGGATAACTTGCAAAAGTTGTATATTGTGATAGCAGTAAAGGCTATTGATGTGAAGTTGTAAGTAGTACCATATTATAGTTAGAAACATTTTGTATTACCTATTTGGGTAGTGAGCTGAGCTAGTGATTAGGTTTTGTAATTTAACTCCTAATAGGGTTAAGGCTTCTAACAAGGCCTAAAGTCCTTTAACTAGGATAGATCTACTATATATTGTAAACTAACTCTTAACAGGGTCCAATATCCCTAACAGGATACTTTTGATTAGTGATCTTTGTGGGTACCATCCCCAACAGGGTTTTCCCTTGGCCAGGGTTTCCTTGAGAACATATCATGTGTTATGAGTTCTTTCTATTTACTACTATGTTTGTTAATCAGCTTGATAATCTTTGTATGCACTAAAGTAATCTGTTATATCCATAAGTTGGCAAAAGTAAAAGTTTGTGAAATACTGATTCACCCCCCCTCTCAGTATTTCCTATTTCTAACAATTGGTATCAGAGCATAGTTACTCAGAGAAGGAACATTCAAGGAAAGCTTAGCAGCTTGAGTAAGATCTCTATGGATATGGATCAACTTCAGAAGAATCTTGAAGAAGCTCTTGAATAGATTGATATGCTTACTGATGAAAGAAACTCCTTAAGAAGAAAGTATGAAGATGCAAAGAATGCTATTGACAAATTAAAAGGTAAGATTGAAGATCTGAAATCTGAAAAGAAATCTGATATTCTTGTTGAAGATTGTGATGAATTAGAAAAAAAAATGAGATCCTTAAGCATGAGCTGAAGATAGTAAATCTGAAGCTTAGTATGAAAGATGGAAATTTGAGATCTGATAATGAAAAATTGAAAATTGAGAATGAAGATCTGAGATCAAGACTTGAAAAGGTAACATCTGAATTTGAAAAAGTAAAAGTGCAGTATGTGGAACTTGAGAAGTATAATAAAATTGTGAAAGGTGAATTAACTCAATCTAAACAACAACTTGAAAGGCTATATTCAAATAGTGATAGGACTGAAAAACAAATTTCTTTTGGAGAACCATTCTTTGATAAGACTGGATTTGGATTTAGTATGTTTAGAACAAATCATGAAAGTAAGAAGCCAGATCTGAAGACATCTGAAAGTATGGAGGAAATGAAGCTAGATGAGAACACATTGGAAGATCCACCTAAAGAAGAACCACCTAGAGAGAAAGAAGAATCAAAGAAAGAAGAATCATAACAGGAAGAATCATCTAAAGGTATGCAAAGAGAATTCAAAGGTAGATGTTTTGCTTGTAATACCATTGGGCACATGAAGAGAGATTGCACAGGCAAGCAATTTAAACCTCTTAATGGACATTGTTATAATTGTCATGGTTTTGGACATAGAGCTAACAAATGTAGAAGACCTAAAGTAATTTTGAATAATTATGATAATAGAATGATTGGGAATACTAACAATGTAGATAAGAGATCTATTGAAGAAATGATTAAAAGAAAAGTGGTAGTATGTTTTAGATGCAACAAAGTAGGACATATTGCTAGAAATTACAGGTCACAGATTAATCAGCAAGGATAGAGATTTGGAAAAAATGGAATCATTTGTCAGATATGCAACAAGTTTGGACACTCAGAAAGAGTTTGTAGAATGAACAATGGAGGTTATCATCATAACCCTAACCCTAGGAACAATGCAAGAAGGAATGAAAATGCAGGAAATAAAGAGAAAGGCTACTGCAGCAATAAAGATGAAGTAAAATTTGATAAAGGCACAGATCAAGGAGGTATATTCAGCACTAAAAGTAGTTAGGAAGGTAATGTAACTGATGGTAAGGATGAATCTTTACCTGACCCTTCTTTAAGTACTTAAATTATGTAAGTTTCCATAGTTTAGGACTTAGGATTAGTGTAGATTAGGAATTTGAATGAGTTAAGTTTTGCACAGTTAGATATAGGTTTGTTATGTTGTACTAATGCTATGGTTAAGTGTGCAAAAGAAAATATTGTGTTTTGTGAGGTCGCAAAAAGGTTTTATGGTTGTAGATTTGCAAAATCACCTTTTTGAGGTTTTAGCGGCAAAATGAATGAATGCGATGTCAAATCAAGTTAATGTGAAGTGTTATAAGGTTGAAATTGAAGTTATCATGATTACAAAGCGATTGAAAAGAGATTTGAAAGAAGAAAAAGTGAGTTGAGGATGTTTTGAAGAAGTTTGGAATTATTTTGTAGCGTCGATCATACCGAAGCCCTAGATTTGCAAAGTTGAGGTATTTTTTGATCTTTAATCAGTTGATAAGATGGATATTTCTATGGTTCATAATGTTAAGGATAAGAATAGACCTAAGATTAAGAAAGAACTAGTAGAACCAGCTGAAATTGATGACAGACTAGCACTATCATCCGTACCAAACAGAGTATTACACATAGAGAATGTTAAAGGATAGTTAGGTTGCAAGTTTGAAACCTTGGGAGATGCAAATTTTAGTGATGATTACAGGAAATTGTATAATCAAGACATGTCAATTAAACCAGCTTATGGGCACCTAGAGAACAATGAAATTATCAATTATTCCATGAAGTATGAATTTAATGATGAGGAATGTACCAAGATCATTTTAAGTAGAATCCACAATGGGAAATTCTGGATGGAGGATAGAGTTATTGATATAACTGCCGACCTAATTCATGATGTTACTGGATTATCAAAAGTTGGAGAGATTCCACTGAATGAAAAGAACATGAGAAAGATTGTCTTAGACAACACTGGATCTAGTTATAATGGTAGAGGAATTGTGATAAGTAAGATTAAGCAAGATGATGTTAGGTACCTTTGCAAGATCCTAACAACTAAATTCTGTGGTAGTTCAAGGGAAGATGACATGGCTGCAGGAATGGTTCATGTAGCTTATCTTATGTGTATTGAGAAGAAACAAGTAGACCTATGTGAAATTCTAAAAAATTCAGTTATTTGAGAATTTAGAAAAGATTAAGAAGGCTAAGTACACACAATTGAGGTTTTCATCTCTAATAACCTAAATGTTTTTCCATATTTTGTGAAGATTTCCTTACACAGTTGACTGGAGTGACAATGTGAACACAATGGAAAGAATAAACTTAGTCTACATGAAGCACCTAATTGATAAAGTCAATGATAGTGTGAAGCTTGTATTGAAGACTTTTCAGAATATTGTTAAGAACTGATCAAGGATTCCTCAATCCTTAGTTGAAAAGCATAAAGATGACATTTGTTTTATGGTAGACACTGATTTCACCTACATTGAAGCAGTTGAGCCTAGAATGGAATTCATAGACCCTCTTGGCTATGAAGTATCTGAAGTAGAAATAGTAGGATATGTGAATAGACTGTTAAAGTGTGAGTTGGATGGTCATGCAAATAGGTTTGCAACCTATGAAGAGAATTTCAACTCTGAAATAAGTTTGAAAGAAAAGGAGCAATCTAGTAGGAGAGTTGAATCTACTATGAAGAAAATATTGAAAGAATCAGGTATGTCAAGTCATGAATTTGACATAGCTAAGAAGACTGCAGAAGCCTTGAAGCAAAGTGAAAATCTTGTAGTTCCACCTATGGCATCTAGTGTAGACCCTATTGATCCTATTGCACTAAAGGTAAAAGTTGAAGTACCTAAAAAAGATGAAGGAGAAAAATCCTTTTCTCCTATTCCTAGAAAAAGAGTAAAAGTGAGTGTAACAGGACCTGGCAAGAGACAGAAAGTGATTGTACCACCTGTACCTAGAAAAGTAGCAATAATTAAAGATGATGATGAAGTTTCAATCAAGATGAAAACTTGGAAACCAAGAATTGAAAGAGTTAATGAAGATATATTGCAGCATGGAGACTTCACTAAGATAAATAAATTCTATGATCTATATGGATCATTTGACAGATTGAATTTTGAAAATGCAATGATTACACATATGATTTTGATAGATAAGAAACTTAGCACTATTCATGGTAAGATCCCAGAAGATTTGTACAACAGACTTGTGAATAGAAAATAGAGAGCACAAGAAGAGGACATAAAGATGAGAGAACATGTAATCAGACAGTTCTGTGAAGTTGACAATGAAGATCATTTGAAGAGAATCTTGAAGCCTCTTGGAACTTTATTGAGAACTAAGAGAAGAACAATTCTTATAATGGGAGGCAAAAGGGAGGAAGTACAGAAAGAGAATGAGCAAGCAGTAATGCAAGTTCTTGCAGATATAGTTGTAGGAAAGCATGTTGAATCAGATCCTTAGCAGAAGCAATTAGAGGAACTGTATGCAGAGGAAGTTGGTATTGAAGAAGTCCCATCTTCTTCACATATCAATATTGGCAAAGAATCAATGGACATTGAGGGAACCAAAGTGACACTAGAGTAAGATGAGGTAGTATTTCATGATCTAGGAAACATTGTTGACAATTTGGCTTTAGAAGAGCAAGAGAAGGTTATAGAATCAGAAAAGGATACAGAGGTAGTGGAAGCACCAGCTATATCAGAATCAGTTCTAGCAGAGCAGATAGTTAAAGGTAAACAAATTTTGACAGGGGTCAATACCCCTAGTGCACTTGACAGTAAGAAGAGACAAATTGGTTCAATTTTTGAAGACCTTGGAAAATAGGTTGAAGATGATGATTAGCTTGATTTCATCACATCTCTTAATAAAATTATTGGAAATAATAAGAAGGTGAAGGACCTTGAAGGAAAAGTTAGAGTTTTGATAGAGAAACTTGAGAGTGTGATCAGCACCAAGGTATTTTAATTGGATCCACTTGAGAAAGTTAAAATGGTAATAAACTCTTTTGACTCTAAATTTTCTAACTTAAAGGATATTGCTAGAATAAAAGTTCAGGAAGCCTATGAGCAGAAATGCAACAAAATTTAACTGTAAATATTTGAAATGATATTGGTAATTTGGATGTATGCATAAAGAATTTGAGGAAACATTTTGAGACTAGAAAGAGTTTCAATATATAATGCACAAAATTAGAAATCCTAATAGCTAAAGAAAATAAGAAGATCGGAGAGAAGATAGATGCAATTACAGCTGAAACAAACACCTTGACAAGCCCAAATGTAAAGATAAGTTCTGTGGAGAAGAACATAAGGAAGTTAAATGATGAAATCAGAATGTTAGCAGAGGAGAGGAATAGAAAGATGATTAGGATTAACATCTTGAGAGAGCATATCTCAATCAAGACCTCAATTGTTGAAGACCAAATTGAGCAGTGTCTTTCAGCAAAGACATCTTTTCAGAAGTTTAGCTTTATTCCCTGCAAGCTTGTCAGACAGCAGCATATGGATTGAGTGCTCTACTCAATGTTTTTGAATCCATTAGGAAGATATGGGAGAAAGATTTTGAATCATGGAAGTCAGAGTTTGGCGACTGTGTTGCAAGCCTACCGGCTTTGCAATAGCTGGTAACAAGGTATCAAGTTTTTATTGAAATTTTTGTACACCCTATCTTTGTCATTATTGTCAAAGGGGGAGAGATAGCAAAAAATTGATAATATGTTGAGGAAGGATACTCATAGGGGGAGATATTCTATGGAGTACAATATTGTATATGTGTTGTATAACATTTGGCCACAATTTTGTGTAAGTGTTTTGAAGTTTTGTTTGCCCACTTAGCCAATTTTCCCATATGTTGCCACCAATGACAAAGGGGGAGATTGTTGGCAATTTGGCTAATGTGGATGCATAGATGTTTTCATTATGGCAGCATATGATCTCTACTGAGAGCATAGAATCTGGAATGCAAGTATGGCAACTTGAAGGAAGAAATTGTCTAAGTATGGATACAGTGATCTTGACAAAGCACCCGATGAAGATTTAGTTGGCGATGTCCACTAGAGCAATATTTTTGTTTGTGCAGTTAACTAAAGCTTCTACAGAGTATGAGGATACCCCATCTTAGTGCACATAAAGTTTGGAGCAGTACAGATGAAGTTATTCAAAGTTTACCGAAGATAGTTTTGCAGACAGAATAGTTTTGGAGACAGTATTAGCGAAAGAGTTAAGGGATTATTTTTTCTTGTCAAAATAATGACTTAACATTATGAAGGGATGACATCCTAGATGTTTACCCTTGGATAAATATTTTGGAAGCTAACCATATAAAGTTATTATCTCTAATAACTCATATATTAGGCATACTTGAAATGTAATGATAATGATGTGTTTTTGTGAAAAGAAAGAAAAGGATAACTTGTGAAAGTTGTATATTGTGATAGCAGCAAAGGCTTTTGATGAAAAGTTGTAAGAAGTACCATATTATAGTCAGAAACATTTTGTATTACCTATTTGGGCAATGAGCTCAGCTGGTGATCAGGTTTTGTAATCTAACTCCTAACAGGGTTAAGGCTTCTAACAAGGCCTAAAGTCCTTTAACTAGGACAACTCTACTATATATTGTAAACTGACTCTTAACAGGGTCCAATATCCCTAACAAGATACTTTTGATTAGTGATCTTTGTGGGTACCATCCCCACTAGGTTTTTCCCTTGGCCAGGGTTTCCTCGAGAACATATCATGTGTTATGAGTTCTTTCTATTTACTAATATGTTTGTTAATCAGCTTGATAATCTTTGTATGCACTAAAGTAATTTGTTATATCCATAAGTGGGAAAAAGTAAAAGTTTGTGAAATACTGGTTCACCCCCCCCTCTCAGTATTTCCTATTTCTAACATGGGTTGCCTATGTTTCTTCCCTTGCAATAACTTTTGTTGTATTTTTTATTGATTGGGTAGTTGAAACCCTAACCCTAGTCACCCAAAGCTTGATGCATCCGCTTTGAGGATTCCAACATGACTAGGGGTATAAATAGTCAGTTTTTTGATAGAGTAAGGGTTTAGTCTTGAGGTTCTATTCTGAATTTCAATTAGTTTTAGTGGTTGTGATTGTATGAACATTTCAGGAAAAAGGAGCTAGATTTTGGGTCTCTTTCCTATCTTTGTGTTGCTTTGATTGTATATTGATCCTGAATATGTTAATGAGAATGCTATTGAGTTCCAATCTTACATTTGTGTATGTCTTCTTTTTTGGTTCTGAGCTCATATATGTTAGTATCACAAAGTGTATTAGCATATGGTAAACAAAGAGTATTGTGAAGTCATCTCTGAGTTCCTAACAAAGTTAGGATTAAAGTCTTCTAGGTGAGTTCGGTGAGTTTACAACCAGACAAGAATTTGATGTCCTAGTGTTTGAGGGAGAGGGGTAATAGGCAAAGCACTTATCCTAAGCCCAAAAGTGTTTGATTTAAGATCTTCAGCTGATGTATGTAATTGGGTGACTCTTTTCCCTAGGTTAAGGCACTGGTCCATTCTCTGGAGGCATTTCATTGTCATCAATCACACACCCAAATTTAAATGATAATATCTTTCAGTCAGTTAGTAAATGACGTAGTTGTATATTGTTTTGAGACTCCTTTGGAGAAGTGAGTCAAGGGTACACCTGCCTGAGCATTAGGGCTCAAAGTGTAGGAGGATCTCATTGTTGATCCTTGTTAATTGGCCCTCTTCCTTGTAGACTTTGGAGTGGTGATAGAGTCAAAGTTATATTAAAGTTATCCATCAAAGTATAAATCTACAAGTTGAAGATCATAGGGGAAAACCAACATGAGCATCCCATGAAAATCCAAGGGCCTTGGCTTCATGGGATGTGTTATTCTAACTTGTATAATAGCCTACTAACTCTTGAAATGTAGAAACAATGCAGCATTGATTGACTGTTATGGTACAGTGAGGGTTTTGTTACATCTTAGTTATGGAATGGTTATGTTAGGAAGTTATGGGATGGTTATGTTCCCTATTTACTTTGAACTTTCTATTTACTTTGAACTCACATCTTCATGAACTCAGTCTTCATTTTTCTTTGAATTTGTACTTTGATAATCTTGATGTTGAATTTTCCTTCTCACTTGAAGTCATCAAGCTTGAAATCTTGAGCTTAACTTCACCATCATTTCCTTGTCTTCCTAGCTTCTCCTAGCTTCTCCTCCAATTCACCTTGCAAAACAAAGGAGAAAAAAGCATTAAGTTTCATAAAATTGACAAGTATAACAAAATGAAGAAATCTAGAAGCTTTCACGACAATTGGATCAACATCAAAATGAAATGGATTTTCCCAAACATTTCTTCAAGTTTAAGACCCAATTCCTTCATTTTCTTGCAGATGTCAAATTCCAATTTCATCGATAAATTGATTTTGATCTTGCAACCTGACGTGGATCTTGTTAAAAATTTTGGGAAATAAACTGGTTTTTTGATTCATGACATGTCCAGATTTCCTTCAATTTTCCCCAATTATATTGAACACCATATTGGAAGCTCATTTGTCTACTCTATTTATACACCCACCTATTTTCTTATGCTATTCCATCTTTCACAGAATATGTAAAGGGCATCTTTACATTATTTGTACACTTTTTCTTAGTTGATTTGATGGTGGATTTGTTTTGCCTAAGAACTAAGAACCTGTTATTATCCTTCCACTTACCATTGCATTGTAATATGTGCATGAAGGAGGTAGAAGCTTATTTATTTCTGATTCAATCCTTGATAGGATAGGTTCTAATAAATTTATGATCCTTACAAATTGAAAGGATTACAAATTTAATTATTGTTATAACAGTCTACTTCTGAATGTGTAATTGATTGCTGCGTTAGTACATTTGACATCATTTTTCTACGAAAATTATTGACCATTAATGAAAATGGTTTAGGTTTGTCAGGGTATAGAAGGAAAAAAAATTTATGCCATAAAATGGCCATATGCAAAAGGAATTAACTCCAAAGGCTTTGTAACCTAGAAAACCCCAAATTTGGTGCCCTCTAACCCTGGTTTTTAGGGCTTCTTCAAACTCCTATCACAACTCACTTCTGCAATCAATTGGTGATTGAATCACCTTCCAATCAACATAATAAAATGTTCCAAAACATAAAATAGATACCTTATGTGGATAGATCATCCACTGTTACACCCGAGCCACCATTTTCACTGGTTTCTTTCACCGTTCTTGACTGTGATCACTTCTAACTCACTTGTATCTGCATATGCATGGTCATATTTATATAATACAAGTTAATAATTGTCATTCCATGAATTAGGCCTTATATTATTCATGGAATGACTTCCATTTATCTAAAACTCTACTACAATAACAAAATAATTAAAAGATAACCACTGTTCTACAACACTGCAACAACAAGTTCAAAGTAAACTGAAAGTCATCAAATAGCAAGTCAATTTGGTTAAAAAGACTTTGTCAATGCATATATAATTCAACCAAGTTAATAGAGTTTCAAATAGTCATCGAATTGCATAGAATAATAAAGTTTTATTGTCTTTTCGTTCACCAAAACATACACTAGTCTGTTCTCACTGTTTTGTAACAAAGACTCCCTATGACCATTCATAACATAACCATTCCAACTAACAGGGAACATAACCATCCCATAACTTCCTAACATAACCATTCCAACCAACTATCATCATTCCCTCAGTGTTACATCTCAATGAATGACAATAAGGTTCCTAATGCATCTCCAATTGGAATCTATTGTTCCTAATGTACCTTGAAACATATGAATCATTCCTATTTGTGCATCCTCGTTGTCTATCTCATATTCATGTGTAGTTGATTTAAACAATAGAGAAAGTTACCACCACACATCAAACATAAGGTGCATTTGATTGAAAGATTGGTCATTGTCCCTATAATGACTGTCCCAAAATGACAGCATTTTGGTGAGTTAATTTGTTTGTGTAGAAGTATGAATGGATTGGCCGGATCAATGGATTGGAATGGATATGGGCAGAGTATAGAAGAGTTTAGAATGATGTTAGAGTTTCTTGTGGATGAGAAGGCAAAGCCATAGTGCTTAGGGGAATAGTGTGATGACTGTCCCATATCCATTCCACATGAATATGAGACAAACAATGAGTATGCCTTGATAAAATTGTTTGTGAATTCCTTAAAAGAAATTTCCATAGAATGGTACAAAAATATCCTAGATAGTAGTACTATTTCTTCATATTCATATTTCTTCATATTTCTTCTAAATAGTGTGATGATTGTCCCAACTAGAGAATCACAACTTTATATTATAGGTTCATGGCACTATAAAGGTCTCGGTGCAATCCAAAACCAGTTCTTGTTCATATTTTTCTGATAGAGAATCATATGTGTGCATGTACAGTTTTTTTAGATAGTAAAATTGACATTCAAATAAAAAGATATATTGATTTGATGAGTATTTGGCAAGCTGATTTTTGACTTACACTTGGATTTGGATTTGGTTTTGGTTAAAAGAATTAGCCAGTTACTTGGCATTTTAAAAAAATATTGAATTAAAAATTTTATTTCAAGCTATTTTCTCTTTCTTGTCCATTGTATTCTTTATTTAAAGTGTTCAATATGTTTGATAATACTACACATGAATATGAGACAAACAATGAGTATGCCTTGATAAAATTGTTTGTGAATTCCTTAAAAGAAAGTGCCAAAGAATGGTACAAAAATATCCTAGATAGTAGTACTATTTCTTCATATTCATATTTCTTCTAAATAGTGTGATGACTGTCCCAACTATAGAATCACAACTTTATATTATAGGTTCTTCATGGCACCTTTCAACTTGTCCAATTATGTAAACTGCCTTGCCTGGGGCAGCTGTATCTAGTTGTGAGATTTTCATATCATATTTCTCTTAGTAAGAATAGTTGTGGAATAGGATCCTTCAAATGTTTGTGGACCCTTTGTCTATCTAGGAGATTTTTGTACCTTGAAACATATGAATAATTCCTATTTGTGCATCCTCATTGTCTGTCTCATATTCATGTGTAGTTGATTTAAACAATAGATTCATCACTACAATGAGAAAGTTACCACCACACGTCAAACATAAGGTGCATTTGATTGAAAGATTGGTCATTTTTTACAAGACAAAGGGTCCAAAAATAGTTGAAGGATCATATGCCACAACTATTCAGCTTACTGAGAGAAATATGAGGGATTCTCTAGTTGGGAAAGTCATCACACTATTCCCCTAAGTACTATGGCTTTGCCTTCTCATCCACAAGAAACTCTAACATCATTCTAAACTCTTCTATACTCTACCCATATCCATTCCAATCCATTGATCCAATCCATTCATACTTTTCTCATTGACCTTTCCATCATCCATCATTACCAAACTTCTCATTTTCTAGTACTATCCTTTGCATAATGTTGCCTTTGATGAATGTCCTTTAGTGGAATATCACCTTATCCTCCATATTGTTAGTGAGTCATGCTACTGAGCCTCTAAAATATTTCATGTACTTCTTGCAAAAACTTGACTTGTTGTCTACTCTCCTTTGATCTTCCATCAAGAACTACTGCATGCTCATTGTTGTTTGGCATGACTATCATGGGATGATTGTCCTCATTGTGATGTTTCTTGTGGCTATACTTGGATTGTTGGTTGTCTTCAGCTGTCTTCAAAATTTTACCTTCACGGTTAACTAAAAATCCTTTGAGATCAACATTCTTTTGACACCAACTTGTTTAACATTGACTATTATACCTATTAGTTCATCATTCCCTTGGCCTAGTTTTCTTTGTTCAACTCCAACAACATTTGTGATTGTCACATGACCATTTAGATTGTCTACCATTTTAGCCTTTTAAATTCTTCATAGGACTGACTGTTCTATGGTTTTCCTTTTCTGTTTCTATATGGTAACCATTATCAACATGCCATCCAACATTTTCAAAGGCCATTCTTGTCTTTCTTGTAAGCTTTTATAGACTATTTCTACACAACCTTAATGTTTGGACTTACAATTGTCTAGTATTTTCTTAGGCAAGACTGTCACTTCAACATGAAGGCTGTCATAATTTTGTTTTAGCACTGTCCACTGATATTTATGGGACTTGAATTTCCATCTATTGGACTGTCATTTTTGTTCACCATCCTTTTATAGACTGAATTTCTCAAAAATAATGACAAATGCCAAGGCAAAAAGGCAGTAAATAATATAAGCGCCTCAAGCATGAGTTGGATGATGTGGATACATTAGTTCTTATATCTACATAATCCACATCATCCAACTCATGCTTGTGGACCAAGATTGGATGTAGATCATATTTACTATCTCATAATGACTTACTAGGATAGGTACCAATCTTACTATTATGAGACAGTAAATAATATAAGCTCCTCAAGCATGAGTTGGATGATGTGGATACATTAGTTCTTATATCTACATAATCCACATCATCCAACTCATGCTTGAGGAGCTTATATAATAATCAACTGATTAATGTTTTTGGTTTTGATGTAGTCCTCTCCAAGTCATGCTTGAGGAGCTTATATAATAATCAACTGATTAATGATTTGAGGGATATTTTAATTGCTTGTTCTAATCATTGATTTGAGGAACATTGACAGTGACTGTCAATGAAGACTATATTCTTATTGTTTTGAAATTTTATGAGGGGTTTTATGTAATCTTAGGTTGGAATCAAATCCATTGTTTGATTATGGGAAGAAGCACTATTGTAAACCAATAGAGAACTACCAGGGACAGTGAACTCCACACTTGGAGACTTGAAATATCTGCTAATCAATGAATGTTTACATTACATATAATGTGGAAAACAATGTAGTCAACCTTATTGAGAAACCTAAACCTATTCCAAAACCTAGGCTTGCAAGGTTAAAATGACCTTTTTTTCATCCCTCCTTGAATAGACCCTTACCATCTTGCACTTGTGCAATGATAGGACACCAATGTTGCTAATTAAGGTTGGTAGGATGATTACACCTATCTTGAAAAAATACTATCAAATTATTATGCTTTCAAATCAATTACCAATCGACATATCCCTTGCGAGGGAGAGAAGCCAAACACATAAAGAGCATGCACATAAACATGGCAACTGAAAAATTGAAATGGAATACACCAAGAAGTACCAAATGATGAATGCTCAATTGTTGTAATGGAAAAGCAATATTAGAACCATCCATTTATAGTCCTAATGATTTTGGAAATTGTTGACAAAGAGTGTTTCTTTTTTTATTATAGTATAAATGATTTTTCTATAGTCGTAATGATTTTTCTTATTTCTTGTCTTTTGTCCCTTTTTGATTTCCTGTGTCTATGCTTCGTGACATGATTTTTTCACCTTCTTTTGATGGTATATTTCATTCACTCTATGTGGAATACTATTTTGTTCACTATTTTATTTCAGCTTCATATTTCTTTCATTTTTCATATACACACAGACTCCACATGTTGATAAAAAAATGAGCTATTTGATTTAGGTTTAATTTTCATTATTGTAAATGGTTAATATTTCTGATGGTACTCCTTGGTGTATTTGCACTGTAAAAATAATCATATAAAAATAATAAATGTAGTAATGATGGTGTGGTGCATTATTGATATAGGTTCGATGACTCTTGTCAATGTGCCAAACTATCAATGTGGTGGTGGGAAGTGTGTGTTGAAGACTTCACGGACATTGAACAACCCTGGATGACAATTTTGGTGCTGCCCTAATCAAAAAAAGATTGCTAATGTGTATATATTTAAAGTTTCTAATGTAAATACTATTCATTATAATATAAGAGCTAATGTAGACTGGGTATCACAAGGAAATAATGGCTGTGGATACTTTAGTTGGGTCAATGACAACTCATCTGCATCTATCCACCCATCTCCACTTATACGTGATGAAGGATTTGAGTGCAAAACGTATCAGGCTAGGGCAAATTCTGAAATTATATTTTTACGATGCCTTCTCTGTATTGTAATCACATATCTAATTTGTTGCGACCATATGCAGAGATGAACTAAAGAATTAGTTAGTTTATTATTTTCATATTGTAACTAATATTTTAATAATTCTTCATGTTTATGGCTTATGGGAGCCCCAATTTGCTATCAATCACATGATTTAACATATAGTGTTTTCTTGGTTGTTCCATTTGTTCCTTGACCTTGACTATGGATTGACTGTCTCTTTTGTGTGTTTTCAAGAGTTTTCCCACCAATACAAGTGTAAATCACACATTGAACATAATCTACGGACATTGCGTGGTATGAACTCTCACTGAAGTTTGAGCGCAACATGGTATCAAGTCTCGCTGAAGAAGAGTACTGTAGAGAGTAGGCCTACCGTACCAAGGAAGTTTGACAAGAACAAGGAATATGGCTTAAATAGAATGGGAAGACATCTTTCTAGCCTGGGCTTGGATCCTTTGACAATTAGCTTGATAATAAATGAAGCAAATGAGAGCTGAGCAATTAGCTTCCCAAGAAAAATCTTGTAAATGAACTGTATACCCCAATTCATGTGCCTTCTGCACATACCTAAATGATATATTTGAAAAAACAAGGGTAAATTTAGCCTCACCCTTGTTGTTTCAAATATATCATTTGGGTACGCACAGAGGGCACATTAATTGGGGTACATATAGTTCATTTATGGGCTTTTTCTTGGATAGCTAATTTCTCATCTGTCATCTACAATTATTATTAAGCTAATTGCCGAAGGATCTAGGCTCAGGCTAGAAAGATGTCTTCCCAAACACATAAAAAACATACACATAAACACAAAAACTGAGAAACATAAATGTAGATTTCACAATAGCTGAGAAACATAATTGTAGGTATCATGGTCACAATTTTTTGGAGACAACATAATTGAGTTGTATACCCAGACGATGGAGAGAAACCTCTGCTCCTCTGATTCCAAGTTGACACTATGGGATCTAAAGACCATAGATAAGGAATAAATTGAGAGAGTGGAGGAGGGCCATAATGACCAAAATAATAAAGGATGAACCTCAATTTAAATGAGGCAACTGTAAACATTTTAATAAAATTCTATTAAAATGTTTGTAGTTTCCTCATTTAACTTGAGGTTTATCCTCTATTATTTTTGTCATTATGGCCCTCCTCCGCTCTCTCAATTTATTCCTTATCTATGGTCTTGGGATCCCGCATTATCAACTTGGAACCAGAGGAACAGAAGTTGATCTTCATCATCTGGGTATACCACTCAATTACGTTGTCTCCGAAAAAATGTGATCATGATGCCTACAATTATGTTTCTCAACTATTGTGTCCCAGGACCCCTTATGACCCTTTACAACCATTTATGACCTCTAAGAATACATCTTAGAGGTCTTAAAATGTCAAGGGTCATAAGAGGCTCCTAGGAGGGGCTAGATGAGCTTCCACCTTCACGTGGTTGGCCCTGTTAAGTAGAGAATGTTAATTAAACTATTCTTGAAACATAATTGTAGGCATCATGGTCACATCGAGGATGAAACTATTCCAAGTTGACACTGTGGGATGGAGAACAACTTGGAACTGGAGGTGCAAAAGTCACTCTCCATCATCTGGGTATACCACTCAATTACATCATCTCCAAAAAAATGTGACCATGATGCCTACAATTATGTTTCTCAAAGAATGTTAAACTATTCTTGAAACAAAGAGAAGCTCAAAGAGAAGCTGGCAACAACCAAAAGAATGAGTGTGGACACATGAAGATAAATATCAAATAGGGGAAAAGCACCTGCAACAACAGAGGCAATAGTTGTAGATACAGATGAGGATATCACAGAAATCCCTAATTTAGTGTTTTAGAGAACAAATGATGGACTATGAATTAGGCATTTCTATGATATCGTCATCTAAATCTATTATTTACATTGGAAAGAAGCCTAAGGATATTGATATTGCACTAGTCGAGCATGATGGAGGCATCAATTCTAATGTGAATTGTAGTACTTAAGGTATACATTTTCTATTCAAATTTTTATTAATGAATATTTAATATAAGAAAACATATTCAATTGTTTAAGGTGGATTAGTTGTGATGATGAGATGTGCCATTTAGATGTTAACTATTATAGTCTCTTGGTTTCAGGAAATGCAGAAGGAGAAGCCTAGTTCAATATGCAATCTCGCAGAATATGCATGGATATCAGGTGGAGTTGAAAAACACAACAGGGTTGCATTTTTTATAGAGGTCTTTAATTGTGTATTTTAAGCTATAGACCATCGTGAAAATGTAAACATGTTGTGTTTTTTCAACTCCACCTATTGTTTGTGCATATTCTACTTATGTTGCACGTGCATTCTCAATTTAGAGTGGGAAAAATCTTATTTTCGATGCGAGGGAGAGAAGCCAAAAACAAAGAACATGTAAATAAACATGATAGCTACAAAACATAAATGTAGGTATCACAATAGCTGAGAAACATAAATGTAGGCATCATGGTCCCAATTGTTTGGAGACACAACATAATTGAATGCTATACCCAGAAAATGCAACACAACCACTACTCCTATAGTTCTAAGTTGACACTGTGGATCCAAAAACCATATATAGATTCCTTATCTTTGGTTTTTGGATCCCACAATGTCAACTTAGAACTACAGGAGTAGTGGTTGTGTTGCATCATCTGGGTATACCACTCAATTATGTTGTGTTTCCAAAACATTGTGACCATGATTCCTACATTTATGTTTCTTAGCTATTGTGTCCTAGGACCCCTTATGACCCTTTACAACCATTTACAACCTCTAAGAATACATCTTAGAGGTCTTAAAATGTCGTAAAGGGTCATAAGAGGCTCCTAGGAGGGGCCAGATGAGCTTCCACCTTCACGTAGTTGGCCCTGTTAAGTAGAGAATGTTAATTAAACTATTCTCGAAACATAATTGTAGGCATCATGGTCACATTTTTTTGGAGACAACATAATTGAGTTGTATACCTACATGGAGAGCAATTTCTACACCTCTGATTCCAAGTTGACACTGCGGGATGGATAACAACTTGGATCTGGAGGTGCAAATGTTGCTCTCCATCGTCTGGGTATACCACTCAATTACATTGTCTCCAAAAAAATGTGACCATGATGCCTACAATTATGTTTCTCAGAGAATGTTGAACTATTCTCAAAACAAAGAGAAGCTTAAAGAGAAGTTGGCAACAACCAACAGAACGAGTATTTACGACCATTTACGACCTCTAAGAATACATCTTAGAGGTCTTGGCTCAATAATTTATATTTGAATACCAATTTATATCTGCATAAAAAAATAGACAAGCACACAAATCTATAGGTAAATGAAGCTTTCTAATTGTGCTAAATAGAAGACATCTATAATATTCTTTTGAGGAAACACATCTATGCTATTCTTTTGAATGATGTCACTATTGACACTTTTGAGGAAACAAAAGGCTGAGGTGGTATTAGGCATCCTATTCAGCTTAAGCTGTGTAATTAATAAACACTTTTTATAAAAAAAAAATTAGTATTGGTCGAACTTTCGACCATATCATAGAACTAAATTCGACCAGAATGCTATGCTTGTGATGATAATTTCTACAAACATTGGTGGATAATTTGACCTATCGTATGGTCGAAATTGTGACGATGGCACCAATTAAATCAACAGCAATGCTTCCAGTTCCAAGGGATTTTTGTAGTCGATAATTTGACTAGTATTAAGGTTGCAATTTTGACTATTAATCAACATGTAGAAAATGTGACGACAAAGATCGACGACATTTTTAGTCTTTTATTCGACCAATTGTTGTAGAAAATTTGACTAATTCTCATTGAAATTTAAGGTAAAATTTACTAGTGTGGAGTAATTCAGATGAAGTAAAGTTTACCAAAAGCACAGATCAAGGAGACATATTCAAAATTGAAGGTAATCAGGAAGGTGAAGTATTGAAAGGTAAGAATGAATCTTTACTTGACCTATCTCAAAGTACTTAATTTATGTAAACTGTAGTAGAGTAGGAACTTAGATTTAGTGTAGAAGTAGATATATGATGAACTGGGTCTTGTGCAGTTAATGCAAGGTATTTTATGATGTTCTAATGCTATGGTTAAGAGCACAAAGAAAAATATTATGTTTTGCGAGATCGCAAGAAGTTTTAAGTTTTGCAGGTTAGCAGAGACAACTTTTTGGAAAGAAGCGGCAAAAGAATTGAATGTGATGTTAGATCTAAGTGAGATTGAATTAGTAAAAGGTTATGATCAGTATTATTTGATCATGAAAGTGAATTCAAGTGTCAAGGAGATTAGAAAGAAGTGATTGAAAGCATTTTGCAAGGATTTGGAGAAGAATTTTGTGCCAAATCTACACAAGCCCTAAAATCATGAAATTGAGGTATTTTACTTGACAAATCTTTGAATCAATAAAGGCATTTGAAGAAATCATGGATGTTTCATTAATGCACAATGTCAGAGATAAGAATAGACCTAAAATGAAAATAGAACTAGTAGAAACCTTGGAAGAAGACCCTAGGTTTGCATTATCATCCGTACCAGATGGAGTATTACATTTAGAGAATGTCAGAAGTTATCTTGGATGTAAACTAGAGACAGTAAATGATAGTGATTTCATAGATGAGTATGAGAAGATTTACAATTAGGATATGACACTAAAACAAGATTTTAAATATTTGGAACATAATGAAATTGTCAAATATGGATTACAGTATGAATTTGATAATGAAGAATGCACTAAGATTATTTTAAGCAAAATTCATAATGGAAAGTTTTGGTTAGAGGATAGAGTGATAGATATTACAGCTGATTTGATTCATGAAGTCACTAGATAATCTAAGACTGGAGCTATTCCTTTTAATGAGAAAAACATGAGAAAAATAGTCATTGAGAACACAAATTCATCCTATAATGGTAGAGGAATTGTGATTAGTAAGATCAAACAAGATGATGTGAGATACTTATGCAAGATCCTAACTACTAAGTTTTGTGCTAATTCAAGAGAAGATGACATGGCAGCTAGAATGGTACATGCAATCTATCTTATGTGAGTTGATAGGGTACCAGTTGATATGTGTGAAATTCTTAGAATTCAATTGTTTGAGAACTTGGAGAAGATCAAGAAAACTAAGTATACATAGTTTAGATTCTCATCCCTAATCACATATATGTTCTTTCATCTTTTGAGGAGATTTCCTTACACCATAGGAAATGACTAGAATGATGGAAAAACTACAATGGAAAGGATTAATGTAGTATACAGAAAGCATGTTATTGACAATGTTAATGAGAGTGCAGTACTTGTTATTAAGACATTTCAGAATATTGTGTCTAGAAGATCAAGAATCCTTAAGTCTCTTGTTGAAAAATATAAAGATGATATATGTTTTATGGTGGATACTGACTTTACCTATATTGAAGCAGTAGAGCCTAGAAAAGATTTCATAGACCCTCTTGTCTATGAAATATCTGAGGTAAAAAATGAAGAGTATGTTAGTAGGCTACTGAAGTGTAAGTTGGACACTCAGTGTAACAAGTTTGGAACCTTTGAGGAGAACTTCAACTCCACAAAGATTCTAATTGAAGAAAAGAAATCTAAGAAGAGAGTTGAGAGCACTATTAAGAAAATCTTAAAAGATACTGGAATGATAGAGAGAGAGTTTTTGGTAGCAAATCAGACATCAGCAACAGTTAGAGAGAGTGGACAAAAAGAAGTTTTGTCTATCCCTCCTTTATCATCAATTGCAGTGCCACAGGAAGAACCACAAGTAAAGGTGAAAGTGGAAGTACCTGAGAAGGACATAGAAACAAAGATGTCTACTAGATCCACTTCCTCCACAATGAGAAAAAGAGTTAAGGAGAGTGCCACTAGACTAGGAAAGAGACATAAGACTCTAGTACAACCTATTCCAAGAAAGATTGTAGAAGTTAAAGATGATGTCACTACTAAGAAGAAAGCTTGGAAACCAAAAGTTGAAAAGCTTAATGAGCAGATTATTGAGAATGGTGACTTTGCAAGAATGAACAAATATTATGATCTTTATGATTATACTGATAGACTTAATCTAGAGATTGCATTTTTGAAGCATATAATCTTGATTAGAAAGAAGTTTGATACTATTCAAGGACAAATACCTGATGACTTGTATAGAAAACTTCTGAATTGGAAGAAGAGAGCATCAGAGGAAGAGATAGATATCAAATAAAATCTTGTGAGGAAGATTTGTGATATAAGAGATGAAACACAATTCAAACAAATCATGAAAGCCCTTAGCACCCATTTGAGAACCAAAAGGAGATCAATTCAAATTATGGGAGGCAGGTATGAAGAAGTAAATTCTGAGACTGAACAGGCAATTATCAAAGTTATGGTAGAATATGTTGGAGAATCATCAGTTGTAGCAGAGCAAGCAGGTGAGAAAGTACAAGAGGACATTCCCTCTTCTCTAGATATTAATATTGAAGATGAAACAATTAATGTAGAAGGTACACAAATCACCTTGGATACTAATGAAAATGTATTCAAGAATTTGGAGAACATTGTTGACAATTCAGCCTTTGAGGAATAGGAAGCTACAAAAGAAGAAGAGATGACAGAGACCACTATTGTGGAACCACCAGTTATAGAAGAACAAATTCCTATTCCCACCAAAGAATATATTAGTCTTACTCCTAAGACTAGAAAGAAGAATCAAATTGGATCTATGATTGAGCATTTGGGAAAAGAAGTAGATGATGATGATCAATTGGAACTAATTACATCCTTGAACAAAATAATTGGTAAGAATAAGAAGGTGAAGAGTCTTGAAGGGTTTCTGAAGGAAGTAACTGAGAAGTTACAAAGTATTGTGACTACACAAATTTCAGAAGCAGACCCTATGGAGAAAGAAAATAAGGTAATGAGCACCTTTGATATTGAATTCACAAACCTAGCTGATATTGCAAAAGTAAAAGCACAAGCAGACTATGAGGCTAGAATACTTTTGAACATCAGTCAGTATATCAGAAATGATATCAATACTCTTGATATCTGTATCAAGGATTTGAGGAAGCATTTGGAAATAGGTAAATCTTTGTACATACAGTGTACAAAATCAGATACTTTGACAACTGAAGAAGATCAGAAGATAAAATTGAAGGAAGCAGAGATTCTAAATGAAACAAACCTTATGTCTAGTCCCAATGTGAAGGTCTGTAATGTTGAGAAGAAAGTTAGGCAACTTTATGATGAAATCAGAGTTGTGCAAAATGAGAGAGATGGGAAATTGAGGAGATACACTCTTTTGAGAGAGTATGCTTCTATGAAGTTGAGCATAATTGAAGAACAGTTGGAAGAATGTCTTTCAGCAAAGACATCTTTTAAGAAATTTAACTTTGAAAACCTCCAAGCATGTGAAATTGCTTCTTATGGACTGAGCGCACTACATAATGTGGTAGATTCCATTAATAAATCATGGGAGAAGGAGATTGAAGCCATGAAGATAGATTTTGCAGATTGTGTTGCAAGCCTATCAACTTTGCAATAAATGAATTAAGGTATAACTTTTTATGATACAATTTTGTGACCCTCCCTAACTTATTTTGTCATTGTTGTCAAAGGGGGAGAGATATATAGAAGAAAATTGATAGTATATGATAAGGTTTGTTACTCTTAGGGGGAGTACTATATGAGAGGCAATAATTTTTTGAGGAGTTATAAGGATAGTATGTATTTTATACTATGGCCACCAATTTTGGACATTTTTGAGATTTTGAGTTGAACACTTAGCCAATTTTCTCATATGTTGCCACCAATGACAAAGGGGGAGATTGTTGGCAATTTGGCTAAGTTGATTACATAGATGTTGTCATTATGGAAACATATGATCCACATGAAGATCACATAGGTCAGAGAGCAAGTATGACGGAGCACATTGCAAATTTGACTAAGTGTGAGACAGTGTTTTACCAGTGAACCTGGACACAGTTTTTATTTGCAACGATGACTAGACTAAGTTCAATGCTTGTGCACTTGAACATAGACTCTATGATGTCTATTGATCACCCATGTCAGATCACAAGTCATTAAAATACGTACGGAATTAGTTATGACATTTTTACTGAAGATAGTGTGAACTCAACAGGATAGAATATGAAGACAGAACTAGTAAAGATTTAAGGGATTATTTTGTTTATCAAAATAATGACTTAACAATATAAAGGGATGATATCCTAGATGTTAAATCTTGGATAAAGCTACTGATATAAATGTAAATGTAACTGTAATTGTAAAAAAAGTAGTAAGTAGTAGTATTTGAAAGAAAGACAAGTGATATGATGCGAAGTATATGAAGCATATGTAATAGCCATAGTGAAAGAGAAGCAAAGTGATATTGATGCAAGTAGTATAAGGTTATGTACCTTAACCTACTTTGTAATCAGTGTATATTGTACATTACTTGTTTGGAAAGTGGGCTCATCTGGTAATCAAATTTTGTACTACAACTCCTAACAGGGTTGAGGCTTCTAACAAGGCCTATAGTCCATTAACCAGGACTAATACACTATATGCTTGTAATAGACTCCTAACAGGGTCAACATCCTTAACAAGATACTTTTGATTAGTGGATCTTTGTGGGTACCATCCTCACTGGGGTTTTCCCTTGGCCAGGGTTTCCTCGAGAACAAATAATGTGTTATGAGTTCTTTATTGTTATGCATGTTGTTTAGCTTCTTATGTTATGCATTTATAAAGATAATCTATTATATCCATAATTGGGCAAAAGATAAATTTTGTCAAATACTGATTCACCCCCCCCCCCCCTCTCAGTATTCCCTATTTCTAACATGTTTTTGCTTGGTCATATGATGATCTTAAGGCTTATAGAGAAGACCTTTTTCAACATGAGATTCCACTCAAGGAGGACACCAAGCCTTTTAGACAAAAATAGAGACCCATCAATCCCCTATTATCCACAAAAATGCAGGCTGAATTGACAAAGTTGAGAGATGCTGGTATCATTGAACTAATTAGGCATTCCACATGGGTTTCCAATCTTGTGCCAATAAGAAAAAAGAATGGTGATATAAGACTGTGTGTTGATTTTAGAAATTTAAATGTTTCCTCCTTAAAAGACAATTATGGACTGCCAAACATGGAAGCCATGCTACATAGGGTAACTGGTTGTGAGCTCTTGTCAATGATGGATGGTTTCTCAGGTTATAATCAAGTGTTGGTCAAAGAATCAGAATAATTTAAGACAACATTCACAACCCCATGGGAAACATATGTATATGTTCGCATGCCTTTTGGTTTAAAAAATGTTGGAGCGACTTTTCAAAGGGCAATGGATGTTGCTTTTAAAGATTTGATTGATGTCCTTATGGTTGTGTATCAAGATGATCTTACTACTTATTCTAAAAAGGCTAAGGACCATTGTTGTCACCTAGAAAAGGTCATTGTCAAGGCCCTAGAATTTGGCATTTCCCTAAATCCAAAAAAATGTCATTTTTTTGTGACAGAGGGGAAGTTGCTCAGACATATAGTGTCAAAAGAAGGAGTCAGGATTGATCTTGAAAGAGTAGAGGAAATCAAGAAGGTTCCTCCACCAAAAAATATAAAGGGTGTGCAATCTTTCTTAGGGCAAATTAATTTTGTCAGGAGATTTATTGCTAATTTTGCAGAGTTGGTGAAGCCTATAGTCAAACTTCTAAAAAAGGATGTGAAGTTTGATTGGAACTATGAGGCTCAGCAAGATTTTTAGAAAATTAAACAAGAAATCCAAGAAGCCCCTATTTTGGTGTCACTTGATTATTCAAAGCCATTTTCTCTATTTTCCTTTGCATCTTTTCACACAATTGCAGCCATCCTTTTACAAAAGGATCAAGAAGGTTTTGAACATCCTATAGCCTTTTTTAGTAAGTCATTACAGTCTGCTGAATTAAATTATGAGTTAATGGAAAAGCAGGCATATGCACTAGTAAAGGTAGTTAAAGATTTTAGACCTTATCTTGTTTGTGCACAGGTTAATGCATATGTACCTCATGCAGCATTGAAAGATATTTTGGTTCAAAGTGAGGTCATGAGAAAAAGATGCAAGTGGATCAATAGGATTCAAGAGTTTGATCTTGAGCTCCACATTACCAAATTGGTGAGAGTTTTGGGACTTGAAAAAATAATCACTGAGGAAAACATGGATCTCATACAAGTGAATAGTACTATTGTCAATGAGGATACAATCACTAGTATTGAAATGCAACCGTGGTACAAAGATATTGTTTATTTTATCAAAAATGCTAAATGTCCATAGGAACTGAATGATAATCAAAGGAGAAGTTTGAGATTGCAAGCCCAAAGGTATGTATTAATCCAAGGTGATTTGTTTTGGAAAGATAATGATGGAATTCTACTATTTTGTTTAGACAAACACCAATCAGAAAAGGTATTGAAAGAAATGCACTCCAGATTGTGTGGAGGACATCATTCTGCTCGGTCCATAGCTCATAAGATTTTGAGGGCAGGATACTATTGGCCTGTGTTGTTCAAAGATACTCATTCCTTTGTTATAAAGTGTGAGCCATGTCAAAGATTTTCCAAGAAACTAAAATTCTTGGGTGCATTATTGTTGAACCCTGTTGTTGCAGAAGCTCCTTTTACAATGTGGGGTATGGACTTTATTGGGGAATTTTCTAAGAAGTCTAGTGGGGGGCATAGTTGGATTTTGGTTGCTACTGATTATTTCACTAAATGGATTGAAGCAATTCCAACTAAAAAAGTAACCAGTGATGTTTTAATTGAATTCTTGATGAACAATTTAATCACTAAATTTGGTGTTCCTATCAAATTGGTTGTGGATAATGCCATGAGTTTCAAATCTCAAGAGATTACTGATTTTTGTTTAGAAATGGGAATAGTTTTGTCTAATTCATCCCCTTACCACCCACAAGCAAATGGGTAGGCTGAATCTAGTAATAAGAGTATCCTACAAATTTTGAAGAAAACTCTGGAAAAGAATAAAAGGAGTTGGCATGTAAAATTGAAACTAGCATTGTGGGATAATAGGATTGCTAAGAAAAGGGCTACAGGGAAGTCCCCTTTTGAGATGGTGTATGGTGTAAAATCAAGATTACCAATAAACAACTGCTTACCAATATACAAATTCATGCAGGAAGAAGATAGAGTGATTTAGTTGGTTGAACTGGATGAGATCAGAAGGGAAGGACAAAAGGAAAATGTGAAGTTGCAACAAAAAATGAAATATCTTTGTGATAAAAGAGCAACTTTGAGAAAATTCTAGCTTGGGGACATGGTTCTTCAATGGAATGCTAGGGCTGAAGACAAAGGGAAACACAAAAAATGTGAGTCTTTGTGGATAGCACCTTTTATCATTCATCAAACTCATGGCAAGGATTCATATTTTTTGCAAAATTTGGATGGTGAAGAACAGGAATTGTCAGTGCATGGAAAGTTCCTAAAGTTTTTCTTCAATTAGTTCTTTCTCCTTTTCCATGCACAGTAGATATGTATATATGTATAGGTTTGTTTGCTTTTGTTGTGTGTTCTTTTCCTACTTTAGGTTAGGGTTTTATGGTCTACCACCCAGAGATTCATAAGTTCTTTCTTTGACCTTGCACTAAAGCATCCTCAGATAGAGCCACTGTTGGATATATTTTTAGGTTTATGAGGTTTTCCATTCCAAATCTAGGTTTACTCCTTTTGCAAGTTTTATTTTTGTGGTTTAGGTTTTCCAAAATTCATCAAATTTTCCATAACTAAGTTTGAAAACCCTTGCCCTAGGTTTTGTCCTTGAGAAAATCTTGTTTCTTTGTGTAAACCCTTAAGTTAGCCCTAATTCTTATATTTCATTGTTACTTTTGGCCACTTAAGTGTCTTGACCATGCACATGATTATTTCCATCAGCCGTTCACTAAATCATGTAATATTGTTTCATGTCTCTAAGTTATTCGGTGAGCTAGAGAATGTGTTAAGCCCATGTTATGTTTCATGTTAGTCTCTAAGTCTCCAAGTTTATCCATGGTTACCTCAACCTTTGAGCGAATTAGTGAATATGTTGTTTCCTATTTTCTTATTTCCTGGTGGTTTCCTATTAACATTCAATGACCTAGCGTGGTGGTGATCTCTTATTCATAGAATTGGGTAGTTAAGACTTGTATCATCCAATGATCTAGCAAGGACCATTGATTATCTGTAAGATCGATAGTCATGTTTTATTCTCAAAGTGTTTGGGTCCTACATAAAATGATTTGGCGATTGTGCTATAAGTTCAATGTCCTCTAAGTTGGTGGCTCTGACAATTTGGCTTACTAGATTTGACAAAAGTGGGTTTCTATTTTGTTCACCTAATCTCGAAATAAAGTAGTAAAGTTCTAAATCTTCTGGTGACTCAGTGAATGAAGTAGTCCCATGTTCTCTTAAAAGGTTGGTTATGATAAAAGGCATTCAGTGAATGGGTGAATGAAATGGTCAGGAAAGCTATAAACCTTTAGTCGCTTGATCTCATGATGGAATAGTCAGTGTTTAAAACATTGGGAGATTCAGCAAACACTTTGTTCACCAAGTCTCGTAATCAAAAGGTGATTGTCTTAGTGGTTCAGAGAATTAACGATGGCTGTTGATTGATGTCAAGATCAACGGTTGACTCAAAATCTTAGTTTGAAACATGTAGTTAGGAAAGAATTTAGTGACTTAGAGAATAAGCTTGTTCACTAATTCTCACATTAAACATGTAGTTAAGTCTTCCTTTCAATGAATAAGCGAAGCCTTTGGTTTCCAAATCTTAGAATAAATTAGCAGTTAACCAAAGCATTAAGAGATTAAGAGATAGTCATTGTCGCTAATTCTCTAGATGGTGACTATGGTCAGATGCTTAGGTAATTTTTTATTTGTTCGATGGTTCACTAAATGGAGGATCAGTTAAGAGATTGGTTTTGAGAATAAATGAGATCTTTGATCGCTAATTCTCTAAATATAAGCTAGGGTTAACTTTTCATTAAGTGATCATAATAGCCTTCAGTCGCTAGATCTCTGAAATGGGCTAAGTTAAAGAAAATAATAAAAGAAGGGTTAGAGACCATTTCTATGTGGATAAATTACACAGTCGAGCTAAAGAAAAAGCAAGTGGCCATCCAATCAATTTTAAAGGAGGGTTTATTACGTAAACAGTGTTTTAAAGTATAAAATTGTAATCATTGCTTTTCTGCCTTGTTTTTGAGTTTTTTAAATCTATCTGTCAACATCCTCACATTGGCTAGTACTAATTTGAAAATTGGTGATATGTGAAATTGAATGCAAAAGTAATTAAAGTTAGATTTGCAATGATTTTGGCAATTGTATGCATTCAATTTGCATTGATAAATAGGCTAAACTCATTTTTTTCTGTGGTCGAGATCACTCGAAGAGAATTGTGTTTTCTTAAGCAATCACAGAGTGCCAAGCAAATTAAGTTTGCAGAGTTGAGAGAAATTATGCAAAAAAAATGAGTCAACCAGAGCCGAGCGTGACTTCTTCCAATGGTGAAGCCAAAGCCAAAGGTGGTGAAGACATAAACAAGGCAAATTACTCAGACAAGTTTATCAAATTATTGCCTGGTTCTAGTCAGAACAAGAGAGCTCCTAACGATGTCTTTGAAGATATTCTAGGTCATTGCAGAGATCCTATCACATCATCTTTCTTAGGTTACACTCTTTTCAATTATTTTCATGGAAATAGGAGTAAGCAGGTACCTATTTGTAATGGTTGGGCTTTGGGTTTAGGGAAACTAGTTGTCCCTGATGTGTGTTTAGATGTGGACTTAATTTTTGTGTTGGCTAGGTTTTATGATCCTATCTCCAAAACAATTAGGAAGGAGGACCAGTCACCTTTGGTTACTCTTGACAAGGGTTCTTTCATGAGAGCTTTTGGTTCTATACATCTTCCTCTACTGAAATTGATATGATCAAAGAAAGAGAGAGGTATACAAGTCATATAGGGTGAGTAAAAGACTAGATGGTTAGGCATATGCCAAAGCAAGGTAGACATATAGCTCCCCTCTCCACTAGCATGAATGCCCCTTACTAGTTCCAATCCCTCCATTACTATATGAAGCAGACATGTTATGGGTTGTGTAGAGTTTTGGGAATAGATGGGGATGAAGAATTTTTGCCAGTTGATCTTTTGATTATGATCTTAGATATCCAAAACTCTCTAGTGAACACTGACTATGATTACATCCAGTATGTAATCGATAGGATGCATGAAGGGTTAATGTCTGTCAAAGAAAGAAAGAGGCCCATCAAGTTCTTGCATTACTCTATGTTGATGCACTTAATTCTATTTTTCAACATTAATAGTTTTTATTTGAATATGCTGAAACCAAGATTCACCTTCCAAGACCAGCATAATCTAGTGCAACTATGGTTAAGGATATGGAATTATACTTCAAATGAGTGTGACTTTTGTGTTTTCTATAATTTCATTATTTTTCCCATCCTGAGATTGCTAGGCATCAATGTTACAAGGTTACCAACAAAGATTCTTAAACTCCTAAGACCCATGCAATTGGAGGACAAATGGGAGGGAAACCATAATTAGGGTGATTTATACTTTGGGGAAAATTCTACATTTTTAAGAGTTTAGAGTTGCCCCCAACCCCCACATTTTCTACCAAAATTTGTGCCACCAAGAGTTGCCTCTTTGGAATTTATTTGGTAGTTGATGTGGATAGATAGAGAACTTTTGGCCCCTCATAGGAAAGGTCATTTCATGCCTAGTCAGTTAAGAATTAGTGATTTCCTGATTGGTAAGAGGTCTTTCCCACAAATTAGCACCTAGCTAAATCATTTCAAGATGGTATCTAGCACTTGCAAACATGTGGACCCTGAGGATTTCATTAAGACTATAATATTGACAGTAATTCCTGGTATTGGTGTCAATAGGGAGCATGACTATGAGGGCCTAGATGAAGAGGATGTGATCAAAATGTTGTGGAGAAGGATGAAGTTACTAAGAGATGGAGCAGGTATTTTGACCTGATAGATTTACAAGCTCAATTGAAAGGGGCCCAAATTCCTTTTTAGGGTTTCTTCCTAGACCTTCCCTACTTAAAAAGGATTGACAAGATGATAGAGATGCATGACACTCTGTCAGATCAATTGGAAAAAATGCTTGAGTAGAAGAAAACAAAGAAGGGGAAGAATTACTCATCCTCTGATTATGAGGAATTCTCTAAAGGATCCCAAGAAGGAAATAGCCCACCACAAGTTGTAAATTCACTAGTTATTGATCCTATTGAAGACCAGCTAGAGGCAGAAAACCTTCCAAAGCCACCATTGAAGAAATGAAGGTTTGAAGAGGGAGAGCCTTCCAAGTAGAAAAACTAGAAAAGGGTGATTGATACAGCATCTGCTCTTGTACCAGGTGATAGAGCATACCATCACCAACTAAGAAAAACAATAAGAGCCAGCAAGATGGTGGACACTAATGAGGGAGATGAAGAACAATCCCTATGGTTAGGACAAGATATTAGAGAGGTGTATTAGGAAGATTTTTTAAGTGATAACCAATTCATCAAGAGTGATGAATTCAAGAATTTTCTTATCTAGAGAAAGCAGCAAGAAGTGGCCAAGGCTATGCCTGAAGGAATGGAGCCAAGTGAAGAAACTTTGAGGGCTTTAGCTTCTTATGATCCTAGCCTTGAGGCTATAACTATAGAAGAAGCTAGAGAAATTGTTAGATCAAGTGGAATGCTTCTAACTCCGAGATGGGATTTGACCTCTTCTTTTATCATTGATCAGATAAGAAAGCAACCACAAGGCATTTTATCTTATGAGTTTCATATTGGTGATATGATCAGAGGAAGTGTCTATGACCCTAAGTCCTAGGCTGTTGCAATATGGTCTATAGCCCCTAAGACTCAAAAGCCATCTCTAGTAAGTATAGAGGATCAGATGGAAGAAAATAAAATCATATGGACTGTACAGAACATAACTGATCTTGAGGTCTCCAAGGCAGTGACCCATCTTGCTAACCTAAATGAAGAAAAGACAACTTAGTTGTCAGAAAGGTATTTAAAATTATTTGAGAGTTCAAACATAGTGGCCAAAGATAGATATTTGAAGATGATGAAGATCAAGCAATTGTAAGATGAGTTGGTAGAATTGAGGGTTAGGCTTGAAGAAGCCTCAAAGGTAGTTCTTCCCCCTCCTTTGCAAATTGAGGCCCCTCCTCAGATAGATATAGAAGTTCCTGATAAGCCTACTAAGGACTTAGAGAAAATAATATTGGATGCATCTTTGGATACTGTAGCAAGGATTGTGCAATATAGGTAGGGAAAAATAAAGGAAAGGATGGAGTCAGTCCATCAATCAGACAGTCTACTACACTAGGCCAATGGTAAAGTGAATGAGTCATTGGTCACTTTGGAGCCACTATACAGTGTATGGTTAGGGAGGAGCTTATTGATTGATAAGCTTGATGGTTTGTAGGAGTATAGGCTTAATATTCTTGAGATAGTGACTAAAGTTTTTGAAAAGATTGGTTTGGTAAGTGCTATATCAAAGTTTTTTAAAGGTAAGTCTAACCAGATAAAAGCTAAGTTGGCTATGTTTGATAGGAATTACAATAAGAACTTGCCTTCAATATATGATGATGATGGGGGTATAATCAGTTTAAATGAGTGGAAGGCATCAATGCATTAGTTGGTAATTAAACAAGATGCTTTCCTAAAAAGTGACAATGCCTTAGACTTGGAAAGATGCAATAATATAATTGATAGTTTATTTAAAATTGAAAGTGATTGCATACAGTTTGTGGTAGAGGCTAAAAGTATAACTGATTCCATGTGGGATCAATAGATCAATTCACTATAGGAATTGCATACCTATAATTGTCCATCTAATGATGATGTGGCAATGTGAGACAAAATGACAAAGAAGAAAAAGAAGAGGCCAGTTGCCCAGATGATAGAGGAGGAAGAAGAATAGAGTGCACATGGCACCGGATATAGAATTCGAGGGAGAGCATGTTTCATACCAAGGATGATGTAGGTTATCCAATAATGTTGGTCCTCATTCATGAAACTACTTATGTAATTGCTTTGAAATATCTTTAGACAAAGTTGCCACCTATAAAGTTGCTAAGTAGTTGAGAACTACTTTCTATTGTTGTAATCACTTCCTTTTGGTTTGTACTTTTTGTCTTTAGTACAAGTCATTTTCCCATACATCCAAAGCTTGTTGCATCCTTTTGAGGATTCCAAGATGGCTATGGGTACATATAGCAAGTTTTTTCTCTTTTCAAGGGTGGTTAATACATTTTTTACAGAAAGTTCTGAAATGTAGAACCTTATTTCTCTGAAGTCATGTTGATACTGTACTGACACATTTTGAATATTAATACAAAGATGTTGTAACTCTATTGCTTCTATTTTTTGTCTTTGTGTATGGATGCTTTAGTTTTCTTATGCATTAAATTGTAAGGCTTTTAAATGCATTGTTCACAAGGTGAATATAGAAGTTGAGCTTAAGTTCTTTCAAGGAAAGAGTGAAGTCTTAAGGGAGGTCTCTACGAACTAATTGTCCATGTATGAATTTGATAGCAGGTGTAGGAATTAAAAGAATGGGATGTCAGGCATTTCATTTGGTTTTTAGTATATCTGTCTTGATAGAATTTTGTGGAGGTAGGGTTTGACTCTGATGCCCAAATAAATAAGGCATTGGTTTAAGATATATTTGCATCTTTTTCCACCAAAAAATAATGATAAACTATTTCAATTTACATTTGTTGTATGTCTTTGAGTTGATACATTTATGTCAAGTGCATAGATGTCTATTCTGATGATTTGAAGAAGCTTTTAAGAAGGTAAACCCACCTGAGTTTTATACTCAAAGTGAAGAAGGTTTTACAACCTTAATACCTTAGTGTTTTCATTTTGTTAAATGCATCTATTGGGATTATTGGAGTTATAGTTTTCAAGATTTTATGAATCTTAAATCATCTGCATATCTAAGCACTAACAGATTCCAAAACCGGTCATTGGATTGCATAAATCTTCAAGCCAAACTCTTATAAAACCAGCGATGAGGTAATGGAGAAAGATTTCAATGTGGAAAAAGTGGATTTAGGTATGGCTACTAGAGCTGCTGGTTTAAAAATCCTAAACTCGACCAATAAGAAGATCAACCACCAAGTGTTGAAGGATGCTGAAGATAAAATGAAAGTAAAGCATACACTCTATGAAATGGAAAACTATATTCAACAGCTTCAAGGTCCTATTCCTCAACCCCTATCAATGGTTCCCATTGATTTGGATGATAAGTCCCCAGAAAACCAAAATTTCCTACACCAGGTTTAGAAATACAGGTCAATGTCAAAGAATTTCTTCGGCTGGATAGATAAAGTTACTAGGGAAATTGTTGGCTTTACTAATGACTTTGAAGATTGGATTAAGAAAGATGATGAGATGATTAAAATAGTGGAAGCAGATGTAGAATCCTAGAGAAAGGAGAAGGATTGGCTATAAACATAGGTACTAAACATGGAGGATGCATATGCCTATGCTTTAAAAAGTTCCTTGTAGAAAAGGTAGCACCTGGGGTAGAGGAGAATTCCCTTTTCATAGCTAAGGTGAATCTAGAATGGAAGAGTTCACTCTATGAACAAGCAAATGATGAGTCCTCTCAGATCATGGAAACACTTAATAGTGTTAAGGAATTCATGAATACTCATAACGAATTCTTGGGAAAGTTGATCAAGCCTGAAGGACAAGATGGAATTGATATAACCAAAATACTCACCTGTTTTAAAGAAAAGGTAAAGAGTATGAAAGCTTCCAAAAGTATAGAGATTGATGATTTTCTAGTCTTTTCTCGAGTGGATTCCCTGGTAGTCTATGGGTGTGAGTAGATAAAAGAAAAGAGAGAAAAACTCCAGCAAGCGCAGAATTTTAGAAACATCTAGGTGCAAAGATTTGAAGCCATTACCACACCAAACCGAGAGTTACTCGTGAGATTTTTAGTGGCTTTTGAGGAGTGGAGTGCATCATGAGAGGCCACCAAGGCTACTAAGGATGGTGGAACCAAGAATGACCAATTGGTCAATTAGTTCCTTCCAGAAGATAGTTTCTATTTTTGTAAGTTTTTTCCTGAATTTCATGCTATTTCCAAGAACAATTAGTTTTTAAAATTGAATCAGCCATGTCTAGCTATATGAAGATTATTGAATGCCCAAATGAAGGTTAGTTCTCTGGTAGAAATTTTTTTTATTATCTTTTTGTTTCAGTTATATTTTATGATAGTTATACTGTTGAACTCTAGGTATGCATATATACGATCAGTTGGTTTTATAACAGATTCTGGCGATTTTCATTGATCAGTCGGTCAAGTGAATATATGATTTTGATTTCACTTGGAGTTAAATGATTATGCTACTTTAATCTATGCGTATATCTTTATTTTTATTCAGTCATCTTATTCAAAATTCAATATCTTTTGAATCAGCCATTCTTAAAAAGTTTCTCTTTCATAATTTGAGTTAGTTGGCTCAAAGTATCTGTTGCATTTTTTTGAAATTAAAGTATTTCATTGTTGATTCATGATGAAATGTTAGCAATGCCTTTTTATGATTTCTAGTTAAAAGTGTCTTTTAAATTTGATTCTTTTACAATAAAGGCTATTAAAAGTAGATCTTTGTAGAGGGCAACTGCTCCTTTTAAAGCAGAGAGTTTAGTTGTGAGAGACTAACTCAGTTGTTAGTGTAGTTTTTCTTTTTGTTTTGGGCTGTAAGATTCACTTATTAATGTACTATCATAGAAGGAAAATCTATTCACTAACATATTTTTGGCAACTCCACTAGGGAGTCTGACAAGTAGACCAGAGCTTGAGAGTTTCATTTAATGATTAATCATGGTGTTACCTGCTGATGTGATACCTGGTCAACAAGAAATTCCCCCAATTTTACAACCTGACCTTTATTTCTTAGATACTTAGGAAGACATCATCATAGATCTCAATGCAATAGCCTAGAATCTAAGAACAAGAAATCATCATTATCAACAAGTTCGTCTAGTGATTGAAGAAGAAGAAGAGATTGGTGAGTGGTTAAGAGGCTTACCTATATCTCAAGAAGTTGTTGTGGTAGACAGGGTGGTCCAAAGACCTTAAGACTGATGTCTAACCTTGTACCTCAAGTGATTACAACTAGTAAGTTGGCTGAGAGAAGATACACAAGGGGAGATAGAGATAAAGGTTTGGTTGATGAATATTTTGAGGCTTTAAAATGACCAAAATTTACCCCTAATATCCCTGTGAGAAGAAGAGTTCAAACTATGAATAGACCATCTTTTCCCACTAGGTTAACAACATCCACTACTACTTTTCAAGCCCTCACTTTATCTAGTACATTGGTCCCATCTCATTTTAACACTCAACCCCTAAATATCATTCTACCCAACATGGGCTCAAAACCAACCTTGGGGAGCTCAAGTTGGCTCCCTTTACCTGACCAATTTTAACTTACAAGCCTTGCCTAAAGGAGCTAGAGAAGTCCTTCCTAATTTTAGAAGAGATGGAAAGGTCTCTTTTAATGATCATCTAAATTCTTTTAATACTACATGTGGGGTTATAGCTGTGGGGATAGAAGATGTGGCCATTCATTTGTTTGTTCAGACATTGACAAAGGCTACTGTAGATTAGTTTCACCATCTTCCTAATGGTTCTATCAGAACTTGGAATGCTATGAAAATAGCCTTTGAAGCTCGCTTTAAAGTGGTGAATGATGAGTACTCTTTGTTGTTGCAACTCTCTCATTTAAATAAAGAGATGCATGAGACAATGAGAGAATTTGTTGCCAAGTTCAAAAATTTTTTGCATCAAATACCCAATGCACATCATCCCAGTGATGAGAATAGAAAAGGTTTCTTTGTGAACATGATACCTCCTCATATCATCTTTCACTTGCAATGTGGACAAGTAGCAAATTTTACAACTGCTTAGGCTCTGGTGGTTAAACTCGAGGATGATATGGTAACTATTGGAAAATAGAAAAGGGAAGTGTAGATCCCTAATATCCAGGTGTCTACTTCTAGTTCCACTAACCTTGTTGTAGAAAGACTAGTTAATGACATGTTTCAAGTCAAGAGACAACTACCCAAACCTACAGCTCCATATCAGGATATCCCTTATAGATACCCAAATCAAAATGGAGGCACCTTTGGTAAGAAATCTAATTTTCTCCCAGGACAACAAAAAATATTAATTGAAGGGCCATCAGAAAATAAAGGGAACATGTGCATTTTTCACCCAGCTGATGAACACAATGGCTACTCTTGTCCTAAAATGGTGAGATACCATGAAATTGAGACTAATAAAGAAAACATAGTAGAGATACCTACTAATGAAGGAACATCAAGAGGACCTGGTGACTCCATGAGTTACTACTTGGAATATGAATTAGATTCTGACAGAGGTGGTAGCATTATTCTTACTTGTGAGGATCCTTCTTGCTCTGTACTTACTAGAAATCAATGCGTCATTAGGTCTCCAACTCCATCTCCTATTTCAACAATCATTAGGAAAGAAAAGGAACCCTTGAATCAAACTAGTGTTGTCCATAAGTTTCAAGGACCCTTGACACCAGATGTAAAGTTACTAAAAAGGTTAGAGCCTAAACCTTTCTTTGATATAGTTAATTTTTGTAAATATTCCAAAATTCAAATTTCTCTAGCTAATTATTTAAGGATCAATCCTAAGGAATTAGATAAGCTAATTGATTATGTAAAAGGCTCTTCCTTAGCCAATGAATTAAAAGATGGCAAGTCCACATATGAAGAAGCTACTAATCATGTACAAACTCCTCAAGCCTCTTCTTCCTCTACCAAATTGGAACCTTTGTATGTTTCTTTGTTCATACATGGATACAAGATGAACAACTGTATTATAGATTCAGGCACCTCAGATAACATAATGCCCACCTCTATGGCTAAACATTTAGATCTCCCTTTGACAAAAACCTTGGGCAATTTATATGAAATGGATTCCAAGCAAGTCCCACTGGTAGGATAGATCAAAGATGCTCAGGTTTCCCTTATAGCTCATCCCAATAAGATATTAAAATTAACAATCCTTGTTGCTGACATCCCATCTAGTTATGGGATGCTCATGAGTAGAACCTTCTGCAAATACTTAGGTGGTGAAATTAAGCTAGATAGGTTCCAAGCTACCATTCCCATAGGTAATCAGAAGGTAGTCCTCCAGTCAGAGGCTAAGTCTAAGTACACCATTTTCCCTTCTAAAGATCCCAAATCACATATTTTATATCAAGAATCAAAATTTTCTAATTACTTGATTATGCCTGAAGTTTATGCATTTGATTCAGAAGCATTAAAAGGTGAAGACTTATGGACTCTTGAGTTTGAGGATAGTTTTTCTTCAACCAGGTCAGGAGCTAGGATAGTGTTGATTCTCCCTCTAGAGAAATTCTCCCCTATGCTTTTAAGCTTGAGTTTTAAAACACTAATAACATAGCTGAGTACAAAGCATTGATTCTTGGCATGGAAGAAGCTAGAAAGAAGGGAATCAGGTTGTTGAAAGAAAAAGGCGATGCTGAATTAATTATAAAGAAAGTTAGGTCCCTATTTGCAATTAAGAATGAAATGTTGAAGACTACTAGATCAGGGTCTTGGATGAGATGGAGTGGTTTGATGCATTTTCAATTGAGGCAATGCCCAAACAATTTAATTCAAGAGCTGATGCCTTAGCGAGCTCAGCAACATTGTTGATTCCACACCTTGATTTTGGAATAGACAAGTATTCAATAGAGCTAGTTCATAGGCCTAGTGTGCCAAATAATGCTAGTTCATGGAAAGTGTTTAGTAATGATGCCCATATTATTCAATTCTTGGAAGGGGTGGAGAATTTCTCTTTTGTATATTTTGAAGGTTCAGGTGTGGAATGCCATGAGTTCTATTTTGACCCCAGAGATGAAGTTGGATCAGAGACCATCAAGTTAAAAGGAAACCACATTCCAAAAGGATTGATGAAAAAAGATTGATGAACCTAGAAAGACTCTTTGATAGAAGAGATTATTTTATCAATAAAACCCCTGCACCTAATAAGAACTCTTCTGACGAGTATGAGGAGGTCAACATTGGCAATGATGATGATCCAAAGCTTGTTAATTTAGGCACTTGCTATAGTATAGAAGAGAAAGTGAGGTTTTCAAAGCTACTGAAAGAATTTAAAGATGTTTTCACCTGGTCATATGAAGATCTAAAAGATTTCAGGAAAGGATAATTGAAGCACCACATCCTAATGAAGCCTAGAGCTAGTCCTTTCAGGCAAAAACTAAGGAATTATAATCCAAAGGTTGTAGATGCAATATTTTGAGAGGTGGATAAGACGCAAAAAGAAAGGATAATTTATCCCATTCACCACTCGACATGGGTAGCTAATATTTTTCCATTACATAAGAAGAGTGGAGAAATCAAGATATGTGTGGATTTCAAGAATCTAAACCAGGTAAGTCTCAAAGACAATTTTGACCTACCTAACATGGATCACATTCTTCAAACAGTGGCCAGTTTTGAAATGATGTCCCTGCTTGATGATTTTTTGGGTTATAATAGGATTAGTGTTGCCCCTGAAGATCAACACAAAACAACTTTCACCACTCCTTGGGGTACCTTTGCATACAATAGAATTCCCTTTGGGTTAATAAATGTAGGAGCTACTTTTTAGCATGCTATGAACTCCTCTTTCAGACACCTAATCAACAAAGTAATAGTGATATATTTAGATGATATGACAGTGTTCTAAAAAAGAAGAAAGAAGCACTTGCATGATTTGAGGATGGTCCTGCAAAAATTTAGAGATCATGGCATATCACTCAATCCAAAGAAGTCTATTTTCTGTGTCAAAGAGGGGAAGCTTCTTGGGCATCTGGTGTCAAAGGATGGAATAAGAATTGATCTAGAGAGGGTTCAAGAAATTCAACAACTATGTTTACTATCAAGTCATAAAGGAATCTATTCCTTCTTCAGGAAGATCAATTTTCTAAGGAGGTTTGTACCCAATTTCTTAGAAATAACCAGGCCTATGGTAAGTATGTTAAGAAAGAAAGAGACCTTCAAATGGAATGAGGAAGTTGTAAAGTCCTTAAAAGAGGTTAAAAATTCTATCTCTTAGGCTCTAGTATTGGTTCACCCTGATTTCAAGAAAGATTTTATAATCTACTACAATGCTAGTGAGCACACCATGTCGAGAGTCTTATTGCAGAAAAATGATAAGAATGAGGAAACCCCAATTTCTTTCATGAGTATTCCATTGAAGAAACATGAGTTAAATTATTCTTTAATAGATCAACAAGCCTTTGTGGTAGTTATAGCAATAAAAAATTTCCAGTTCTACATACTCCATTCAAACTCCACTTTTTATGTGCCTAATGCAACACTCAAAAGTATACTTACATAATAGGAGGTAGCCATAAAAAACTAAGAAACATGGGTAGCAAAAGTGTGGCATAAGACAGGTAAGGAGGATCCATTTAAGGACAGTCCAACGAGCATCCAAACACCACAATGTGGAATTACACAACAAGATAATGTTTCAACTAAATTTTTCATTAACATGCCCAGCTGTAAGGCCTTTTGGGTTAGGGCCAAATACAATCAAAAGTATTTCAGTAATATCTCAGCTAGTCTAGCTCTGAAACAAATCAGCAACTGATGGAAAATACTAAGGCAGATTTGAACTTGAGCTCACAAGCCTCCAAGAAATCTCCTTGTCTCCAAGCATGCAAACCACTAGCTCTGCTATTACAAACTATTAGATAACAACCTGATCTTCAAGATCTCATAGGATCCAAGTCTAAAATTCTATCAATCTACTTCCACTGACTCCTCTCATATACCTATAAACAACTACCCAAACACTCCTTAAATAATAATCTTAAGCCACAAGTTGGCTGGAAGAAACAATTAACTCCTAAGCCAAGTCAGCTCCTATTACAAACAAATATTAAATGCAACAATAGTCAGCTCATATATAACCTTACAAAAATTTAATTCTCCATGTCGACCTCTAGATCTACATAGGAGAATACAACAAAAGCTATCAACAATAAATGCACCAAGTCGGCCAACCAAGTCTCCAAGAACTCCAGTCGATAAACCAGAACAACCAAGCACTAGAGAAACAACCAAGCACTAGTGAAACAAATAACCATACCAAGCATCACTGAGAAAACATGTCGACCGAGCACCAGCTCCACCAAGCACAAGAGGTTTCACCAAGTTCCTTCAACGACCAAGCTCCCTTCAATAACTAAGACCATCGGTTAAAGCTACAACTGAGTAACACAAAACCCAAAGAACACACCACCATGCCAATTCACTGAGTACCCTAGAATGCCCCTGCATCAAAGTGCAAGAATTTGAATTAGATATCAAACCCACTAAATTGGTGAGAGGCCAAGGTTTGTGCAAGCTGATTGCCGAAAATAAATAATTGGTAGAAGAGAATAATCCCTTGACATTGTTTGTTACATTAAAAGACCCTTGGTTCTCTAATATTTCTTACTACCTAACTTATGGAGAATGTTGAGAGCATTTGATAGGTAAAGAGAAAAGGAATTTACTACTTAAGTCAGCCAAATATGTAATAGTTGATGATATATTGTATAAGAAGGGATTAGATGGAATGTTACTCTGGTGCGTTGATGAAGACCAGTAGAAATGACTATTATAAACCTTTCATGGTGATTCCTATGGAGGAAATTTTTCATCCACTGTCACAGCTTTCAAGACTCTAATAAATGGTTACTATTGGCCGAGAATGTTTCAGGATTCTTAAAAGTGGGTGGGCTCATGTGAGAAATGCAAGTTCTTTGTTGGAAGACCTCAATTGGATGCTCTCCCTCTAAGACCTATTGTCATTGAAGAACCTTTTCAACAATGGGGTTTGGATTTTATAGGTCCTTTAAATCCACCATCTAGTGTAGGTCACACACACATCTATCATGTCCCCTTTTCAAATAATTAAAAATAATAACTTTTGCTAAGGCTGGCAGGCTCAAAAAGTGAAGTTTTAGGAAAAGGGGCTAATATTTGGAAACCAATGGATTAATAAATGATAATTATTATTAAAATATGTATTATTGACCCCTCTTGGTCATGATTTAGGGTTATGCCCTCTTTTAAAGGGGTTTGGAGGCATTTCAGGCTCATTCTAAAACTTGATTTTTGCTCATTGCTTTGTTGTTCTTCAAAGGCTGCAAAACCTATGGAGAAGGAGACCCAAAGATGGGAGTTTGTAGGTTTCTAGGAAGAATAAGAATGGGAGTTTGAGGCGATTCCATGTGCAAGCTCATGCTGAGTTTTCCCTTGTGCTGAACAGTACAAATTTGTGAGTTTTCGGGTGTGTTTCTTGTAAGAGTTTGGTGTTTCCGGTTGAGTATTTCATATCAGTTTGGTTTGCTTCTATATTTTATACATTTTGATGTTAAAATAGAGCTTAATATATGTCTTGGGTTTTTTTTATACTTCTGTTATAGATTATTAGTGTTTTATGGTGTTTCCAGGCTATTTTGTGTTGTTTTCGGGAGCTCGATGAGCATTGTTTTTGTCCTCTATTTGGGAGTTTTTGTGTAAACTCTATACAGATCTGGAAATTTCATTTTGTAGGACTTTATGCTGGTGAAATTTTTGTAAAAATTTCTACTTTCAGATTTATCTATAATATGTGAAGCTGTGAAGTTTTTGGCACTATTTCAGGCATACCCGATTTGGGTTTTATTGAGAAATTGCATAATATTTCAAAGTGTTGTTTGTTTGATTTAATAATATGATTAGAGGACTTAAATATGATATAAAAATAAGAAATGGGACATTTCAACATCTTAACAACTGAAGTGAGTAGAGGTTGTTCTTGTCAAGAGGACAACCACTCAAGTGGTGAGCAATTTTCTCAAATAAAATATTTTAGTCAGGTTTGGTGTGTCAAAAAAGATAGTGGCTAATAATGCCCAAAAATTTTCCTCAAATGAGCTACAACTTTTCTATTATGATAATGGCATACAACTTTCTCATTCCTCTGATTATTTTCCTCAAGGAAATGGATAGGAAGAGTCAACCAACAAGAATCTCATTTCAATAATGAAGAAGCTTGTTAATGAAAATATGAAAGATAAGGACGAGAATTTGATGTGAGAGAGGTTGGTGAGCACTCTACAAGTGGGCACTTTCTGAATTGCTACGTGTCCTACCTGCGAGCACTCCCCGTGTGAGCAGTCTTGTCTAGGTCTTGTCATTTTGTGTTGTGCTATTGTGTGCCCTTACTGTTTTGTGTTTCTTTTAGTCTTTTTTTGCTTGGTTTTGTAGGTTTTTCCTTATTGGGCTCCCATGGTTGCTGTTTGTCCTTGGTTTTGTGCTACTTAGGGCTCAACCATTTGGCTCATGGATGAGGTTCTCTTCATGGATGAGGGTTCTAGAGAGCAGGGGAAGGATGACATTAATGATGGCACAACAAAGTCGAGAGAGGCCATGCAAAGTGATGATGGTGGTAATAATTTTTGTGATGAGGGTGGCAATAAACCTTCATTTAAAGATGTGGTGGCTGATGGGAATACCAGTAGATGTCCTCATTCTATAGTTTTTGAATGCTCCTTTGGGGAAGAAGATAATAGCTCTGGAGGAGGCCACACCAATGGAAATCAACGAGATTCCACCGTTGGTCCAGGTAGTTCCAATAATGACATTGGAGGAGAAGGTAAGGTCCCTTATCTTCTTGGCAACACTCTTTCTTTGACTCTGAATGTTGATATGGTGAAGGCCATTAAGGGTGAACAAACTAGATTGAAAAGCATTGTTGTTTTCTTTGTATGTATGGACGTTAAGTTTCTTCCTATGCACAAATTTTTGGATGATTGGATTAACAATGTTTGGGGGAAGAAGCTCGGCATTGTTGTTAATTTCAGTAGAATGATACAAAAAGGTCTCTTTGTCATTTTCTTTAAGAACCATGCTATGCAGGAGAAGGTGTTAAAAAAAAGCTTTTGGAATGTAGGGAAAATAATGTTTAGAGCCTTATCATGGTCGCCCAAAGGTAAAACCAAGGATGTAGTATACCGGGCCTCTCCATTTTGGGTTGAAATTATTGGAGTCCAACCTAAATTCTGGCCATTTCTTTCCTAGATTCTTAAACCCCTCAGGTCAGTTTTGCAGATTGAAGAAACAAAAATCACCCTCCCTCATCTTAATGCTCATGTTCTTCTTGCTCCAACCCCTAAAACCCCTTTCCCGAAAAATATCTTTGTTAATTTCAAAGGAGATCCCTATGTTTGGAAGATTAATAAACTAGGGGATATTGGTGCTTGCTTCCACTGTAAATGTAATGGGCATAGTAAAAAAGAGTTCCCCTTGTTAAAAAACATCTCCAAGGATTTCCATCCTACCAATACCGAGAAGAATAATTGTAAAACCAATCCAGCCCCATCCTCAGACACTGTAGACACTCATGTTGATGGGTTCATAACTTTGAATAACCCCTTTTTTGAGGTAGAATATGAAGTTAGATGTGCTACTTCCTCCAGTCCAAACCATAACATTTCCCCGACTCCCTTGTATATTTCGGTGCCAAGGTCAAAAAATGATGGCAATAGTGGCATAAAAAATGCATAGCAGATTGCCTTGGAAAAAATTAAAAATGGTGCCCAGGTAGGAAATGCTAGCATCCCCCCTCCATCACCTCTAGAACATAGTAATTCCCCCTTAGTAGATATCCTTCCTCCTCAGAGTAGAGAGCTACCCTCAGAGTCTAGGAATATGGAGGAAGATGGGAGTGGTGGTGAAGGATTCACTGAGGTAATTGCTAAAAAAAGAAAAGGAAAACATATGAGAGAAGTAATAGTTTAAAAAATAAGGAGAGAAATAACAAGACAAAAGGGAATGATATGCTAGATTGTTTTTCCAGATTATGCTAGATTAATCCCCCCTCTAAATGTTAATCATGAAGGTACAAATTCATAGCTAGAATGTTAGAGGGTTAGAAATGTTAGATAGGAAATATATTGCTAGAAGATGGTGCAACAGTTTAAGTGGCAAAGATATTGTTTGCTTACAAGAGATTAAAATCAATGGGTATCAAGATTTTAATATATTGAAATTCATTTGGGGTAAAGCTAGATGCTATTATTCAAATCATGGCAAAGGCAAGGGAGGAGTAGAAATCTTAATCAATTCCACATGGGAAAAGAAAATTACAAATAGTGGAATCTCTACTTGTAATAGAGCAATATGGATCATCATTAAACATGATGAAAGTGAGATAGGCATTTGCAACATTTATACTCTGAATGATTATAGGGAGAGGACTAAGTTGTGGGAATGGCTTGCCAACAATCTTCCTAAGATAAAGTGGATCTTCGTAGGATATTTCAATATGGTAGAATGCTCGAAGGATAAAATAGGAGGTGGAAAATTTGAATGGAAGAGTAATGAATAGTTCTTCTGGAATAGATTTAAGAGAACATTTGGCATTAATGATCCAATGACTGGACTCAAAGGAGGGCATGAAGGAATCTGGTATACATGGTGCAATAACCAAGCTAATAAAGCTACAATTTATTACAGACTTGATAGGGTTTATATCAATAAGCATGAAATGAGTACCATTTAGAAGGTTGGTTAATACCGTATTAATGTGGTCCCCGCCAGCATGTCTGATCATTCTCCTATTTGTGTGAATATTTGTATTAAGAAGGAGGGGCATCAAGTTGAAAACTACTACAAGAAAACCCTATTTAAACTCAATATGACACTATTAAATAACCATGACAACCTGGATGCCCTTCATATGGTCACTGTCCTCTCCAAATTTCAGAGTAATAATAGCTCACCTATTGAAAAATGGGATCAGCTGGTTGAATCTTGGAGGAAGTTGTTTCAAACTATTGGTACAAAAGAAGCTAAAGATAGGAATCAGGAAGAGAAAAAATTCAACTCCCATCTCCTAGAAATTGAAACTGAATTGTAGAATAAAGGTAATGATGAGAAGTTAGAAAAAATGCTTTGTGATACCAGAGGCAAACTTAGGGTTCTTCAACAGTACAAGATTCAGGGACATAAAATTAGAGCTAAAGCTAATTGGATTAAAGATGGAGATAGGGGGTCTAAATATTTTTTTAATATCATCAGGGCAAAGCAATGTAGAGAGGAGATTACAGGCATTCAAACTGATAGAGGAATCAACACTTGCAATAAGGAAATCATGCTCACATTTGTTGAATTTTATAAAAATCTTTTCACCTCGGAACATGATGAAGGTAGTCAACTATGCATGAATCAGTGTATCAGTATTATCCCATCCAAGATTAAAAAATAATAGAGTACTATGCTAGGGAAAGAAATTTCTATTCAGGAAATTGAAGATGTCATCTCATCATTGGCCAATGGAAAGTCACCTAGGATAGATGGCCTACCGGTTGAATTCTACAAAACAAACAAAGAATGGATATCTAGTGAATTATTTGAAGTCTATCAATTTGTAGTTGACAAGGGAACTCTTGGTGAAAAAATTAATAAAGGACTAATCAAACTCTTGCCTAAAGAGGGAGATAAAACCCAGGTGAAAAATTGGAGACCAATCACCCTTCTAAACATATCTTATAAAATTATTGCCAAACTGTTGGCTAATAGGATTACTAAAGTGTTAAATGACATTATCTGAGTGACTTAGACTAGATTCATCAAAGGAAGATTTATTCTGGAAAACCTTATTACCAGCTGGGAAGTAATGCATTGGGCAAAACCTGATGAACAAAATGCAGCCATGATACTTCAAGATTTTGAGAAGGCATATGATAGAATTGAGTGGAAAGTTGTTATTGCTATGCTTAAATAGTTTGGGTTCCCTGAATACTTTTGTAACTAGGTCAAGATTCAGTTCAAAGACTCTAATACTAGCATTGAGATTAATGGTGAGATCTCAGAATCCATTCCCTTAGGAAGATCTATTAGACAGGGATGCCCCTTAGCTCCTAATTTGTGTGTTATTGCTATAGATTCTATGACATATATTCTCAAGGCCACTGAATTTGGCCTTCCTATTAAAGGTATCTCCTTGCCTAATAATGAAGATCTCCTGATTGAGCAGTTTGCAAATGATACAGCTTTGTTTGTTGATCTTGATGAAAATAAATTTAATAGAATTATATGAAGAATTGAATTGTTTTGCAAAGCCTTTGGTGCTAAGATTTCCCATCATAAATCTATTATTCTTGGATGGGATAACACCCCTCCCACTTGGCTTGAGGGGAAAGGATGGCAATCGTCAGGCCCTAATACTATTGTGAGCTATTTGGGAATACTATTTGCTCTTGACCCCTCAATGAATGATATGTGGAATTGGATCTTTAAAAAAGTTGAAAGAAAACACATCAAGTGGCAAACTCATATGCTTTCTCTTGCAGGAAGACTTCATCTAGTTCAGAAAGTTCTTTCTTCGCATGCAATATACTATGCCTCTACATGGCTATTTTCTAATACTCAAACAAATAAGTTGGAGAAGATCTTGAGGGATGTTTTGTGGTCTGATGGTGTTGGAAATAGGAAGAGACATAATTTCAAGTGGGAGTGGTGTTGTATCCCAAAGAAGCTGGGTGGACTGGGTATTAAAGATCTGAAAAAACAAGGTAGGGCTCTAATCTCAAAATGGCTTATTAAAGCTATAGAGGTAAATGAACCTTGGAAAGTATTAATAAGAAATAATGTTGTCAGGTCTGTCATTAAAAAGGGAAAAACATGGGATAATATCCCTTTTCTTGACATTATGTTAGGTGACTTTGATGTGAAGGTTTTTGGCTCTAGGATATTCTCTGCTCTGTGGAAGGCTTGGAAGGACATTAAACCATTACTATGTTCCAGAGGTGCTGTAGCGAGGAATCCATTTTTTTTTGTAATTGACCGGTCTATTTGGTGGGGGATTTATCTAAATGATAAACCACTTTCTCTCACCCAATGTTGCTCAGCTAAAAGTTGGAACAAGAAAGGAATTTCATACATCAGTGATATTATTGTTGATAACAGGCTTTCTTCCTGGGCAGAGTTAAGCAGTAAATTTGACATTCCATCCTCCTAGAAGAAAACATACACACTCATGGCTAAGGCTGTGGGTAGCTGGTTTTTGAGAAAATGCATTTCATCCTGTCACAACCCCGAACTTATTAAATGGAAAGATGGTACCACACTGGGGAATTTTTCTTGCAAGCAAATTTATAATATGATGAGTGATAGTAATAAAATTTTTAATGAAATTAACCGAGTCTGGAGTCTGAATTGGTCTAGCAATAAATGGCACTTAATCTTTGAACTATTATGGCATTCTCATGTGGAGCCCAAAAAGGTTTGTTTTAAGTGGATTTTTCTATTGAAAAAACATGTTATTGGTTACTATGTGTCTCAAGGTTCTAGGAATACCATTTTGTGCTCTTTTTGTAAATGTACCGAGTCTTATGAGAATTTATTTTTCAAATGTCCGTGGGCTATTAAAGTGTGGTCTGCTATTTTTGGTTTTGATTTTTTGAGATTTTCTTAGTCTAGCTTGTCCTGGCATGAAGTCTTGGAGGGTTATGTGGATAACTTTGATTGCAAGCTTAATGATTTTTGGATTAATGTTACTACTGAGGTGCTTTGGTTTATTTGAAGACAGAGAAATGAGGAGATTTTCCAGGACAAGAAGAGGGATCTTACTGAGTTTAATTATAAACTCACACATTTCACTATCATGTCTCAGGTTTCTATCACCATCCAAATTTCAAGTGAGAGATTCCAAAGCTTGATGGAGGAAGGAGTCACCATTCTCTTTGCTAAAGATATCTAGACAGTAAATGAACATGGGATGATGCAAGTAGAAGGTCAAAAGAATAATGAACACTTTGTCAATATCACAATAGTTGTTGATGAAGGAAATATGATGGTACCTCAGGAAATCGAAAGAGGTAATACAAGAGAGGACACATCAGAGGATCCTAATGAAGAAGAACCTGATACTAGAAATGAGGATCGCTAGAGTCTCAATCATCATAGCCAGAGAGAAGAGCAAGAACAAGAAGATGGATGGGAATAATAAAGACTGTTGCAACATTTTGAAACTGAAACCTTTTTTTTTATCCTAGTATTTTTTGAATAGCAAAGTGAATATGTTGTATAGACATATATATTCGTTATATTGCACATTTGGTACACTGTACATCCTGATGTATTCCCTTACATATATACTATGTATATTGATGCAATGATGACAGTCAAACTCTGATGTAACTAGTTGATTCTATATTCTCAATAGAAAAAAAAAATATGAAAGATTGGCACAAACTACTCTATGAAGCACTATGGGCTGATAGGACAACACCTAAAAGAGCCATTGGTATGACCCCATTCGAGCTTGTTTATGAAACAGAAGCATAACTATCTCTTCTTCTTGAGTTGGTAGTAGCTAAACTACAAAAGGTAATCAAAGATAAAACCTTTTTAGAATGCCTTAGAAAAATGAATCCTTTACTTGACCAAGATTGAAGAAGAAAGAGAGAATGTAGTGGACCATATCATGAACCATCAAGCTAGGGTTAAAAGGATTTTTGACAGAAGATCTAGACCCAGAAAATTTATGGAAGGAGACAAAGTCCTGCTTTGGGATAAAAGAAGAGAACCATGAGGAGCTCATGGAAAATTTGAGTCCCTGTGGAAAGGTCCTTTCGAAATCGGCAAGGAGCTTGTGCTGAATTCTTTCAGGTTAAGATATGAAGATGAAACAAACCTTCCACTATCCCTTAATAGACATGATCTTAAGCTTTTTCAGTTGTAAATATGTCATTCTTGTGTACATAGTCTTTTTTTTGTGCTTAGTTTAGATGTTTTTGTTGTCCCTGTGTGAAACCTGAGATCTTGAGTTCATCTTTAGTCCCTCACTGTCCTAGCCTTAGTCAGAGCCACCTGTTGCTGGTCAAAAGTCTCTCTTGTAAAAATTTTCTAATTAGTGTGCATTTTTTCAAGTGCATATCAAATTTTGAATTTTGAACTTCCCAATTCAAAGTTCAAAATTCAATTTGCATTCCCCCGATGTTATTATGTTTGTGTTTTCTTTCGGGAAACAAAAAGGTTTTATTAAGTAATGTGTGTTTTTCCTTCGCCATATTGAATCTTGAACCTTGAACCACCTTTCAATAGTTCAAAGTTCAATTTTAAAAATGCACTTAACCTTCTGCGTCCCTGTGTTTTCATCTGCTCCGGCATCTTTGGATTTTATCTTCTTGAATATTGAACTCCTAGTTTTCAGTGGGTGAAATGTAGAACTATATTTCAACTCGGTGCCAAAATTTCCCCAAAGGGTCTTCCAAAAGTATCCAACAAATTTACTATCTCAGTCAGAGACAATACTCCTTGGTAATCCATGCAATCTGACAATTTCCTTAAAGAAAAGATCTTCTATGTCATGCCCATAATATTACGTACAAAAACACACCAACTTTTTTTTTTAAAAGTTGATATAAATCTAAGTTTAATAGTTGTCTAAGGTGTGTACAGTAAAATCTGGTGGCGGTCTGGTTAACCCTACTGATCACGTATAAGAAGATCCCTAAGTGTTCAAGTTAGACTAAACATGCTAATGTAAGTAACAGAATGAACAAATTTGGGGTTCATATTGAATCTTTGACTAAACATTTTATTTCAATTTTAACCACCACTCCAAAGTGAGTGTAACCCTACTAATAGCCTTAATGGCTATGTCATAAATACATCTATTACAAATTGACAGGGTCCCCAAGATGACCCTATAGACCATTAATCATAGCATTGAATGCATTTTAGTTTTAAGTTTCCAAATTTAAACTATAATATCCATAGAAGCTGAATGTAACTCATTTAAATTTTAAATAAAACATGACTGGTTAAATAATTATTATATTAATTAGTTAATTAATATAATTATTAAGTACCCAAATAATTAATTAATTAATATATGACAATAATTATATTAATTACTAACATCTAGTTAATATAATTATTAAATCATAAAATAAATAAATTATACATTAAATAATTATATTAACTATTATCATCTAATTAATATAATTATTAATAACATTTAAATAAATTAATTAACAAACAAAAAAATAATCAAGTTAATTAATATTATATATATCAATTAATATTATTAACATTAATATAATAATAATATTTAATATATTAATAAATAATAATCAAAATTAAAAAAATTAAAAAAAGAATTTAATTAAGGGGGTTTTTAACCCCCCCTCCCCGCGTTTATAAACTTTTTAAGTCCCCCGAGGAGGACTGTCGTGCGGCCCCACCGTTGTGCGGTGACCGCACAACACGATACGACTACCGTAACAGGCTATCATGCGCGGCAGACCTGCTGCTGCAAGCCCTGTCACTGGGATCAGGGGGTACGGGGAGTGCCCCCCACCCCCCCCCCCCCCCCCCCCCCCCAATTTCATATTTTTTTTTTTTATAAATATTTTTAAAACAAAATTTTCTTTTAATATGTTTTTTGATTTAACTTTTATTTTTTTGTTAAGCCTTGCGTGGCTTTAAAACGTGATCCCCTATTTTTTTAATTTAAAATTAATAAACAAAGGGGAACTTATTATAAAGTATGATATGCTGATTTAATATAATAGTTTATTTGTTTATTTGAAACCCTTTTTGGGGTGACCACCTAGGTGGGTCCCCCAAGGGTCTAACCTCCTAGGAAGTGTAGTAGAGTCTCTGATTTATTTATGCTAATACATTATTATATTTTTATTTTTGTTAAGCAAGTGTAGGAAATATTATTTTAATGACTATGGTTTTTAGGAAAATGTATGGGATTTCTCCCATACATTTTCCAAAGACCTGTAGGTCTCATTTTCACACTTTTTATGCTTTTCTTCTCTTGTTTGTTTATTTGACTCTTTTCTTTCTTCTCCATTAATTTTATTTTTTCCTTATTAGTTTGTTGGTCTCATTTGTATAAATGGACATAGTTTAGGTACAATGTTAAAATGAATTCTAAAGCACAATTTATATAGGAAGGAACAAGGGTAAATTCAACTAAGTTACTCTTTTTTAAAAAAGGTCTATCATTTCCAACAACAAAAGATTTACTACCAAAATAAAGCCAAATAACTGCATTGAAAGGGAGATGAAGTGTAATGTATCATTCCTTTCTTACCACTATTACTTTAATCAAATTAATTCTATAAAAAGAACTATGAGGGATTACAATGATACTTCTTCATATTAGATCTTTTTTTTCCAACATGAATGCCATATAATAATCATTGAGAATATTCACTTCTCACATAAAAAATCCAATCTGAACAAGAATCTTCAAATTAATTGATACATTTCTCATTTCTTAAAGGATATAACCATAATACACTAAGATCTTCCATTGGCATCAATCATTGAATTTCATAAGAACATGAAACTTTCAATATTAGAACACAACCATACATTCCTTCAAAAAGCTTGATGCAACATCACTTTGATACAACACAAGCTTAGGAGTAATAACTCCATTAAAAAATACATTGAACTCAAGGGATACTCAAGACTCCCATACAATAACATTAAACATAAAACAAGATAGAATCCAAAACAACTTTTGAGTGCAATCCTCAACTTTCCTCAAGAACACAACTTCAACAAGAAGTCTTCAATGGCTTCCAAACCTACAAGTAAACAAAAATAGGCCATGGAGTGCTCACCTTCCAACCTAGGCTTCTATGAAGCCACCCCCGAGCTTGGGGAACCATCACATAGACAAGGTTTCATTCTCCAACAAAACACAATCATAATGACACAATACTCACATTTAAACTCCCATCCAAGGCTAAAACAAGATTCTCCAAATGACTAATAAACTGGGGTGAAGGTGGACCCAAACTCAAGGGGAGAAAGCACATTTCATTGAAACAAAAGACAAGCCTACTCTTGGCTTTCTCAACACACATATTGCCACAAAATCTCAACCCAACAAAACCTCCTTATGACCCCCAAGGCTTCAAGCCACAAAATCTCTTATGACCCCCAAAAGAAATGGTTACATGGAGCCCATACATCTATGTGTCTTCCCTCTCCATAACAAGGAGAGAGTCTACTGCCATGGTTGTCCCAAAATTCCCTTCACCCACAAGGCTACTCTTCCCTCTCAAGGGTGAGTGTGGCCTTGAGAAAACTCCCATAATACAATGAAAATCAAGAAAACTCAAGAACTCCATAAAAAACTTCACTTTCACAACACAAAGGAAATAACACTACAACAAACTTAAGATTCACATAACATCCACTATCACAAAATAACAAGATCTCAAACACAACACTACAAGAATAAAATAACTAAATTTTTGTATACAAAGGATAAAATATATGAGAACTCTTTCTCTCAACATGGAAACAAAAACAAGAAAAATGAAGAATACCACCAACCTAGATGCAAGCTTATGGAAGAAATTTGATGAAGAGCTTTTCCACTTTCCAAAGTCCTCTCCAAAATAGCTAAGTCTCCAAATCTAGAGAGTGGGTGTCAAACTCTTCCAAAAGAAGAGTCCCCTCTAAAAAGGCCTCCACACACTCTCCTAAGGATAGGATCTCACTCTAATTGGATGACCTTCCCAGGCTTCTTACATGGTTTCCAAATATGGATTCCTAAAAAGATAGTCCAAAAAGGTGGACCAAAGACTTACCACTTTATTGGATGGAACTCTAACCAAGACCATGCTTCAAAAGTGGATTTTCGGCCATTTTGAAAATCCAACTTTTGGAGGGGTCTTTTGGTCAACATGGGGTTTTCCTAGGAAGAAAAATTCCCCTTACCCATAGGTATATCAAGTGGGCTTACTAAAAATGGCCCTAACACTTCCCTAGACACCTTTTAAGCCCCCCAAAAACCCATGTAAAGCTCAATTTCGAAATTCATTGATATGACAAAACCTCAAGCTCCCTAACCAAGTGATTTTCATGGGTATCCTAAAGGGTGCCTTCCTAGGTTGGTGTTCAACCAATCCCCAAGTGGACATGTCATGGCCAAAAGTACACACATAAGTGTCAAGTGACACAACCAAAAATGACACATCACAAGCCATGTGGCATATCCACTTGGGCATTCTCACATAAATCACATTTACAAATAACATATAAATCAAATACATTCATGCACCATACTTTTATGAATTAAATACAATACAACGAGGTTTTTGGCTTCTCACTAGAAGCAACCTTGGCTCAAATTGATTTATAGAAGTCTATGCTCTGGTTCCCCGAATACCATGGTCTAATTCCCTACACACTAAGGTCCAACATCAGTAGTCCATGAAAATACATGTAAATTCATAACATTAATGAACAAGATAATTTATCTAAAATATCATAATTCACCTGGCATAATCATTCATCTATAACATACATACAACTCATCATGTAATATTCAATTCTTCACTAAATTAAGCTTGTAGCATAATCATTGCATATATAATTCAATTGCAATTAAATGTCATTGTGACACTCATAAACTCATTCATAATAGAAATCTCATCGTATCATAATCGAATCGAATCTCCATTTCCTAGTTACTTACTTAAGCATATAAAATCCCTCACTTCATCCCAACATTCATAAATCAAAATAACCATAAATTAAAATTCATATTTATATCATAAAATAGTCATCAATAATTCATCACCTAACATTTAACCTAAAATGAAATACACACCTCAACATAATTCATTTCTTGATCTTTATTTTCCTAACAACTCATATCGACATAAATTCCCTAATTGCTTATCTTAGTATTTCATCTAGATCAATCATCATCAGTCATAGTGTATCATAAAGTCAACATTGTGAGTAAAGAAAGCATCATAAAATGTAATGTATTCTCATCTACTGTAATCAAATCTTTGTCTAAAAGAGTAAAATATACTAAGCTAATCAAAACATTAAGCCAATCACTAGGGCTACTAATGATTATGGAAAAGCCATGGTGGGTCTAGGGTGAGGCCTCACATCCTCCCCCCCTAGGCATGAACTTCCTCCTGGAAGTTACGCCACTTAGGGTTAAAGTTCTAGGGTTGACATCTAGCTTAGTGCATTGGATAAATTTTGAATCACTGATCTCATGCAGGAATTCTAACATTGACTCATGTTAAGGATATATTTTACCTTATTTTAAACAATTCTAACATTTAAAAGTATTAAAATTGTACGATTGAACTACTTACCCAAAGATCACAATCTAATATTATTTTACAAAGTTACAATGATAATATCATGTAAGTTAATTCCATTCAACACACCAATGTTGGATCTGAGGCCACAAGGAAAAGCTCTAAAACAAGGAACATCTTCCTTACTACATATCTCAAATGTATGCTAACATCACTCTAGATGTTGGTCCCTAAAAATTTCAATATCCAGAGTATAGGTCCAATATTATGCTAAAGGTATCATTTGTCACTCTACAAATCCTTAGTTGTACCAACTTTATATTATATTTATTGATAATATCATAATATCTATGAAGAAATATCATAAATTAATCTTACAAGGACTATGCATATCACAATCCATAAAATACTCTTACCAAGGCTACTAGCATGGTCATAGATAGCACTAATGACAAGGGTGAACCTATTGTGATGGGAAACTTCTTTACATTTCCTCCCTATTTATAAAATATGGTGGATTCCCCCAACAAATATTCTCCCTCATACAACCTACCACAAAAGGACTTGCCAACAATTGCAACCATAAGAGCCTCATCAAATAATTGTAAAATCCATAATTTAAAAATTGAAAAGAGCATTCCATCAAATTGAGATTCAAAAAGTGGCCACATTGGTAAAAAAATTTCACAAAATAAGTAAAGAAAAGTCCTTGAGGCAAACAAGGACATTTAAAATAAATTTTAGCTAAGCAGCCCAACACATAACTTAATTTACATTTTTGGCAATCACAAAAAAAAATCAACTTGTGAAACAAAGTAAAATGAAAGAAAAATAAATTTAGCAATGCATATTCTCCACACAATCATTAAATGAACTATGTGACCTATTAAGGTCACTAAGATGGAGACGGGGAAACCACTACGTACCTTTATTATAACAATTTTTACAATATACCAATTATGTCCTGACAAGGATAAATCATTAAGGGTTTTCTAAGAAAGCATTGATCTAGAAAGAGAGGTAGACACACAAAAACTTGAGAGACAACCGTCTATTTACTAATAATAGTCTCACTTACTCTATAAGTTCTTTCACTATGTTAAATCATAAAATCATGGTATTCACATCACAACATCCTCCTCTCCTAGAGAGAAGTTTCCATTGCAATGTGGTCCACTTAATCCTCACTCTCAACAACATGAAATACTTCATCATACTTACACAACATTTAAATGGCCCACTCACTTAGGCCAATAAGGTATAAAACAACTCTATTACAAAACCTATAAGGCTATTAATTTTATGAATATAGGAATGACCAGAGATACAACAATTCTATGAGAACCCTAACTAATATAATTAATTCATAGGAATATTTTTAGCATCACAACCCTCAAGAACTTCTCAAGTGGTTCTATTTGGTGAGCTGGCACTTGATCTCCACCACTACATTCCTAGCTAATTGAACTAGTCACTCACTCAGGGTACTTCACATACAACTTCACTCATCACAAAAAGCATTCCGATAGGTAATTTATATTATTATACATCTGTTTCATTATGTTTCCATACTACTCTCCATTTTACCACTTAATACCTACTTTACACAAGATTCTGAAGCATATTACATTGACTCATGAGGAGGGTTGCCTACCAGTTTGTTCATAGTGTAAAGACATATAGTATGTTATACTTTAAGAGTTTGATGACTATCCATAAGGATTTAATGAACCACTTTCACAATCATGTCTTATGTTTTTTTAGGTCAAGCCCTCCATCTTATTGGACTCGATTAGGTATGTCCATCCAAAGGTTTTATATTCTCATTCATCATCCATACAGCATGTCTCAGAAGAAAATTCTACTTTATAGTAAGTGATTTACTTTTGAGCTAACTCTGCAATGCACAAGGGACTACCCAAAAGTACAATCCCTAAATTATGTTATTCTATTAATAAACGCATTAACAAGGTTCCAATTTACTTATGCACTAATAATTACAACAACATAGGATAGACAATTATTTATGCTAGATTAAATGTATATATCTATGTCGGCTCCATTTGAGTCTCAAAATTTGTCATTGTTTGTCCAACGTTTCATTACAATTTCATATTATTAATTTACATAACACTAACAAGAAGGTCATTTCTTCTTAACTGACATCTACCTCCTAGTAATTCATAATTTCCTTGCAATATAATAGGACACAAAAGAATTTTAGGTTACCTTTCCACCCTGACCCTTGTATCATCTTGGAAGTGAATCCCAATAAGGGTCTCCACATTCAATTGCCAAGTAACTCTATTGACACATGTATTGTCTTCATTTTTACTATCATATTAAAGTCATTACGCAATCAGATTGATTGGTAATTTGATACTAAATTCTTAAGATTCCCTTTAAGTTTTATTCATGAAATCTAAAGGAATTTCTAGGTAGTTGAATCTTCCATTACTTACCTATATTAGTCTTTTCTTTCATATTTCCAAGGTGGGGTCGTCATGTGTTGATCGATCTTTTGGCAAAGTTACTCTTTACATTTTTATTCCTAGGGTATGTTATTAACATGTGCTTGATAAAGTATTTCTTATTAATGTTGAAAAGAACATATCAGAAAATTTATGCAGCCTAGACTCTCAATAAAGAAGTTTCTAAATATTTCCTCACAAGTAGTTTAAGTTTGTTAGTACTACCATAACAACATTTCCATCATAAATAATAAGGTTTTAAATTAAGAGCAAGATAAGGGTAGGTGTTTCCAATATTGAGCATTTGTAAAACCTCTGATTTATTCTCCATTCAAGCATTATGTGAATCCTTCCAAAACTAATTCTTTCCTTGATACGTTTTGAGTGTATAATCACGTCTTAATCTTACCTAATAATGTGGTCAAAATAATTGTAATTCATGTATCCATCAATACTGAACATAATTCATCCATAACCCTCTTAAGTTATTCTTCTAGGTATACTCATTATATTAGTTTAAATGAACTTCTTATGCAATAACATGTTTCCAATTTACATTGACCCCTTATCTTGAGTTATTAAGATATTTCATGTTCTTAGTCTATCTCTTATAGAGAAAAATTAAGCTGAATTATGGAATCAAATAAAACCAAAAAGTGATCCATCCTATACGGAATTGGAATTATAATAATTTGATGGATCCCATGGGTCACAAGAATCCCCTTGATAATGTAATGAAGGGCCATCATACTATTTATTAAAAATAAACTAATAAAACTATTAAAATTTATCAAAAATCTATGTATAAAATTGGGTCTACTTGGAGAAGGCATAACTTTCTAGTCCTAGCTCTGAATTGCAAACCACTTGATGCGTTGGATAGGTATTCAAAAGAGCTAGAATCAAATTTCAAAAGTGACAATGTTCCGTTTGCACTTCTGGGTGGCATCCAAGCCCAGAAATGCACCAAAGACCCTAAAAAAATGTAGTTTACTAAAACATAGGAAAATTTTTGAAAAATTAATTTTTTTGCTATTTTTCCCAAACACACTCAGTTCAAAACTTGTGGGCCTTCGAGTGTTTACCGAACCCATCTCTCCCTAGTGTTACGCACTTCATGCAATTACATGGCCCAATTTTCACCCCCAAGGTTATGAAACTTGGCTCTGATACCAAATGTCATGCCCATAATATTACGTACAAAAACACACCAACTTTTTTTTTTTTTAAAGTTGATATAAGTCTAAGTTTAACAGTTGTCTAAGGTGTGTATGGTAAAATCTAGTGGTGATTTGGTTAACCCTACTGACATATAAGAAGATCCCTAAGTGTTCAAGTTAGACTAAACATGCTAATGTAAGTAACATAATGAACAAATTTGGGGTTCATATTGAATCTTTGACTAAACATTTTATTTCAATTTTAACTGCCACTCCAAAGTGAGTTTAACCCTACTAATAGCCTTAATGGCTACATCATAAATACATCTATTACAAATTGGCAGGGTCCCCAAGATGACCCTACAAACCATTAATCATAGCATTGAATGCATTTTAGTTTTAAGTTTCCAAATTTAAACTATAATATCCATAGAAGCTGAATGTAACCCATTTAAATTTTAAATAAAACATGACTGGTTAAATAATAATTATATTAATTAGTTCATTAATATAATTATTAAGTACCCAAATAAATAAATAATTAATTAATATATGACAATAATTATATTAATTACTAACATCTAGTTAATATAATTATTAAATCATAAAATAAATAAATTATACATTAAATAATTATATCAATTATTATCATCCAATTAATATAATTATTAATAACATTTAAATAAATTAATTAACAAACAAAAAAAATAATTAAGTTAATTAATATTATATATTAAATAACCCCATTATAAAACAATAATTTATATAGATTAATAAATATTATATATATCAATTAATATTATTAACATTAATTAATATAAATAATAATTAATTTAATAAAAAAAATTTATATTAATTATTATTATTAATATTAATTAATAATAATCATATTTAATATATTAATAAATAATAATCAAAATTAAAAAAAATTAAAAAAAGAATTTAATTAAGGGGGTTTTTAACCCCCCCCTCCCTGCGTTAATAAACTTTTTAAGTCCCCTGAGGGGGACTGTTGTGCGGCCCTGCAGCTGTGCGGTGACCACACGACATGACAGGACTGCCGTAACAGGCTGTCATGCCCGGCAGACCTGCTATGGCAGGCCCTGCCGCAGGGATCAAGGGGTACGGGGAGTGGGGCCCTTAGCCACCCCCCCCCCAATTTCATATTATTATTATTTTTTAAATATTTTTAAAACAAAATTTTCTTTTAATATTTTTCTTTTTTTAACTTCTATTTTTTTGTTAAGCCTTGCGTGGCTTTAAAAAGTGATCCCCTATTTTTTTAATTTAAAATTAATAAACAAAGAGGAACTTATAATAAAGTATGATATGCTGATTTAATATAATAGTTTATTTGTTTATTTGAAACCCTTTTGGGGGTGACCACCTAGGTGGGTCCCCCAAGGGTCTAGCCTCCTAGGAAGTGTAGTAGAGTCTCTAATTTATTTATGCTAATACATTATTATATTTTTATTTTTGCCAAGTAAGTGTAGGAAATATTATTTTAATGACTATGGTTTTTAGGAAAATGTATGGGATTTCTCCCATACATTTTCCAAAGACCTGTAGGTCTCATTTTCACACTTTTTATGCTTTTCTTCTCTTGTTTTTTTATTTGACTCTTTTCTTTCTTCTCCATTAATTTTCTTTTTTCCTTATTAGTTTGTTGGTCTCATTTGTATAAATAGATATAATTTAGGTACAATGTTAAAATGAATTCTAAAGCACAATTTATATAAGAAGGAACAAAGGTAAATTAAACTAAGTTACTCTTTTTTTAAAAAGGTCTACCATTTCCAACAACAAAAGATTTACTACCAAAATAAAGCCAAATAACTGCATTGAAAGGGAGATGAAGTGTAATGTATCATTCCTTTCTTACCACTATTACTTTAATCAAATGAATTCTTTAAAAAGAACTATGAGGGATTACAATGATACTTCTTCATATTAGATTTTTTTTTTCAACATGAATGCCATATAATAATCATTGAGCATATTCACAACTTCTAACATAAAAAATCCAATCTGAACAATAATCTTCAAATGAATAAATACATTGCTCATTTCTTACAGGATATAACCATGATACACTAAGATCTTCCATTGACATCAATCATTGAATTTCATAAGAACATGAAACTTTCAAAATGAGAACACAACCATATATTCCTTCAAAAACCTTGATGCAACATCACTTTGATACAACACAAGCTTAGGAGTAATAACTCCATTACAAAATACATTGAACTCAAGGGATCCTCAAGACTCCCATACAATAACATTAAACATAAAACAAGATAGAATCCAAAACAACTTTTGAGTGCAATCCTCAACTTTCCTCAAGAACACAACTTCAACAAGAAGTCTTCAATGGCTTCCAAACCTACAAGTAAACAAAAATAGGCCATGGAGTGCTCACCTTCCAACCTAGGCTTCTATGAAGCCACCCCCGAGCTTGGGGAACCATCACATAGACAAGGTTTCATTCTCCAACAAAACACAATCATAATGACACAATACTCACATTTAAACTCCCATCCAAGGCTAAAACAAGAGTCTCCAAATGACTCATAAATTGGGGTGAAGGTGGAACCAAACTCAAGGGGAGAAAGCACATTTCATTGAAACAAAAGACAAGCCTACTCTTGGCTTTCTCAACACACATATTGCCACAAAATCTCAACCCAACAAAACCTCCTTATGACCTCCAAGGCTTCAAGCCACAAAATCTCTTATGACCCCCAAAAGAAATGGCTATATGGAGCCCATACATCCATGTTTCTTCCCTCTCCATAACAAGAAGAGAGTCTACACCCATGGCTATCCCAAAATTCCCTTCACCCACAAGGCTACTCTTCCCTCTCAAGGGTGAGTGTGGCCTTGAGAAAACTCCCATAATACAATGCAAATCAAGAAAACTCAAGAACTCCATAAAAAACTTCACTTTCACAATACAAAGGAAATAACACTACAACAAACTTAAGATTCACATAACATCCACTATCACAAAATAACAAGATCTCAAACACAACACTACAAGAACAAAATAACTAATTTTTTGTATACAAAGGATAAAATACATGAGAACTCTTTCTCTCAACATGGGAACAAAAATAAGAAAAATGAAGAATACCACCAACCTAGATCCAAGCTTATGAAAGAAAGTTGATGAAGAGCTTTTCCACTTTCCAAAGTCCTCTCCAAAATAGCTAAGTCTCCAAATCTAGAGAGTGGGTGTCAAACTCTTCCAAAAGAAGAGTCCCCTCTAAAAAGGCCTCCACACACTCTCCTAAAGATAGGATCTCACTCTAATTGGATGACCTTCCCAAGCTTCTTACATGGTTTCCAAATATGGATTCCTAAAAAGATAGTCCAAAAAGGTGGACCAAAGACTTACCACTTTATTGGATGGAACTCTAACCAAGACCATGCTTCAAAAGTGGATTTTCGGCCAGTTTGAAAACCCAACATTTGGAGGGGTCTTTTGGTCAACATGGGGTTGTCCTAGGAATAAAAATTCCCCTTAACCATAGGTATATCAAGTGGGCTTACTAAACATGACCCTAACACTTCCTTAGACACCTTTTAAGCCCCCAAAAACCTATGTAAAACTCAAATTCGAAATTCATTGATATGACAAAACCTCAAGCTCCCTAACCAAGTGATTTTTATGGGGATCCTAATGGGTACCTTCCTAGTTGGTGTTCAACCAATCCCCAAGTGGACATGTCATGGCCATAAGTACACACACAAGTGTCAAGTGACACAACCAAAAATGACACATCACAAGCCATGTGGCATATCCACTTGGGCATTCTCACATAAATCACATTTACAAATAACATATAAATCAAATACATTCATGCACCATACTTTTACGAATTAAATACAATAAAATGAGGTTTTTGGCTTCTCACTAGAAGCAATCTTGGCTCAAATTGATTTACATAAGTCTATGCTTTGGTTCCCCGAATACCTGTTGGAATTAGGAGAGATAGATACTGAGAGGGGAGGGGTGAATCAGTGTCTTCTAAAACTTTAGTTGCAAAACCTTTCTAATCTATAACTGAATACTGTGATAACCGATCAAAATAACTTGAATCTAATTGCATAAATCAATCATCTAGTTAACTTAAGAAAGTAAACAACATGAAATCAATATGACAATCACATAACACAAGTATTTTGGTAACGCAGAAACCCTTGTTAGAAGATAAAAACTGCGGTGGGGATGGCACCCACAAATTCTTCACTACTGTAGATAGAAAAGGTTTGCCTATTAAGGCTACAAGTTTTGATCACTTCTGGTGATCTTACCATGTTAGGAGTAAGATATTAGATCAGCTAGATCTACCTAGTTATAGGATTTAACAACACTATATGAAGTGTGTACTCGGTTAAGAGATTTATACAAAGACTGTTAAGTCTACTATGTTAAGAGATTTATCAAAACTCTATCACAATTGTCAAAAAGTAATAGGTAAACTATCTGCTAGTTAACAACTCAATTTTCTAAGATAGATCTATAAGTTCTTATCAAAATATCACTTTATCTGTGATGGTTCTCTACTCTGATCTGCTTGGTTGCCTTGTCTGATTTTGCTCAATCTAAAAACCTTTGTACTCTGTTCTTCTTGGTAAACTAATTTTCTTGAAGATAGGCAATTTCTTCAAGTGCTTTGTGATTCATATATATCAATTCAACAACCCCATAAAATGGTGTGAACATATACAATATATAGTGCTCTATTTTGCTGCTTAAACAAAAATTAGGTTACAAAAAATAATCATAACCCTAAGATCTATGGTGCAAAATAACCTAGATCAACTAATACAAATAAGATAATCATTGCATTTAATGAATATCTTTTACAATAAATGCTCCTCGATCTTGGTAAACTATTTTATGACTTGTTATAACCATTTGCATAGAATAATGTGCCATTTTTTATTACTATGCCATTTTCTATGATCATCAATAAACACTGTATAATCTACTCAGTGTATACTATGATGCTCAGTGTTTACTGACCATCGGTGTCAGTGTCGTTGGTGCTCGATTAACTATGTGATGCTTGGTGTAAGGCTTTACCAACTACTCTATCTTACTTCTAGTTACCGACTGTCTCAATGTAAATAGTCGACTGACCTATTTACTATCCTTTGATACTAATGACAACCTTAAAATGCTCAATAGAGATTAACAATCTCCCCCTTTGGCATTAGTATAAAAACTTCATAATGTATATAGACGCAATGTTTCTATATATTCCTTATATCTCTACCATATACATATCCACAACAAAAAACTTCTAAGTACAAAAGTACTCCCCCTTGGTGCATGCTCCTAGTATTATGTAATATACATATCAAAAAAATATATATATACTATTTGGCATATACATGTTTTCCCCCTTTTTGATAATAATGCCAAATACCCAAAAATTATGTAATGTATACTTACATCTTATCAAAAATGTTCTGATGGATTTTCTTCACAGACTCCAAGAGGTTTTCCCATTCCTCTTTCAAGTTGGTAAGAGAAATTTTCTCAAGACTGACTTGTGCATGCATGTCAAAGATATTATCCAACACCAAAATCTCTGGTGTTGCCACAAGTTGCTCAGCTTTGATAGTATGTGTTTCAAAAATCTTCAGGTAAGGAGTGAGTTCTTTTTGTAACTCTATAACCTAATCAGTGATGTGCGCTTGTTGTTTCCTTAAGTCTGCTATCAGCCACCAGAGTTCCTAAACTCGGTTAATGTGCTTTAAGAAAGCAGTTGGCTTGGTGATATCTGCTTGTGTACTCAACTTGATTTCTTATTCTAAACCTTTTATCTTTTCACTGATTTCTACAATGAAGGTGTCTATAGTACAAAGCTTTATTAGTAGTTGACAGATTATCTGGGTGATAGATTTTACCTCAGTAATGACCTTAGATAATTTCACCTTGTTTAGTGCCACTTCAGTGCTAATCCTTTCTACCAATTTGTTTTGAATCTTTGACTCTACCCATTCTTCTATTCTTTTGTCTGCATCTATATCAGGGGCATTGATTTTGTCGGCGAGGGTGGCAAGTTGATCTAAAATGGGAGTATTCTCATCAATGTCTATTTCTGGTACTATCTGTTGTAGAATATCATGTACATCATTTAACACTTCTTTATGTTTTTGTTCTTGCCTCAATTTTTCTTGTGCTGCTTTCCTCAAACATAACTCCCCATACTAACTTAGTTCCTCAGGGCTTAGAGTTCTTGGGTCACATTCTGGTATAATGATAACTTCATCAATGGTGACCGGCCCTTTGGCTTTCTTCTTTTTCTTCTTCGGGGCTAGAGGTGACTTCTTTTCACTTACGACAATAGCTTTTTCTTCACTCCTCGGAGTATCCTTACTAGTTGACACTATATCATCCTTCTTCTGCTCCTTGGTAGATTGAGTGGGAGTCTCGATGGTAGTGTCAGGTCGGTTCACCTCAGTTGACTTAGTTTCTTCAAGTTCCTTCTATTCTATAGACTGTGCCTCTGGTTTGTTAGGCTCATTTGTATTTGTAGGTTGCTCAGGTGCTTGAATCTTAGTTGTATCTTTGGTTATCTCAGGATGAGAGAAATCAAGTTGTACTTGTGAAATGATTTCAATGGCCTCTACAAGTATAGGTAGTTCACTCGGTAGAGATGTACACACATTGTTAGTGTTTAATGCTTCATCTTTGTATTGTGTAATTATTACATCTTCATCATCCTTATCATCAGGATCACCATTAGTGATGTCCTCAATGAGTGCATCATCATCAGTTTTCTTTTGCAAGTGGATCTTAGCTTGATTCGGTGCATCTTGTGAAATTTTGATTTCTTCCTTTTGCTCGGTGATGTCAATTACCTCAGTAACTGATATATCGGTGTCTTCTATTTTCTTGCCTTTATTATCATCAATGAAAATACTTTTACCTTTTGAACTGTGTCTCTTTTTAGACAGTTTCAAGAATGCTTCCTATTCAGCTTTCTCTTCTGCTTTCAAAATTAATGTCCATAGGGAGTCACATATGACATCCATATCATCTACATTCTCATCCATAATTTGCATAGCTCTATTCTTGACTGAAAATCTAGGCTGATACCTTGTCATGTATTCACTTACCTCATAGCTAAAGTGTGTGGCTGCATAGCCTAGAGATTGTTCTCTTTTTCTTTTCTCTGTTTCTAGTGCAATAGCCCATCTTTCACTTATCTTGTCATCAAGTTCCTTCAGCAATTGACATGAAAATTCCATTGGTACTCTCTTGAACTTGATCATCATTTGAACAATAGCATGTTCTATCTTTATCGTGTCCTCAATTGACATGTTGTTAAATTTGCCTATGCCCAGATCATTAAGATTTCCATTCTCAATAATATCTTCAATTATTTCTTCTATCATACTATCCCTATTATGAACTAGCTTAAATTGATCAAGGTCATTTTCAGTGTCAGTCTCCTCTATATCTTCCTTAATCCTTATGTATTTCCTCTTTTTCTTTGGTGGTTCAGCTGCTTTCTTGTTCTTTCTCTTGATGTATTTCTTCGTCGATGTAGCTGCTCTTCTTTTTGCTACTTTTACTGCTTCTTCTTTCTACTCGGTTGATTGTGTTGTAGTTTCTAAATGTGTCCTCATTCCTTCAAGTTCTGGTAGCTGAATATCTTGTTCACCAGTTGTGGGTAGTTGAGTTTCTTCTTCATCATTGGTGGGAGGAACCGATGTATTATCCTTTTCTTTGTCTGAATCAGTCTCCTCGTTGTCATAGGGTTTGTCAGCCAACTGTAACTGACCTTCAGTTGCTTCATCAACCAGTGACTCCTTATGTGAGTTAGATGTAGTTCCATATTTTGTTGTGAGATCCTTTTTCATTTTCTTTTCCCTTCTTGACATTTTACCGATCTCAATGTCCATTGTGATTCTAGACTTAGCTTCCTCATACACTCCAAACCTACTGGTAGTGATGTCTATCGGTAATGCTAGCAATGCATTGATAGATTTCAAAGCAAAATCATGATTCATTTCATAACCCATTGGTGCTAGCCATTTTATTCTTGGTTCTACTACCTTTATCATTGAGTGGTCTGTGCTTACCATAAAGCATATGTCATCTTCAAATTTTCTCACTAATTCTTTTGGAATTCTACTTCTTTTTTGCATTCTTGTTTTAAATTCCCTTAAATATGCATGGAACTCCTTGTTCAGATTGTCTCCTAGACTTCTCATCATTTCATCAATTTGAGCACTTATCGGTTTGTCTGTTTGCCAGTTGACTTTTCCAATACCTGGTACATATTTTTGTAAATAGAGGAATGTATAGACAAGTAGTGATCTATACTTACATGTATTGGACTTCTTTTCTTTTATTTTCTTCACATTGTCATACAGTTGGTGTAGTAGTAGCTTGGCAAGATCAACCTGGTGATCTTTCTTCACAACTTTGTAAGCCATGTCCATGGCGCTGCAGGGTACACTATTTGGTCTGCTTGATTGAAATATCTTGTACCTAATGACATGAGCTATGAATTTTACCACTAGATCTTTGATAGTTGAAATCTTTAGTGCCCTACTGTCCCATTGAGCTCCAGTGTTCTTTTATACATCGAGATGAGATGAACTTCAAAATGCTTTGGCTTTGTCAGTTGTAGGGTACCTAGTAACCCTACTGATAATATTCTTGGTGACCTCAACCGGTTTATCTATCAAAAATTTATCATCATGGAATCTTCTTAGCATGATTCTTATCCATTTGTTGTGAAATGATTGTGGGAAGTATGTGAAACACTGTAACCCCGACTCCTCAATCTTCTTATATTCAGATTTGATCTTACCATCCAGTCCACAGACTTGCTGATAAGCTACTATGGTCTCAAAGTCACATACTTCACCAATCTTGTAGTGAATGTAAGCCCTAACATCTTCTATTAACAAAACCTTATCAGGAATACTAGAAAATGCACCCATATCATCTGTTTGTGCTGCAACCTTAGGATGAGGTTTGAATTTCTCCTCGGTAAAGTGTTCCCTAACAATTAATTCCACTTCCTCCTCAATATTCTATGATTTTCTTGTGGTCAAAGATGATGCCATAAATTGTTTCTAGGGTTTCGGCAAGCAAACAGATAACCAGTGTTCAATAGGTAGATGAACTTACTAGTTTTCATCAAAGAATTATCGTTGGTTAGATCTGCAGTAGCTTTGAATATGTTCTAAAAATCATTAGCTCAAACTCTTCTCTATAAAATCTCCTTTCTTCAAAATTGCAATGTAACATTGAACTCTATTTTCATGTATATATAGGGTTTTTCGATATTCCCACTCAAACTTTGATGCATTAAATACATGACCTAACTTTTGGTACGACATGGTTGTTAGCTCGGTAATGTCTTCAATATCTTTTTCTTGATTAACATAGAGTTTCTTCATCAGTTTGAACTATTGTCGGTTAACCTTGTATAGTGATTACCGATGGGTAACCAACTCACGTTTCTTCTTTTACCGACTAGATAACATTTGCAAACTTATAATATATAAACCATAGTGCATCTTCATTCATGCAAATTTGGTATTTATACATCATATATAAGGAACTATATGTAAAATGTGATCATTCAAAATGTCAGTTCCATACATACCTTGTCATCTTAAGTGGAGGTACCGATGTCACCCAATCCAGTGGACGAGGTTTCACCGACAGTGTTACTTGACTCAACATTCTCATTAGATGCCTTCTTCCACATTGTGTTCCTTAACTTTGTAATTTTTGCAATGTTATATCCACTCTCAAATATATGGTTTTCATCAGGTGCTCGGTCTCTACAGTTCTTTCTTACATGACCAACCTTGTGACAGTGCATACATGCCATTCCTACATTTGTCTAGTTTCTTGATTGTCCAATCTGACTCTTTCTATAGTAGTTTGTTGCAATATGTCCATACCGACCACATGTAGTACAATTAGTCCATGTATTATAGTCCCAAACATATGAGTTACCTTGTCTCTTCGGTTGATATGGCTTTCATTGTAGTTTCTCTTTAGGTGTCTAGACCTGCTTCATTTTTGCCTTGCAGTCCCTTGTAGTGTGTCCATACTTATTACAAGTATAGCATATATTCTCCTTATTAGTATTATTAGCAATGTCATTCTTCTTTGCTCTGCATTCATAAGCTAGATGTCCAAACTTACCACAGTAATAGCAATATCCATTGAACTTAGGAATGACAGGAGATTTACCTTGTGCTTTTCTTCTGCACACATTAGATGTATGTCCTAGTTTTCCACAGTGGTAACATGTCAACACTTTAGGTTTTTGACTTTGATTTTTGTTGACTTCTTCAGCTTGTTGTGATGATTCTCCTTCACTGGTGTAGCCTATACCGGCTCTTCTTTCGAATCTCATTTGATTCATCAAAAAAACATCAATCTTTTTAGAGCTGTCCTCAGCTATCTTCATCATCTCATTGTGTTCCTTTTGTGTTTTTATTTCATTTTTTAGTTTTTAATTATCTTCTTTGAGTGTTGCAACATCTTCAATTCTTCTTGATAATTCTCCATTTACTCGGTTCATTTCTTGATTAATTATCATCATCTGATTTGATACTTGGAAGTGACAATCAGTGAGTCTCTAGATTTCACTTTCTTTTGCTTGAAGTTGTTCAGTCATCAGTCTTCAGTCTTCAATAGCGAGATTCTAATCTTGTTCAGCTTGTCTACCATTGTTCATGATTTCTACCATTCTCACCATTTGAGATTCATGACCAATTTGAAGTGTTTTCACTTGCTCAGATAGATGCTGATTCTTTTTAGATAATTTAGATATTATGCTTTCGGATCCATCAAAGATGCTTCCAGAGCTTGATCCAATATGATCAAATATGTCATCAATAGGTTCTTCATGATAACATATTTCATTTAGCTGAATTTCAAGGTTCTTTCTTTCAACCAATAATTTCTTCAGTTCTTCCTTGGCTTGTTTAGATTGTTCCACAAACATCTGCATTTGTATCTTTTGATTCTCAATAGTCTTGTCAAGCTCGTATCTCTCCATGACTTAGATATTTTCCCTTCAGTGGTTAAACTGTTTAACAAGAGAACACAACTCTGATGCCAATTATTGGAATTAGGAGAGATAGATACTAATAGGGGAGGGGTGAATCAGTGTCTTCTAAAACTTTAGTTGCAAAACCTTTCTGATCTATAACTGAATACTATGATAACCGATCAAAATAACTTGAATCTAATTGCATAAATCAATCATCTAGTTAACTTAAGAAAGTAAACAACATGAAATCAATATGACAATCACATAACACAAGTATTTTGGTAACGCAGAAACCCTTGTTAGAAGGTAAAAACTATGGTGGGGATGACACCCACAAATTCTTCACTACTACAAATAGAAAAGGTTTACCTATTAAGGCTACAAGTTTTGATCACTTATGGTGATCTTACCTTGTTAGGAGTAACATATTAGATCAGCTAGATCTACCTAGTTATAGGATTTAACAACACTATATGAAGTGTGTACTCGGTTAAGAGATTTATACAAAGACTATTAAGTCTACTCTGTTAAGAGATTTATCAAAAATCTATCACAATTGTCAGAAAGTAATAGGTAAACTATCTGCTAGTTGACAACTCAATTGTTTGAGACAGATCTATAAGTTCTTATCAAAATATCACCTTATCTATGATGCTTCTCTGCTCTGATCTGCTCGGTTTCCTTGTCTAATTCTGTTCAATCTAAAAACCTCTGTACTTTGTTCTACTCGGTAAACTGATTGTCTTGAAGATAGGAAATTTCTTCAAGTGCTCCTTGATTCATATATATATATATATATATATATATATATATCAGTTCAACAACCCCATAAAATGGTGTGAACATATACAATATATAGTGTTCTATTTGGGCGCTTAAACAAAAATTAGGTTACAAAAAATAATCATAACCCTAAGATCTACGGTGCAAAATAACCTAGATCAACTAATACAAATAAGATAATCATTGCATTTAATGAATATCTTTTACAATAAATGCTCCTTGATCTTGGTAAACTATTTTACGATCTATTATAACCATTTGCATAGAATAATGTGCCATTTTTTATTACTATGTAGTTTTCTATGATCATCGATAAACATTGTATAATCTTCTCAGTGTATACTACGATGCTCAGTGTTTACTGACCATCGGTATCGGTGTCACTGGTGCTCGATTAACTGTGTGATGCTCAGTGTAAGGCTTTACCAACTACTCTGTCTTACTTCTAGTTACCGACTGTCTCAATCTAAATAACTAACCGACCTGTTTACTATCCTTTGATACTAATGACAACCTTAAAATGCTCAATAGAGATTAACAATACCATGGTCTAATTCCCTACACACTAAGGTCCAACATCAGTAGTCCAAGGAAATACATGTAAATTCATAACATTAATGAACAAGATAATTTATCTAAAATATTGTAATTCACCTGGCATAATCATTCATCTATAACATACATACAACTCATCATGTAATATTCAATTCTTCACTAAATTAAGCTTGTAGCATAATCATTGCATATATAATTCAATTGCAATTAAATGTCATCATGACAGTCATAAACTCATTCATAATAGAAATCTCATCATATCATAATCAAATCAAATCTCCATTTCCTAGTTACTTACGTAAGCGTATAAAATACCTCACTTCATCCCAACATTCATAAATCAAAATAACCATAAATTAGAATTCATATTTATATCATAAAATAGTCATCAATAATTCATCACCTAACATTTAACCCAAAATGAAATACACACCTCAACCTAATTCATTTCTTGATTTTCATTTTCCTAACAACTCATATCGACATAAATTCCCTAATTGCTTATCTCAGTATTTCATCTAGATCAATCATCATAATGTCATTCATAGTGTATCAAAAAGTCAACATTGTGAGTAAAGAAAGCATCATAAAATGTAATGTATTCTCATCTACTGTAATCAAATCTTTGTCTAAAAGAGTAAAATATACTAAGCTAATCAAAACATTAAGCCAATCACTAGGGCTACCATAACGATAATGGAAAATCCATGGCGGGTCTAGGGTGAGGCCTCACATTCTATATGTACTGTAATCACCTAAAATTTGACAAGATCAATCAAGTGAATAACCAAGACAAAAATCAAAGCAATTAAATCAAATCAAGCTATTATTAAAGAAAAATTGCAATCAAGCTATAAAATCAAATTTAATTAAAAATCAAAAGCCATAAATTCAATTTAAATCAAATAAATCATGATAAATCAATCAATTGTGTAATTAACCTAATTAATTACATAGTGATTTTAAATCAAATCAACCCATTCAAAGGGTACACATGGCTAAAGATATTAATTAAATTAAATTATTTAAATCCTATTTTCCCTCAACCACCAAATGGGAGGAAAAGTCATCAACCAATAGGATTTAAGGATTGAGCTCACATGGATCAAGCCTAAATGGAATCTCAATCACTCACTTGGAGAATGCATCTTGTCCACTCATTTAGTCCTTTGGTCCAAGCTTTGAGGACAAAATATTTAAATGGTCTCCAAAGGTGGAACCATGGACTTAACCCTCACCTAATAATGATCAAATCAACTACACCCCCTACCCTTGCCAAAATCTATAAAAGCAAGGCATAATTGAAGCAATAATCATCCACAAATTTTATGAAGCATCAAACCTCTTGCAAATTTGAGTTAGAAAAGAAAAATATAGAGATAATTAGTATTTCATTTGGAATTAACTAGTATTAGCTAGTTATCATTTGATTTCTCATATTAGGACTATCACTAGTGAAAGCTTGCTGAGAGCTCATCATTAGAATCCCTAATTAGAGAGCCATAGAGTGCTCAATCTTCTTTGAATTTACTTAATTAAATTGATTCTTGTGGTTATTTACTTGTTATTATGATTTATTGAAGATACTAACCCTATGAAGGTGTTTTTCTTAGCACACATGTACTCCATATGATGTCTTTCTACAAGGTATAAAATGTGCCATTTTATAAAATCTATCCACAACAACAAATATAGAATCATTACCTCTTACTATCTTCGGTAAGCCAATATCAAAATCCATACTGATATCAATCCAAGGTTTCTTAGGAATATAAATCAGTGTATACAATCCAATATTCTGACTTGCTCCTTTTGCAAATTGACAAATTCCACAACTTTTCACAAATTTCTAAACATCCTTATACAACTGCGGCTAAAAGTATTTCTCCTTAAGAAAATTAAATGTCTTGTCAACACAAAAGTGTCTAGCCAAGCCACTACTATGTTTCTCCTTTATCAAATTAGTTCTTATTGATCCTCTTGGTATACACAACTAAATACATTTAAATAACATACCTCCTTGAATGAAATATTCTTCCCATTTAGTACTTGGTTGATCTTGAATAGGTGTTCTGCACTTTCTCCATAGCTCAGAAAAATTAGGATCAAATTCATATGAATCTCCCATGTCATCAAAACCAAGAACTTCAATTTTCATCTCAATCATCAAAGATCTTCTTCAACTCAATGCATCAACAACTCGTTTTGTGACTCCACTCTCATGCTTTATCAAAAATGTATAAATCTATAAATACTCAACCCATTTCATATGTCTCTAATTCAACTTATTCTGACTACCCAAATACTATAAAGCTTTATGATCGGTATACAACACAGATTCACTCGATATCAAATAATGTCTCCATTTCTTCAGGGCTTGAACAATAACATAGAATTCTTGATCATACACAAAATATTTCCTTTTTGCATCATTCAACTTTTCACTAAAGAAAGCAACAGGTTTACCTTCTTGACTTAGTACAGCTCCTATTTCACTTCCACTTGCATCACATTCTACTTGAAATACCTTATTGAAATCAGGCAATGCTAACATAGGCAATTCAACAACCTTTTGCTTTAGAGTCTCAAAACTTTTATCAACTCCATGTGTCCACTTGAATTCTCTTTTATCTCCTCTCATAGTCTCAGTCATAGCATTAAAAATTGAATTGAAATTACTAATGAACTTTTGGTAAAAACTTTCCAAGCCATGAAATGATCTTACCTCACTAGCATTCTTAGGTTTAGGCCAATTCAAAATAGCTTCAACCTTTTCAGGTTCCATCTTCAAACCATCAACTGAAATAAAAACTCCCAAATATACAATCTCCTCTTTCATGAAAGAAAACTTTTTCATATTTATCAACAACTTTTCTTCTTTCAACCTCTGCAATACTTGTTTAACATGCAACAAATGTTCTTCTATGGTCTTACTGAATATCTGAATATCATCTAGGTATAGAATCACAAATTTACCTAAGAATTTCATCAAAACTTCATTCATCAATCTCATAAAAGTACTCGGTGCATTAGTTAAACCAAAAGTCATAACCAACCACTCATACAAACCTTCTTTTATCTTAAAAGAAGTCTTCCACTCATCACCTTCTCTGATTCTGATCTGATGATACCCACTTTTCAAATCAATTTTGGTAAAATATTTTTCTCTAGTCAAACTGTCCATTATGTCATCCATTCTCGGTATAGGAAACCTATATTTCACTATTATCTAATTGTTGATTACTCTGGAATCAGTACATGCTTTCCATTCTCCATTCTTCTTAGGTGCTAGTACATTAGGTACTACACAAGGACTCAAACTTTCTTAGATCAAACCTTTTTGCAACAATTCTTGAATCTGTCAGTTTAATTCTTGATTCTCGGTAAGTGTCAATCGATGTGGTGCCTTATTCGGTAAACTAGCTCTAGGGATTAGATCCATACAATGATCAATGATTCCCTTAAGTGGAAAACCATTAGGTACATTATAAAAAATGATCTCACTATACTCGGTGAGTAGCTTATCAATCTCTTTAGGGATGCTATCCTCTATTTTCTTACTCAGTTTGTTAGGAATCACAACAAAACATACATCATTATTATTCAAATCCTTAACAAAATTTCTTCCTTCCATCAAGAAAACTTTCACAGATGTACAAACATTACTAACAGGATCTTCAATCAAAGGTAACAAGATTTGTCTTCTCCCATCAGCCCAAATAGTATATTTATGAAATCTCCCACCGTATATAGCATGTCTATCATATTGCCAAGGTCTACCCAACAAAATATGACAACAATCCATAGGCATGATATCACATAACACCTTATCATAGTACTTTCCAATTTTCAAATTCACATAACATTGTTCACTTACCAAGAGTGTATGCTCATCTTTGATCCATGAAATTTGATAGGGCTTCGTGTGTTCCAACCTTTTCAAGTGCAACTTTGTAACCATTTCCTCAGATGCCAAGTTCTCTGAGATTCCACTATTAATGATTACCTCCCACACTTTATCAAAAACTCTACATCTAGTCTTGAACAAACTTTTCCTTACCGGATCTTCCTTATTACTTTCACTCCAAAGTGCTCTCCTTACCATCAAGTTCTTTTCCTTCTCAGGTTCATTCAGTGACTCTTCTTGCACCAAAGCATTTCTACTACTACTAAATTTCTTACTTGCATGTGTACACTCAAATGATCTATGTCCTTCTTCTCCACAATTGTAACAATTTCCTCAGAAACCACCTCTATTATAACCACCTTGATAGTTATTGCTTCTTCCTCTAGATGAACTTTCACCTTTCCACTAGGTCTTTCCCTTATCCAGATTTGTCTTTTCTAGTTTAGATCTACTATTTTCACCATAAGATCTACCTCTTCCTCTAGGGAATCTACCAACTCTACCTCTTTGTCTTTTCTCATGTCTTTTGTTCAATTTCTCCCCATCTTTCAATGCAAAATGATAGGCTTCTTCAATATTTTCCAACCAAACCAAACTGATTTCTTCTTGGATGGAAACTCTCAATCCATTCAGGTATGTAGAAATTCTTTCTACATCATCTTCATCATGTCCAGATCTGATATCTAATCTATATAATTCCTCAGCAAAATCTTTTACTGAGCTATCTTTCTACCTCAAACTTTGCATTTGCCTAACTAGGTTAATCTAATAATCACAAGGTAAAAAATTTCCTTTCAACTTATTCACCATCTTATTCCATACCTTAATTGTGTCTTTTCCTTTCCTATTTCTATCCAACTACAGATGTTCCCACCATAAGGATGCATGACTTTTCAACTTTGTGCTTGCAATTTTCACCTTCTTTTCTTTAGGGACATTTTCATATTCAAAGTACTTTTCCATCTCAATGATCCAGTCCACCAATTCATCCAAATCTAATTTTCCACTATACTCAAGAGGATTGAAGTGTGGTGTAGATTTCAGATTTGTCAAAGCCTTCAACAATATTTCCTCACCTTGATCCATCATCGATGCAGGTTCTACATCACCTTGTTCTTCCTCAATTTCATCATCACTAACATCTTCAAGATGTCTTCCTCTTTGCTAGGTTGTTTCAATAGCTTCTAACCTAGCAGCAAGTTGTCTCAACATATCTACCAATCCTGGATCCACATATCGCCTCCCATGAATCATCTTGAAACCCTCTACAATTGTAGGCTAGATCACAATCTGCTACCCCACAAAAAATTAACTAGGGTTTGACAAGAAGAAACTCTCAAACTTAGATTTGTAAACCTAGATAGATATCTCACCTTAGCTCTAATACCACTTGACACAAGGGAGGATGAGGAGAAGGGCCAAAGGCACACCCTAACCAGATCCACCTTGCAGAGATAACACACAGAAGAAACTTCTTATTATTTCATCAAATTGATTCATACATGCCTGGCTATAAGGCCTTCCCAGTTAGGGCCAGATATTACAATTCAAGGATAGAAGTCCTCCAACATGTGAGGATCTAAAACTATCTTCCAAATTCTATCTTCTACTATTAATATCCTAATTGATGTCCTAAAACTACAACCAAAGATTACAATATATACAAGAGGCTACCAAACAAATCGACCTTCAGATCCACCATCAATGGAAGGAACAACTAGATCTAGGTCCACACACTTCCCAATGATAGATACCAGCATTAAATCCATGACCATAATTAATTACACAAGTCAACCTCAAAAGGAGACTAAAACAAACAACTCGGTAAGAAAGGATAACCGAGCACCAAACAAGCATCACCGAATGCTAGGGAATTAACCAAGCTCCAGAGAGATAACTAACCAACTTGATTAACAAAGGAAACCAAGCAACTATCGATCCAACTTGGTCAAAGTAGGAACTGAGCAACATAAGAAAACACAAACTTGTTTTTGGTGACATAGGATTGCCAAGGACCTGAGATACTCCTGCATCATGTTGGCAGTATAACCAAAAGTGAAGCGCAACCAAGGTAATCACACAAGGACAAGGGAAGAGCACTGGTGAGTTTTAAGAAATCTCCTTCATTTTTATTTTTTGGTTCTAGATTTATCTATTGTAAGAAAGCAAATCTAGATCTTCCCTATGGCATTTTCTTGAGATCATTTGTTAAGTCTTGCAATGTCCAGTCTTAGCGCATCAGCCTCAAAGGTCAAGTTTGTGAAAGAAAAAAAAATTTCTCCTGTAAGAAGTTGTCTCCCTAAAATGAGAGATATGACCCTTATGGACAAAGATATAGAATAAATTGTCCACAGGTTGAAAATCACATAAAATGGAACTTTAGCTGCCAAAATTACAGAGAGTGGGTTATTAGAAGCTGTCGATTTTCCCAAAGTGACTCTGTGCCCAGAATTGGTGATGGAGTGCAAAAATAGATATGATAGGAGTAATAGGTGCATTCATTTTCCCTCTGGAGGCATATTGATTTCAATTAATAGGGAAATAATCATGCCTTCTCTGATGGATACCTATGGTGATTGGAGTTTTGAGAAATCCCAACAAGAATTTTACGAGACCAACATAGATTATAGAAATAATATTGCTAGGGAATAGTTGTTAAAGCCTGAAAAGGGAGGTACTAGGTTACCTAAATGATTAAAAAAGGACCACTTGATCAGAGAACTTTGTGACATCATTGTCATGCTAAGCAGACTAATAGGTAAACCTAATGATATCCTCTAGCAGGATTTTTTAATTTTTTATCCAAGTTATTCTAGGTGAAGGATGATATGTTGATTGGGCAAAGATAATAGAAGAAAAGCTTCATGAAGAATTATCCTAGTCTGCAGAAGCTTCAAGTTTTTATTTGTCTTTGTATTTATTTTATGCCCTTGCCATTTCAATAATTTGCGATGGTCTTCTACATGAGCAGTGGAAAAATGATATGAAAATTTATGAATACCACCCTTTGCTTCAGAAAAAGAAAAATTTAGAGGATTTTCAGAGGATTCAGGACACATTCTTGGCTAATTTTTTTTCAAGCTGAGAGGAAAAGTCAACTATAGAATGTTTGAAGAAGATATCGAGTTAATCAAAATTTATGGGATCTTTTATTTTTAATTCCCAACTTTTAGCTATTTAAGAGTGGGAGGTTACAGTGGTGAACCTTTGAAGCTTCTGAGGTATTGTGTAGATAAGTTCATCTTATTAGAAGTCTATAGACAACTGCTCCAAGTGGAGGTAAAATTTAAGATCAAGAGAGGTGTGGGCTCTCTTTTCCCTATTGACTTAGGTCATTACCATTTTAGGGTAATGCATGATACATCATCCATGGATGCAAAATTAAAAATAATGAACCTCCCCTCTTTCCACAAAAGGAGTTATTTTGATAGCAAACAGTTCGTAGAAAATCATTTAAAGATTAATGCTACTTTCCTTCACCAACCAAAGCTGGAAGATTTTTGGGCCAACTGTGTTAACAAGATTGAAGTTGAAAGAAGACTTCATTCTAGGTTTTCCTTGAGACAGATTGTGTTAATTCACCTGCCTTTCAAAATCAAAGGGATTGATGTTGAAGATGATGAAGATGTGTTAGAATCTAGATATGTAGAACTAAATAATGATGCAGTGGCAAGGAAAATAGACTGGAGGAGAAAAGAAGAGGAAGATGTGATCATTTTGTCTCAGGAGATGTTCAAAAGAACAAATAAATGGTTGAAAGGAATGAGTAGAAAGAAGAAACAAGAGACTTCTAGCCTAATGAACAGAAAAAGTTCCAAGATTTCTAAACTCACAGCTTCTCTTGTACATACTAACAAAGTTGAAAAATTGCTTCCTGTAGGTGAATTTAAATCTAGAGTTGAAACACATCTAGAGGAGGAAAATCCAATCATTGAACACTCTGTGAGAGTCACAAGAACCAGGAGCAGAAGGAAGGAAAAAAGAGATAAGGTTCCTTGCATTGTGCTAGATCCAAATATAGATGAAGGTGACTCATAGCCTCAAGGGGAACTCAAGATGGATAATACACCAGTTAACTCATCAGGAGCTAAGCTATCAGGAGTAGGTCAGGAGGACCTGGTGATATTAAATAGTTCTATCACACAAACTCTTGCAGGAGATTCCATACCAAAAACTCTAAACTAGTTGGAGTTATCAACAATTAAGAAAAGGAGAATTGTACCTATTTCTACTCTTGTTGGAGATTTAGTCAACAAATATTTGGGAAAAACACATAGAGAAAAGAAGCCAAAGGTAGAGGCTATGGTAGATGTGGATTCCAAAACTGATCACTGGATTGCAAAAATCTTCAAGCTGAACTTTGATAAAACCAACGATGAGCTAATAGAGTAGGATTTCAATGCAAAAAAAGTGGATTTAGGTATGGCTACTAGAGCTACTGATTTAAAAATCCTAAACTCGACCAATAAGAAGATCAACCAATGAGTGTTGAATGATGCTGAAGATAAAATAAAGCTAAAGCAAGCTCTTTGTGAAATGGAAAAGTATATTTAATAGCTTCAAGGTCTTATTCCTCAATCCTTTTCAATGGTTCCCATTGATTTGGATGTTAAGTCCCCAGAAAACCAAAAGTTCTTAGATCACGTTCAGAAAGACAGGTCAATATCGAAGAATTTCTTCAACTAGATGGATAAAGTTACCAGGGAGATTGTTGGGTTTACTAATGACTTTGAAGATCTAATTAAGAAAGTTGATGAGATGATTAAAATAGTTGAAGCTTATGTAGAAGCTTGGATAAAGGAGAAGGATCAGCTAGAAACAGAGGTACTAAACATGGAGGATGCATATGCCTATGGTATTAAAAAGTTCCTTGCAGAAAAAGCAACACCTGGGGTAGAGGAGAATTCCCTTTTTGTAGCTAAGGTGAATCTAGAATGGAAGAGTTCATTCTATGAACAAGAAGCTAAAGAGTCCTCTCAGATCATGGAAATTCTAAATAGCGTTAAGGAATTTATGAATACTCATAATGAATGCTTGGGAAAGTTGATCAAGCCTGACGGACAAGCTGGAATTGATATAACCAGAATAGTCACCTATTTCGAAGAAAAGGTAAAGAGTATGAAAGCTGCCAAAAGTATAGAGATTGATGATTTTATAGTCTTTTCTTGAGTGGATTCCCTAGCAATCTATGGGTGTGAACAGATAAAAACACAAAGCGAAACTCCAGCAAGTGTAAAATTTTAGAAACATCTACGTGCAAATATTCGAATATGTTACCACACTAAACTAGGAGTGACTCGCGAGATTTTTGGCATCTTTTGAGGAGTGGACTACATCATGAGAGGCCACAAAGGCTACTAAGGATGATGGAACCAGGTATGACCAATCAGTCAATTAGTTCCTTCTAGAAGATAGTTTCTATTTTTGCAAGTCTTTTCCCAAATTTCATGCTATTTTCAAGAACAATTAATTTTTAAAACTGAATCAGCCCTGAGTTTCTATATGAAGGTTATTGAATGACCAAATGAGGGTCGATTCTCTTGTAGAAAAACTTGATATTATCTTTTTTTTTCATTTATATTTGATGATAGTTATACTAGTGAACTCTGGGTATGCATATATATGATCAGTTGGTTTTATAACAGATTCTGGTGATTTTCATTGATTAGTCAATCAAGTGAATGTATGATTTTGATTTTAGTTGGAGTTAAATTATTATGTTACGTTAATCTATGCATATATCTTGATGTTTATTCAGTCATCTTATTCAAAATTTAATATCTTTTGAATTGACCGTTCTTAAAAAATTTCTCTTTCATAATTTGAGTTAGTTGGCTCAAAGTATCGGTTGCATTTTTTTGAAATTAAAGCATTTTATTGTTGATTCATGATGGAATGTTAACAAATCCTTTTTACACTTTCTGGTTAAAAGTGTCTCTTAAATTTGATTCTTTTACAATAAAGGCTATTAAAAGTAGATCTTTGTAGAAGGAAGCTACTCCTTTTAAAGTAGAGAGTTTAGTTGTGAGAAATTAACTCAATTGTTAGTGTTATTTTATTTCTATTTTGGGCTGTAAGATTCACTTATTAATTTACTATCATAGAATGAAAATATGTTCACTAACAAACATGATTTTCAAGTGAATATCCACCCCAAAAATCTCCATTTAATTTTTTGTTAATCTAGAAGGTTTCTTCAACATCTCACGAGCTATTAGACAGGGGGATCCCATTTTCCCCTTCTTATTTGTAATTATGATAGAAGCCTTAGGTATAAAAATAAACAAGGCTCATTAAGAGGGATTTCTTTTAGGAATTAATATCACTGAGAAGGCACCCAATATCACCCATCAATAATTTGTTGATGACACTATATTGCCTGGTAAAAGTACATAAAATGAAGCCAAGAACTACAAAGTAATTTTATCTACTTACATGGAGGCCTCATGAAAAAAATTTAATGAAATTAAATCTGAGATATTTTTTATAAACACTAATCCCCCAATAGAAAGGAAAATTTGTAATATCCTGGGTTATAAGAAAGGTGACTTTCCATGCAAATATCTCAGGATCCCTTTGGATAAGGGATTATGAGTCAATAAATTATGATATCATGTTAAAAATAAGATGAATAATAAGATCCAGAAAGATGGAAAGGAAGATGGTTTTCCAATGCAAGGAGGACCACTATGATCAAATATATCCTCACAACTATACAAACTTACCAAATGTCTATACTCCTATTGGCTTCTGATTCAACAAATTTGAATAACCAAGAGACAACAAAAAAAAAAAAACTAGGGATCAACTATTTCCCATATTCAGAGTAACTTATCTGACCTTGGGCCAACTGAAAAGGATAGCAACTCCTTCGACACTTTTGGCTTTGCATAACCAAGGTGGGTACACCTGGGATTTGACACTTTTTCCTTACAACTTCTTATTTACAAATCTCTTTTAAGAAGATTTAGTCATATAACACTTCTTTTATTGAGTGACACAAAGTAGATCACATAGTAGCTAACAATGAATCTATTTGATTACAGTTTTAAGAGATGACCATTCTTTAAGCCTTTCTTTCTTTCTTTCAATGATTTAAAATTGATTTTGATTTTTACCATGAACAGTATTAGAACATTGGCCTGATTTGCTTAAATATTGAATAGTGCCTTATCCATTGAGTTATTATCATAGTCACAAACATATAATGAGTATTATGACCTATTTTCTCACTTTGTAAGTAAATATATCAGTTGTTATCAAAAAACCTCATACTTATTGATATCCTTTACTATATTTTGTGATCCTATCAAATAATAGAAGCATTTTACTTAGTTCCTTGAACCAATATAAATAATGAAATGACATACAACCTAAAAGAGTTGTAGATGAAATTTAAGACTTTCTCAAATATCCATCAAATCAACAAAATAGTAATAGAAGGAGATAAGATTTTTGACACAAATATTCTTGCAATGCTCTTTGTATTAATCTCTTTGAGAAAGATACATTCATTATAACTCTCTGTAAAAAATTTCAAAATAACTCAAAGACAAAGACCAACAACTTTATTCATTAAAGATTGGAATCAAAATATACATACATCAATAATTATGTTATTGTACACTATATGGATTAACCTACTAGGACAAAAAAGTGCTTTCAAAAATGAAAATTTGGACCTTTCTTCCTAGTCTTGGAAACCCTTTATAGAATAGGGTTGCAACAAGCTTCCAAACATGAGAAGGTACACTTGTCACAAAACAATAGGTTACACTTTACTTTTCCACAAAATCACAAAATGTCACTTTCAAAAATTCTCCTCTAACAAAAAAGTAGGTAGCCACAGAAATAGGAGCATCATTCTTGAGTTGGTTCTAGTCCCACTTGGACACTTGTTGCCTCCTGACTTAACTTTGCAACCCACTCACTGAAAACAACATCACCTGGCCACCCAAACTATAAAACTTTTTGTTCTTCTTCAATTGAGTGCTTACACCTGGCTCTAATCTTTTTGGCTCTCTTCTCTAAGGAATCAAAATATATCCTTGCAGTCATAATCTCCTCAATCACTTTACCAAATAAGTAATTGTCATCATTGACAACAATATTATTTATCTTTGATGCAAGGGCTGCATCCAATTCCTCCATCCATTCTTCATGATCCTTAATATTTTTTAGGCTTTTCAAAATACAAGGAAATAGATCAAAAATCTTACTAGAATATTCCAAGAGAAGGAATCTAGACTCACTTTGCATTGGATCCCTAGCAATAGATAACTCTAATAGACATGTAGATACTAGGTATAGAATGATGTCACCCCAATTATGGATAATTTTTAGTTCAAGAGAAAACTCCTTAGGTCTGATAAAATCTAACAAGGCCTTTGGGATCCTAGGGTTTTCATGTGTAAGGAGTGACCTCAAACCTGAATCAAACACCTTGTCAAATCTCATAAAGCTAGCCTCAGCCCTATCCCAAGATAAAACAATGCTCCATAACTATATTGAGAGCTCCTCACCATCCTTCTATTTGACCAAATTCATTTCTTCCTCAAAGAAAGACTCTCCTCTATACAAGAACATAAGCATCAATAAAGAGTACCACCCAAAAGGATGATCTACCTTACCCTTTTCTATGCCAACTAAACCATTATGTATATACTTAGCTAAATATGGTGTAAAGTCAAAATTTACCCCTACCACAGGATGCAAGATTTGAATCATCATGAACATAAAATGTAAGGGCACAGGGTCAGTCTCATCCTCACCAAAAAAATTTCACAAGGACATGTACACATGTATGGCATGAGAATTGAGGTACTTCAGAAAGGGCTCCATGGTTTTGGGTCCTACAAGCATCAATCATCCAATTACTACAAATTTTTCCCTCAATGGACCAATCATGATAAAAACCCTTTGAGCCTCATAAGTTTCCTTTAACTTATTGAAATCAATTGGCTCATGGAAATTTGTACGTGCACTCAACCTGAAAACTGACCTAATCTCATCTGTAGTGATTGAAATGAGAGGTTTCCCAACCTTACTTTTGATAAACCTAGCCACTGGGTCATAAGATTTTTCTATCAATATCAATAGGTCCAGGTTAAATACTCCCGAGACAACCAATTTTCCCTTGTCCAGCTCCCACGCATTACAATGCGGAGCATATGAGTTTCACTGGCTAAACCAAATTTTGAAGATGTTCAAGCTACTTACAATTTTTTGGGCATCTCTCCCCTAGTTACTTTTGTCATACAACCACTCATCAACCTTCAACCAAGGCTTAGTTGGAATCAATTTCTTCCCAACAACCATATCATTCGTGGAACAATCGAACTAAACTAGAAAATCATCATAGACTGCCCTATCCTTGTATTCAATTTTTCTTGTAAAATCCCTTCGTGGTGCCATGATTTCTACAACTAGGGTTTCTTCTCTTAATTTTATCTCACATAGTCTACTCAAAAACCCTCATGATAATGCAATTTCAAAGAGAAACCTACTTTTTATTTTGCACTATAATCATAATTTTGCAACCCTTTGAAGCTCATATCTTACTGCAAATTCTCAGCCTTTTTCTGTGCTCAAGAAAGAAATCTCACTTTGTAATAGATGAAAGATTTGTGAAAAGAAGATCCCATCAAACAAATATTTTCTCAACATCTACAAAATATTGCACACTTTGCAATAAGCTTCTCAGAGATTGAATTGAAAGTTGCCAGTGATCAAACATTCTTTTCAAAAATTTAAATTTCCACCATCGATGAAATCCCATGCAGATAGATCCTATGGCTTAGATAAAACCTTTTAAGATTGGGTCCACTTTACAAATCCACCCTGTAAAGTCGACCAATGACATGGCAACCAAATGGAAAAGAAACATCATCATCTCTTTTAACTTCTCTACCTTGGCCATGTGTCACTCAATCATGAAGTCGTGATGACTAAAAACCTTGTAACTTCCCATCATGGGCTTGCGACAACTGTCAAATCTTCCTTGATCTGACCCTTCTTTAAATGCCCTGAGGACCAAGAAACATGACATCACCAATGAAACATGTCACACCATTGTGAAGTCGCAATGGATAAAGACCTTTTAACTTTTCATCACAATTTCATGAAAACCATCAGATCTTCCTTGATCTGAGCATCCTTGATTCTTCCATCTCTGGAAAGGTGGTGCTTTGTCATGAAGCCACAATAATAAAAGATCATGCATCTTTTGATCATGGGCTTGCAATAACCATTGGATCTTCTTTAATCTAACCTTTCATTTAACTTTATTCACAACTCTGATGTGACATCACCAAGGACACATGTCACAAGGTTGTAATGTCATGAAGGATAAAGTTCATATATCTTTTCACAATGGAAATATGACAGCCATTAGATCAAACTTGATCTAACTGATGCTTATCTTTTGTCTTGAGCTCCACCTTGGGTCCACCATCCACTAGGTGGCACTCGCTCGTTAACTCACCAGGAGATTATAGACTACTCTTTGATGATTTGCAAATTTAATGAGCACCGTTGATTTGAAACCTTTCCTTATATTGCAATAGGGACACCTGGCATCACCTCGTTAACTTGCAAACAAAACATCTGGGTCATGAGAAGAGACCACCAGCCAATGATAAACATCAAAACTTAACACTCGCAAGGTCACAAAGGATTTCACTAATTGCCAAACAAGTCTGTGATATGAAGACTGAAGGAAAAACATAAACTTTCACTGGGTTGCCAAGGTTAGTGATACGATTCTAAAATAGTCTGTGACCTAGCGACAAAGGGCTTGGACTATACACTCTGACGCAAGTCAAGGGATGGAGGATCCAATTAAGGATATTCCAAACCTTGCAGCTTTAGAGCAACACAACGGAATAACACAACAATATATGTTTCAAAATATATTTCCCATTAAAATGCCTGTTTGTAAGGCCTTCTGAGTTAGGGCCAATTACAATCAAGAAGTAATTCTGCAAGATCAACAAGATCCAATAAAAATCTAGCTAGTTCAGTCCTGAAAACTATCAGCAACTAATGGAAACCCTAAGGTAGATCTGAACTTGAGCTGGCAAGCCTCCAAGAAATCTCCTTATCTCCAAGACTCAACCACTAGCTCTTATATTACAAACTATCAGATAACAATCTGATCTACAAGATCTCGCAGGATCTTTTCCACAACTTCACTTACCCAGTTCTCCCATATCTACTTCTCAAAACCTCTAATCTCATGCCTAAACAACTACCCAAACATCCCTTAAATACTAATCATTAGCCACTGTGTGTGTGAATTTTATACCTAGCTGTAGACACAACACTTCAGTAAAACATTAGAGGTTAGTTAAAATCAAAATCGTGCAGTGAAATGGAAACTAATCTAACCAAGCAATTTACTGCCTTCTAGTAGATGCAAGTATGTATTCTCAGATTGGACCGAGATCAGTGACCTTAATGACACCTAAATGAAGGATTTGAATGTAGAATCTAGATATGAGATGAATGCAAATTAATCTATATTTTTGGTTTTTCTGTGCAATAAATGAAATAAACTGATATGAATCTATTCTAGATGAAAAACTGATATGCAATGCAAGCTAAGAATGATATGCTAAATATGAAACTACAATGATTAAAAACAAGATTGATCTCACAAAAAGTTGTTGATTTGAAAAGAAGCTTCAATTCTTCAGATGTCAATTCACCAACGTGATTGTGCAAATTCATGGATTGATTTTGGCAGAGTAAGTATGCAAACTTGTGAGATGAATTATGAAGAACCAAGCCTTGATTTTATAGAAATCCAGGGCTTTGGGGATGCATGGAAAAAGCCATAAATCACTTAGGTTGATTTTTGAGTCAGCAAGGAATTAAAGATAGTTAACTCACAAAAACTCATGCAAAAACAACTTTTTGATTTAAATCAGAAGTTGAGATCAACTTTTAACTCAAAAGAGAGTTGAGTTTATTTTTAAAACAACTTGAATTGATTTTTTGATTTAAAGTTTAACTATTTTTTTGAATGTGCATAATAATTATGAATTAAATAAATAAATAAAGTGATTTATCCTCAACTTAACTGATTTTAAAATAAAATAATTGATTTATGGGTTAATCAATTATTAAATCAAACTTTTATTCCAAAAACTATATTATTAAATTTGACAATTGACATTAATTAATTAAATAAGAATTTAATCAATTAGTCATAGGATATTTGATTTATTGTCAAAATTTAAATAATACAATTTAGGAATAAATATAATTAAATCCAATTAAATAATTAAGTGGCAGTATTAAATCTAATTAATTAAATATTCAGAATATTCAATTAATCAAACTTTAGGATAAATAAGATTTATCACCAAATAATCATTAAATTAAAGATAATTAGGATAAATAGGAATATTCCCCAATGCAGAATTTATGATAATCAATTAGGATTCGATAATGTGCAGATGTGCCTTGGGTTAGGACTTTGATGTCGATTTCATTCGATGTGTCGATATAGGAGGTTAATGAACCTATAGCCCATTTTTGGGGTATTGCATTTTTCCCCTCTTTGAATTACTGTGCAAAGCGTAGTGGTTCAAAGAATAGTCTATGTATGATGTTGAAACTGATGTTTGAAATTGAAATTGATATGAGACAGAAACTAATTGAGATATTTGAAGATATTAGGTCCTGCATGACCAAAGATAATGTTAACTATAATAGTAATGAACCGATGATTGCAAAAAAGTGTCAAAATGCCTGATTCTGAACCTTATGATTGCGAAGAAGTGAGTGACCGATTCCAGACCCAATTGTTGATAAGAATCACATTGGTATCACATTTGAACCCTTCAGTTACGAAGAACCAAGGAAATAACACTAATGAACTGACGGTTGTGAAAGACTGATACAGTTTACAAGATTAAGAGAATACCAAATTGATATGGATCTTGATGAATCTGATATGCCCCAAGCGATGATTGATTTGCCCCAAGTGATGAGGTATTTTGATGAATCAAAAACTAGACGTGGTTGTTGTCTCGATTACTGAGGAAAGATATGATTTCAGATTTAGATTGACAAACTTTGAATGATGTGCAATACCATGCCCCCTTCGGAATTAAAATTGAAATTTGATAAGAGAAGTCAGCGTTGATAGTTTAGAAGCATGTTAATTGAATTGAGAAGTGGTTAAACATGTTCAAGAATGTGTTCTACATCATTTGGAGATCCAGGAGACCAAGTTTGACTAGGTGAAACCATGAGTAGACCATAGTTGACCAAGTTGAAATTTTGATAGTTTGATGTAAGATAATCAGTTAAGTTGAATATTAGATTTCTTTGATGATTGAAGGTTGAATATGCAAGCATTTTACAATATAAATGATCTCAGATTTTGATTTTGATCCCAAAAAAGGATTCTACTTGTTGTTTCATTGGAGGAACCTTCATATGAGACTCAGCTCTTATGACATGTTTAGTGCTTTTGAAGAATTGTTTAAGCATTGAAGTTCGTTTAGCCATTGTGAGATCATGCAATCATGCAAAAATGCAAAGAGACATGCAATATGAAATGCAACCTAAGACCTAGGACCTAGTCACTGATCATGTGTCGGTCATTCTCATCATTGAATTTTTAGGTAACTGGATAAATCAATACAATGCCCACTAGTTATGAAACCATAGACATATGAATATCGATTTGTATGCACAAGAATCAATACAACACCCACTGATTATGAAATCATGGATATATGAATATTGATTTTATTTTCAGAATGTCAGATTAGATATAAGCACCAAGGCACAAATGCCAGGATGAACTGAATATCATGTCCATTTTGATATAGCAATTTGTATAAGCATCAAAACATAGACGTTGTGATGACTAGAATATGCCTTGTGGTAAAAACACATCAAACAGTCAAGAGATTATTCTAAATCTAGTGTGAATTACCCGTAGTGACCCTTTATCATTCACATCCTTAGGCAAGATCACGTTTCACAATAGGAGAAAGAAATCACTCAAAAAAGACAATTGTTAGATCAAACTTCTTTGAATTTTCTAGGTATCAATGGTTGAGGTACACATGGTCATCCAATTCAAGATAGAGGCTCTTACAGTCGGACACCATTTCAATTCAGAATTTCCAAAGTTGTTAGATTTTCACATATAAGAAGAAAACAAAGAAAAGATTATGCCCCCAGTCATCACTCTCTAAATCCTATAAAGGACATCATTGAAGAGCTCGTGGGAACAAAATATGCAAAAATCTCAATGTTAATCAGTAAGCATACAAGGAGATAAAACATGTAAAAAGCATAGATTGTTTTCATTTTGTGTTGATGTTTGTGTTACAAGTAGTGGTTACCGTTGCACCAAAAGATCAACCTATTAATGCCTGATACAACCACTAGACTTATAGAAGACACAGGAGGCTGTTAAACCATGTCATGAATCTCGAGCGGAGCGCTGACCATTTTTCCAACAATCTCCCCCTCAACGTTACCCGAGGGGATTCAAATCTGTGACCAAGCTCTGATACCAATTGTTAGAAAGTAAAGTCCACCAAGATAACTAAGAGGGGGGGGGGGTGAATCAGTTATCAGATAATTATAACTTTTATCATCTTCAACAACATTAAACCATATAAGAAATATAATTACCAACCATAGAAAGATATTCATACACAATTACACAATAACACAAGATATGTTGAATAGGGAACCTCTTGATCAAAGAGTAAACCCCGGTGGGAATGATGCCCATAAAAGATGCACTAATATGAATATTCCTTGTGAAAGGATGGATTTTGTTAGGAGTCTTATGAAATACATTCAGTACATATAAATCCCTATTAGGAGATTTTGAATCCCTGTTAAAAGATTCTAACCTTGTTAAGAGTTATGGAAGACAGAAGGACCCACTGCCCAAACAAATTCAGGGTAAGATCACTGAACTCACTATCCAAATAATCTTTGCATTATTCAACATAATAATATGTTACCTCTTCTCTGACTGTGCCAAACTGCACTCACTGCTACATCAGATCTATGTACTTCGCATGTCTTCCTTCATAATTTGCTCTCACATTTAGCTCTTTTCTTCACTTCATATTCATACACTACTATCCTCTTCTCCATACAAAAAGGAAAAAAATTCCTTCCTTTATACCACACTCAAATAATTACAAATGAGTCAGCACACAATTACAAAATAAAAGATTCCACACGCTACACCAAAATTACATAAAACTGTCGGCTTCCAAATACAATAAATCTTCACTCATGTGATGTCAAAGTTTTCACTTTCATCCACATCACTATCAAAGTGTCTCTAACTTCCCTTTAATTATGCAAAGCTAGATTCCATCCCGATTAGGAGATATCATTCGATTTCCAAAAACTGCTACTCAAGAACACTACCTGAATACTGCTTCCACCAAAATGCTCATAACTTTCATGAATAAAATAATTACTATTTGTGCTCTTAATCATAGACATATAATATATCAAAGAGTATATCCTTAATGTTGCATAGCTCCAACTACAATATACCATGTGTGCTAATCAAAACACTATTTGCTTCTCTGCAAGTCTTTGGTAAAACACTGTGTTGACATCAATGACAATCATAGTCATGAATGCAACAACAACTGCTACAAAATGGGTTCCAAAAACTTTAGAATTCATTCCTAACAATCTCCCGCATTGGCATTGATGGAAACATAGATGAAAAACATCCAATGTTCCAAAAATCCAATACTGCAACACTGCTTCTTCAAATCCTCTTCATCAATCAAATCTTGCTTCGTTATCTTGTTTAGTTCTCTCATATTTTTTTTCATGCATACTTCTCCCCCATTGACATCAATGAAAAAAATTTCATCACTATGTCAACAACAACTCAATGTCAAAAGACACTTTTTAGAAAAAAAATATATTTACTAGAGTCCTCATGACTCAGCTCAAATACACATACTCCCCCATAGAGGAAGTACCAACATCCAGTCCAGAAGAAAGATAGGGCTCATATATTACTGGACGGATGCAACCAACTGCATCACTACTCAAAAGTAGGCTAGGGCATAACCCCAACCATACCTCTCAGATACTCAAATGTATCCTTAGGAAAAGGCTTTGTAAATATGTCTGCTATATGTTCCTTTGTGCTTATGTACTCCAATCTGACTTCTTTCTCAGCAACTTTCTCTCTTACAACATAATACTTGATCTCTATATGTTTTGTCTTAGAATGTAGTATAGGATTCTTAGACATACTGACTATACTAATGTTGTCACAATGTATAACAATAGGTTCAACAAATTTAATTCCAATATCCTTCAGCATCTGCTTCATCCAAATTATCTGGTTACAATTGTTTGCTGCTGCTACATACTCTATTTCTATTGTGCTCTATGAAATACAATTATGCTTCTTTCTTAACCAAGAAACTAATCTTCCTCCAAGGAAAAATGCTCCTCCACTGGTGCTTTTCTTATCATCAACACTGCCTCTCCAATTAGCATCTATATATGCACATAGGGTAAAATCATCAGATTTTCATACCACAATCCATAGTCCATTGTGCCTCTTAAATATCTCAGTATCCTCTTTACTGTTGCATAATGTGATTCTCTAGGTTCATCTTGAAATCTTGCTAAAATTCCAACTGAATGTGCTATATCCAGTCTTATGTGTGTCAAATACTACAATCCTCCAATCATGGATCTATATTTCTTCTGCTCAACTGTCGATGTTTCATCTATGCTAGATAACTTATGTCTGGTTACCATAGGTGTTCCAACTAGTTTACAGTCCTCCATTCCAAATCTTTTTAGAAAATCATTCAAGTACTTTGTCTGACTTATAAAGATACCATCATTGTTTTGTGTTATTTGTAATCCCAAAAAGTATTTCATCTCACCAATCATACTCATTTCAAATTCAGTCTTCATTTCATCAGCAAATTTGTCACTAGCCTCATCTTCTCCTCCAAAAATAATGTCATCAACAAAAATAACTATAATCAACAAACCATTTTCAATTTATTTTGTGTATAGATTTCTATCAGTTGTTCCTTAAGTAAATCCCAACTTTAACAAATACTTATCCAGTCTTGCATACCAAGTTCTAGGTGCTTGCTTTAGTCCATATAATGTTTTCTTCAGTTTACACACCATGTATCCTTTTTGAGTCAAAGGAAAACCTTCAGGCTGCTCAATGTAGACTTCTTCTTCCAATTCTCCATTCAGAAATATGGACTTCACATCCATCTGATATACTTTGAATTTCTTAAAAGCTGCATAGGCCAAAAACATTCTTACTACTTCAATTCTTTCTACTGGTGCAAAAGTTTCTTCATAGTAACCATTTTCAATTTCTTTTGTGTACAAATTGCTATCAGTTGTTCCTTTAGTAAATCCCAACTTTAACAAATACTTATCTAGTCTTGCATACCAAGTTCTAGGTGCTTGCTTTAGTCCATATAATTCTTTTTTTAGTTTACATACCATGTCTCCTTCTTGAGTCAAAGGAAAACCTTCAAGCTTCTCAATGTAGACTTCTTCCAATTCTCCATTCATAAATATGAACTTCACATCCATCTGATATACTTTGAATTTCTTAAAAGATGCAGAGGCCAAAAACATTCTTACTACTTCAATTCTTGCTACTGGTGCAAAAGTTTCTTCATAGTCAATTCCTTCTTGCTATGAGTATCCCTTACATACCAATCTTGCTTTGTTTCTTACAACTTCTCCTTGTTCATTCATCTTGTTTCTAAATACCCATTTAGTTCCAATTACATTCTTGTCTTTAGGTCTAGGGACCAATTCCCGTGTCTTGTTCTTTTCTATCTGATCTAGTCCTTCTCTCATAACATTAATCCAATGTTCATCTTCACAAGCTTCACTAGTAGATTTAAGTTCAATTTGAGAAATCAAACATAAATGTACCTTATTCTGAGTCAGAACTCCTCTGTCCAAACTTCCAATAACTTGTTCAATAGGATGATGTCTTGATAAATACTTGTTTGATGTCATAGTCTTAGATCTTGCTTCAACTATAGATTCTTCTCTAGATTCCTCTCTGGTCTCTTTAGCGTGACTCTCATTCAGCAATTCACTATCAGTCTCATAGAATAATTCAGTAGTTTTAGTGATAGGTTTAGGATGAGCTTCTTCATCAGATTCATAATCAAGCATTCTTTCCTGAATTTTGAACTTTTTGTCAACTTTAACATTTGTACTCTCAACAATAGTTTTAGTTCTCTTATTGTAACATCTATATGATTTGATCTTCAAAGAATATCCAAGAAAAATACCTTCATCACTTCTAGGATCAAACTTTCCAATATCATCATCTCTCTTTATATAACATTTTCTTCCAAAAATTTTAAAATACTTAACTGAGGGTGCATGTCCAAACCATAATTCATAAGGTGTCTTGTATGTGTCTGCTTTGATTTGTACTATATTCATTGTATATACTATTGTATTCACTACTTCTCTCCAAAATGTCTTCGCTAAATCATTCTCAAATAACATAGCTCTTGTTGCTTCAATCACTGATCTGTTTCTTCTTTCTGCAATACCATTTTGTTCAAGTGTTCTAGGGGCTGAAAACTATCTCTTAATACCATTCACTTCACAAAAAGTGTTAAACTCTCTAGAAGTAAATTCACCACCTCTATCAGATCTCAAACATTTAATCTTCATTCCAGATTCATTCTCAACTTTGTTCTTAATGATCTTAAACTTATCAAATACTTTAGATTTTTCTTTCAGAAATGCAATCTACATCATTCTTGTAAAATCATCAACAAGAATCATAAAATACCTTTCTCCATAGAATCCTCTAGTCCTAGTAGGACCGCTCAAGTCTATATGAACAATCTCCAACTTCTCTGCCGATGTGAGCTTCTTACTAGCAAATGAATTTCTTTTCTGCTTAGCCATCACACATTCTTTGCAAATCATGTTAGTAGACTTCATAATTTTAGGCAAATCCCTTACTGCAAGTGTAGTACTCACTTTCACAATATTATCAAAGTTTATATGACAAAACCTTCTATGCCATAACCAACTGTCATCAATCTTAGTAATAAAACATGTCATCTTAGTAGGATTCAACTAAAATACATTACCTTTAGTTCTAGATCCAGTTCCAATCAAATTTCCATCTTTATCCTTTACCACATAAGTTTTCTCAGTAAACCAAACTTGATATCCATTATCAACTAACTATCCAACACTCAAAAGATTATGTTTCAATCCATCCACAAAGTAAGCATCATCAGTATTAGTCTTTCCATCAAGAGTAATAGATCCTATACCTTTAATCAAACAAGGTGCATTGTTACCAACTCTAACAACTCCTCCATCATAATTGTTAAACTTTATGAACTTTTTCATATCTCCATTCATATGATGTGAACAACCACTATCTATAATCTAATCAGCTTTCTTTTCAACTTGGGAAACTAAAGCTTTTTCTTCCTTAACATTAGTTTCAAAATTTTCTTCTTTAATTGCTACAAATCCTATTTTATCATTATTCTCAGTATCACTTTCACTTAAAGTTCTTTCAATACTAGCTTCAAGGTCTTCATCATTAGCATAATAACATTCCTTAGATCTTCTAGGCTTGAAATTATTTCTGTACTTCTCAACTCTCTTAGGACATTTAGATGCAAAATGACCATATTCTTGACAAGTCCAACATTTAAAAAATTTCTTACCGTTTGGTTCTCTTTTCACAAGCAAGGCAATACCTTCTTCAATCTTCTTGTCTTCTTCATTTCTAGATCTATTGCTACTAGCATAATCTCCGCTCACATTGATGCTTTTTGACAATCTAGGGTGAACACTAAGAGCACTGAATGTTGTCTCCATTCTAGGTAGGTCTCCTGATAGCCTCAGTTTCATCTCTGCTGCTTCCAATCTTCCAAGAAGAGTCTCTCTTGTAAAGTTCATAGTACAAGGTATAACTTGTTCAATCATCTGTGTTGTTTTCTTAAATAAAAGATTCAATGTCCTCAAAATTTTCCACATCACTTCATTCTCTGTCTTTTTTCCTCCACAAGATTTTATCCCTGCAACAATTTCTAACATTCTACCAATATAGCTTCTAATAGATTCATCTTCCAACATTCTTATATCTTCAAATGCACATATCCAATTATGTAATCTAACTCTTTTTGCATGTTCATCACCTTCAAAAGTAGATTGCAAAGCTTTCCAAATTTCATGAGACTTTTTCAAATATTTTACCTGACTATATTCATTCTCTGAAAGTGTTGTCAAAAGTGCTTCTCTTGCAAGTATGTTACACATGAAAAAATCTCTCTCATCATTAGAGCGTGTCTCAAGATCATCTTCTTCAATGATAGTCTTATCATTTTTTATAGTCACCCAATAACCTAGTCCTAAACATAATAGATGTGTCTTCATCTTTTCTTTCCAACTGTCAAAATTTACTCCATCAAACTTAGGGCTTTCTTTCCTAAAATTCACCATGGATCTCCTTAAGTTGTTAAACTTCTCTTTCAAGGAACTATCGCTCTGATACTAATTATTACAAGTAGTGGTTACCGTTGCACCAAAAGATTGACCTATTAATGCCCTATACAACCACTAGACTTATAAAAGTCACAAGAGGCTGTTAAACCATGTCACGAATCCTGAGGGGAGCGCTGACCATTTTTCCAACAGTTTGATTGCATTGTTGTAGATGCAAAATCCTTTCTGGAGACAAGACTGACTAACTGACTCGGATGAAGCTTCATAGTACTCTGACTAGATATGATACATCTAAGATACATTTGAGGCCATAGGATATGACTTTGATTTCCCCCAAGTGTTTGGCATTGATAGGATACAGACGCGTGAGCCAATTGGTGTACCAACCGACTTATTGAAAATTGGAAATGTAGAAACAAACCGGGAGATATGTACAAACTAAAGCAAGACTAAAAGCTAGGAAAGACCATGATTGCATTGATAGATGGAGCATTTTGAAACAAGTGGTGCCCATTTGCCAAGTTTTCACCATCTTGGTAGAGATTCTATTTTTGCTACCAAGGCGCCTGTTTCCAGGTTTTCACCAAGGCACTTTTTTTCTTTTTCTCATTTTTTTGTATTTTTCATTTTTTCAATTTTTGGTATTTTTTTATTTTTTTGTGAATCATAAAGGTGCCTATTACTAGGTTTTCACCAAGATGATCATTTTTTCAAGACATTTTTTGATTTTTATAATTTTTTCAAGACATTTTACCATAGACTGAATGCCTTAAGCATAGAATTTCTTTAGATGGAGAACATTGATTGGTTCTCAGAGCTATTCTCCTTCAGTCATTGAGAGTTGATAGGCACCAGAGCCAAAAGTACCAGTGATAACAAAGGGACCCAACCAGTTGGGTTCAAACTTCCCCTTGCACTCTCTATGTGATTGATTTTTAGGATTCTATCTCAAGACTAGCTCGCCAACTTGAAATTCTTTATGTCTAACTTTCTTATTGTAACCTCAAGACATTATCTTCTGATATACTTTGAGATGATCATATGCTGCTTGTCTACACTCATCTAGTAGTTCATGTTCTTGCAACCTAGATACTCTGTAGCCATCATTAGTTACTAGACCATGCAGTTTGATTCTTAGTGATGGGATTTCAACCTCAATAGGCACTACTAATCAGTATGTACAAAGGATTCCCCCAAACAAAATGGGCATCAAACTACCAAGCAAGATCACATCGTGTAGTCCCAATGTCTAGCAAGGTGGAGAGGGATTAGCAAGCTAGTGGAAGATATGGAAGACAAGAGAATGAAAGAAAATGAAGGGAAGAAATCCTCAAGGGAAAACTCCTCAAGGGTAACCAAGATAGGGAAAAATTGTCATGTAAAGCACATTTGGCTAAGCAATGAAAGACCAACATAGGATAATTCACAAAAGCGTAATGCGAAAGAAGGAAATGATGTAGTCCAAAGGAGTAGACATGTCAAGAGGTTTCAAAGAATCGTGTTCTACTCTTCTTTCATTAGATCAAGACCAAAGGGGAAAAGGATAGCAAAAGGCTAGAATGAATGGATGAAAATAAATATGAAGGCTAAATAAGAAGGGAATGAAAGCTAGATCATCGTAAGATAGCCAAATGTTCATGTTCAGATCAACATTGTCAAGATCAAAGAGAGAAGATGGAATGGATGAAATATGTAGAAGAACTACGCATGATGCCTGATTGCCAAGTTTTCATCACGGTACTTATCCAAGGTGCCACAAGGGAGTGGTTTTCACCATAGGATGAATTTATTTCTCTTTAAATTTTCTACCAAGGCACCTGTTTCCAGGTTTCCACCAAGGCACATTTTCAATTTTTCATTTTTTTTTTCATTTTTTTTTTGGAAGAAGGCAAGCTTTTTAGATAATGCTCCTTGAAAGGATAAATCATGATATGCCAAGGATTCAAGATGATATGCTCAAAGATGATGATAGGGAAAGGAAGATGGAAGAGAAAAATGGAGGATAAGGTTTTATGTAAAGTGAGTGAGGTTGGAAGATAGGAGGAATAGGCAAATGAAGAAAAAGGATAGAAGGTAGAAGGATAATGAATGGAAGGATTGTGAAAGGGTAGATGAAAAGGAAGGAAAGATCAACATCAACACACACCTTGAAGGGTGGCGAGAGGATGGAGGAAATGTGAATGAAGAAATATGTGAAGGAATGTGGTGAATGGATAGCAGAGGTTGTGGTTTAGGCGCATGGAATGGAAGAATGTTTTTGGAAGAAGATGAAGTGGAAGCCTTTGGAAGCTTGAATGTTAACTTCACTTGTTGCTCAACACTAGACTCTTTCAAGAAAGAGTTTGGAATCCATATAGCCGTAGGCTTTTCATTTCTTTTTGATGATCTAGAGAGAATATCTTTAATGATGGATTTTGGAACCCATACTTGTCTTGTAGTTTTTTTCTTAGATATCTCTTTTGACTTTATGCCTCCATGTCGATTAGAGGAGACATGGTGATCTTCTCTTTTTGATGGATTCTTGTATTGCTTCTTTTTCTTGTATTGAACATTAAAGTTACTTTCAAAAGACTTGGGACTTGTGGAAGGAGGAGGATATGACTGGTTTAGATGGGTGGGTGGATGAAAAGGATTTAAGGGTATGCATCTATGTTGATCTTGAGGAAATATGAGAGATGGAGGGATGTAAGGACCCAAGATGGATGGCAAATTAGGAGAGTTAGGAGGGGAAAGTGAAGGGACATAAGGACCCAAGATGGAAGATGAATTAGGAGAGTTAGGATGGAAAAATGAAGGGACATAAGGACCCAAGATGGAAGGTAGATGTGAAGCCCTTAGTATTGGTGGAGGAGGGCCAAGGATGGACATGGAAGATACAAAAGGATAATCAATAATTTCACTAGCATCTATATGACAACCAAGGATATCAGAATCTTTAGAGTGAGCATTAGAATTTTTAATAGAATCATGGACATCTTGAATAGGAGCACCTTCTTTGATAGGATTGTTCAAAGCTTGAAAAGACTTGGGAAGAGTAGAAAGTGGAAATGAACATGGAGTGGTAGAATAAGAAGATGGAAGGCTTTGATCTTGACAAGGATCTTTGGATAGCATAAGCGCATAATTTTTCTCTTGATTTTCAATAGGCTTAACATTGGATGTAACAACACCATTTTTACCAACCTTAATGGAAGTGTCATCTTTGGAAAGCGCAAGTGTAGTAAGGTTATTTTGATTGTCAATAAGCTCAACAGTGTAAGTAGTAGCTTGATCTTGCTTAGGAGAAGACTTAAGACATGGTGGAATGAATGGGAAAGGGCATGCAAGATCAAAAGAATCATGAAATGGATAAGAGACATCATGAAAAGGATTGGATGACATGGAGGGTTCTTGATCTTGATCATTCTTTACATTCTTTTCTTTATCATTTTTAGAGTCCTCTTGACATGGAGCCACTTCTAAGGACAAGGAAGCATGTTGGGATTGTATGGAAAACTTTGGAAGAGATGGTGATGGACTAGCTGAAGTAGGCCTTATAGCATATAAAGGCTTAGGCTCTTTAGGTTTAGCATTATTGAAAGTATTTGCAGCCAAGTGAAGGTTAGCTTGAGTTTCTTTAAGAGGTAGCCCTTGAAGATAACTATAGGAAACCACATGAAAAGTATTAGGATCTTTGTTGGATGAAGGATTTGTGAAAGATTTGGAGGACTTGAAAGCTTTAGGAAATATATAGGTAGTGGAGGAAGTAGGGGATGGAAGGGAACCATCACAAGACAAAGGTTCAACATTAACATGATCTTTCTTGAGAGTATAATCTTTATTTTCAGCATGAGAGTTCTTATAGGAGAGATCCTTGTAGTATGCATGTTTATAATCAATGTGGTAAGCTTTCTCTTCCTCAAGTGAAGTAGATGGATCATCTAGGTATCGTGCACAGAAATCATCAAAGTCTCTTTCAAAATCAAAATCATATGGATCACCATCATGATCTTTCCAATGTGATGACCCATTTCTAGTAAGCATGAGCACACGACGAGGAGGACTCTTGGGAACAAAGGTGTCATAGGTATCATTATATTGTCCATCATCATAGTCATCATAGTCTCCAAAGATGGATATGTCACTCTCCGTGGAAGAGGTATCATAAGGGTTGTCACATTGCTCACATTCTGTTCAAGGGCATGGTGACATGTACAAGTCTTTATCAAATGGAAAAGGGCATAGAGCTTCCATGGAGAACTCTTTAGGTTCCTTTTCTTCCTCAAGTTTGTTAAGCTTGACTTGCATAGCGTGCATCTATTTCATCATAGTGGTGATTAGAGTTTCTTCCTCATGTGAACTGATTCTTTGAGACATGCTAGGAGTTTTAGGACTCCCTCAAATAGATTGAGGAGGAGTTTGTTGATTACCTCTGTGAGTTGATGGTGGAGGAATGTAACCAGTTTTTAATCGAAAGTTGCCAAGATCATCATCTTCGTAAAGACCAAAATTGTAGAGTTTCTCAAGAGTTGGACCCTTGATAGTGGTTATAGGTAAGGTATGGGATGCTTCTCCTAATTTCTTGTGTGAGGAAGCTCTAGTTTCCAACATTAACCTTGGGTGAAGCAAAAGAATATGATGAAGACAACTGAAGAATGAATTGATTCAAGAATATTAGATGACGCAACCTTGTCAAGGTTTGATTGGTTGAAGCTTAGATTGGACTTAGATGAAGGATACTATGCCCTAGATGTATGGGTAGACACCCAAAAGATAGTGGACACGAGTTCACAACACTTAGCCATTTTGAGGATTGATTGAAGATTGATAGTTATGACAAGGTTTTGACACAAGATGAAAAAGACTCAAATCGATTAAACAAAAGGTTGAATCAGATTCAAAAGGCCACTTTAGGAAAATGATCAGATTCTCAGTAGTTGCTGCTCTATTCTTAACACAGTGATTTGTTTGATAGATTCTGGAAATAGGCTGAAAAAGTTGGGTATCTGACAATTCTGACAACTTTCTGGCAATTTTTCAAAATTTCTCAAATGACTTTCTATAGGCTCGTACAACAGTGGGTATGCTATGAAATGATAATTGAAAAACTTGTACGACTATTGCAAAACTTGCACGATAATTGATAGCAGGGTTTTTGACTTTTTGAATTAACTAGCAGCAAAACTCATACGACAATGTACCAACTACCATATGACAATCTGGGGGTTTTGAAATGACAATAGCCAAAATTCGTATGACTTTCTGACTTTAAAAGATGAATTTTGACTCCAGAAAGGTGTTTGACATCAGATTTTGCAATTTTTGAGGTTTTTAGTTTCAGATTGTTCACAAAATTGTCTATCCAGATTTGAAGATTGTACCGGATTGATTCGTTCTTAGTAACCAGATAGATAAACAGGCCGCATGCAAAATGGCAAGCAAGTGATTTCAAGCACTTCTGAAAACAATGAATAGGGGACAAAGCAACCCTGTGCATGAACAATCAGGTGATTGAATGTGCTAATCCCTAGGAGTGCTAATAGTGTATGTTCCAAAAAGTTTTTCAATAACACACATAATCCTAGAAAATGAAAATTTGGCCTCACTAGGGTTTGTAGTAATGGTCTGAATCTACAACTTTTGTGATCTCAAGAGGGTGAACTCCAATCTAGGTGCATTGAGGTTTTGACACAGTCTGAGAAATTAATCAATTAGGAGCTGCTAGGGAGATCTGACAGCCCAACAAGAGACCACACCTATGAAGATTTCCTTCACAAGGACATTTATATAGCGGCTGCTGCTACCACAGTGGAAATGGCTATTACCACTTGAGGTTTCGTCAACATGGTTAACCTAATTAAGGGAATGTCCACTATGGTTAACCCTCTCTAAAGGTGACTCACAAAAGATACCACATGGAGACTGGTTCCAGATTCAAGGATCTGAGTTTCTGATCTACCCAAAAAGGGAGTAGAGCACAGTCCTCTAGCCTTTTCACTTTTAACCAAAACAAAGTAGATAGATTAATCCGACACGCTAAGACCAAAATTATCTCACAAAGATCTATGACGTCAACCGCTTATGATCTATCAACCCCTCCGGAGAGAGAATGTATCAATCAAAAGTTGAAGACACACAAATCTAGTAGAACATGAGATGCCCCCAGTATCCTCCCTACCTACAAGGGTTCCTTCATTGAGAAGAGTTTCGCTGGAAACCCACTCTCTCAAGAACCACAAATAGTGTTCATAGGGCCTATTTACTATGTGTAACAAAGATGTTGAAAAGAAAATCTATGTTCATTTTCATACCCTAAATGAAGTATGTGATATGAAAGCAATAAAAGGTCACACAAGCCAGACACGTGAGATGTTTGTTTTAGTCCAAATTGAAATGTTATCAGCTAAGAAGATTACCTGAATTCTTCACAATGTGCTTTGTAGATTTTTACCTATTTTTAGCAACTCTCATGCTTTTCCCAATCAAAGTCAACAGAAATCAATTAGAAACAACAAATTTCAATTGTTAATGTTAGATGTCAGTCCAAATCTGGAAAACTGGATGAAAAAGTGAAACAATAATTGAAACCTGGCACTGAAACTCGTATGATAGTGGGCCACCTACCAGACGGAAATCCAAAAACTTGTACGATAATGGGTATCAGATCATACAACCAAAGAACTTCCAAATGACACTATTTTTTGATGGTACGATCCTCGATCAAATCAACTATTGTATGACAATGGGTACCTCCTGATATGAGTTTCTAACAAAAATCATATGAAAATTGTACAAACAAAAATTAAAAATCACAGCTTGGAACAGAAAATAACAAGAAGATGATAGAAATTGATAGAAATTGAATGGAAACCCGTTTTAGGGCCGCACGATGAGTGCCAAAAATGTGTGTGTGAATTTTGTACCTAGCTGTAGACACAACACTTCAATAAAACATTAGAGGTTAGTTAAAATCAAAATCATGCAGTGAAATGGAAACTAATCTAACCAAGCAATTTACTGCCTTCCAGTAGATGCGAGTATGTATTCTCAGATTGGACCGAGATCAATGACCTTGATGACACCTAAATGAAGGATTTGAATGTAGAATCTAGATATGAGATGAATGCAAATTAATGTATATTTTTGGTTTTTCTATGCAATAAGATGAAATAAACTGATATGAATCTATTCTAGATGAAAAATTGATATGCAATGCAAGCTAACAATGATATGCTAAATATGAAACTACAATGATTAAAAACAAGATTGATCTCACAAAAAGTTGTTGATTTGCAAAGAAGCTTCAATTCTTCAGATGTCAGTTTTCCAGCATGATTGTGAAAATTCGTGGATTGATTCTGGCAAAGTAAGTATGCAAACTTGTGAGATGAATTATGAAGAGCCGAGCCTTGATTTTATAGAAATCCAGGGGTTGATTTTTTAGTCAACAAGGAATTAAAGATAGTTAACTCACAAAAAATCATGCAAAAATAGCCTTTTGATTTAAATAAGAAGTTGAGATCAGCTTTTAACTCAAAAGAGAGTTGAGTTTATTTTTAAAACAACTTGAATTGATTTTCTAATTTAAAGTTTAACTATTTTTTTGAATGTGCATAATAATTATGAGTTATAAATAAATAAAGTGATTTATCCTCAACTTAACTGATTTTAAAATAAAACAATTGATTTATGGGTTAATCAATTATTAAATCAAACTTTTATTCCAAAAACTATATTATTAAATTTGACAATTGACATTAATTAATTAAATAAGAATTTAATCAATTAGTCATAGGATATTTGATTTATTGTCAAAATTTAAATAATACAATTTAGGAATAAATATAATTAAATCCAATTAAATAATTAAGTGGCAGTATTAAATCTAATTAATTAAATATTCAGAATATTCAATTAATCAAACTTTAGGATAAATAAGATTTATCACCAAATAATCATTAAATTAAAGATAATTAGGATAAATAGGAATATTCCCTGATGTAGAATTTAAGATAATCAATTAGGATTCGATAATGTGCAGATGTGCCTTGGGTTAGGACTTTGATGTCGATTTCATTCGATGTGTCGATATAGGAGGTTAATGAACCTATAGCCCATTTTTGGGGTATTACAGCCACAAGTCGGCTAGATGAAACCATTAACTCCTCCTGATAAATATTAAATGCAATACAAGTCAGCTCTCAAACAGCCTTACAATTAATAAAACTAACATGTCAGCCTCTAGATCCACATAGGAGAATCCAAAAAAAGATACCAACATTAACTGCACCAAGCTGGCCAAGAAAATCTTCAAGAACTCCAATCGGAAAGACCAACTACCGAGCACTAGAGAAATAACTGAGCATGCTAAGCATTGTCGAGCACTATGTCGACCATGCGCCACAAGCATTGTCGAGTACCAGTTTCATTGAACACCAGAGAATTCTGAGTTCCTTCAGTGACCGAGCTTCCTTCCTTAACCAAGATCACTAGTTAAAGCTACAACCGAGCTCCATAGAACCAAAACAACACACATCCATGCAGATTCCCCGATTATCCTAGAATTCCCCACATCAGACACCCTAGGTTCAAAAAGATGTTCATATGTGGGAAGAACATCTTTTGGGATTCAGCTCATAAATCTCGAATTGGTTCTTCACATACAAGTCCTCCAACATTTCACTTTGCATACTCTTCCACTTCAATTTCCTCTATCTCTTCAAGTATTTCCTTGATAACACATAGGTCTATTCTCCAAACTGATCATTCATTTTCTTAGGATCTACCAACTCAACTCGACTACCAATACTCAGAATTCTCCTATCGAGTGTTGTATCCAACAAAGGCATCAAGGAAAACTTCATGTCATCCTACTCAGTAGAAAAGACATTCTTCACACAATCATACATAGCTCTGCAATCATATTGCCAAGGTATAGCGAGCAATATATGACAACTATTCATCTCCACAATGTCACATAGCACAAGATCCTTATACTAGCCAATCTGAACATCAACAAAGCATTGTTCTCTTACTTCTAGAGCATGATCATCTTACAACCAGCCAATCCTATAAGGATGTAGATGTCTCATTCTACTCAAACCAAGTTTCTGAACCATGTCCTTAGAAACTAGGTTATCAATACTACCACTATCAACAATAACATCACAAAGTTTACCTATAGACTTGCACCAAGTCCTGAACAAGTTACTCCTCTAACAAGGTTCCTTCTTTGTACCGAGCAATGTTTTCCAAACTAGAAATTTCTCATTTTTAGGTTCATTCTCAACATTTTCATTCACCACAATAGTCCATCGGTCACCAAGCTTCTTTTGTGTACACTCAAAAGCACTGTGCCCTCCTTCACCATAGTTGTAGAAAGTACCCTTAAAGATAACTCTACATGTCTTCTTCTTCAGTTCTACAAGTTTTTGTTCATCTTCTGCAATCGATTTATCCTTCACTGAGTGATCAATATTTTCCTTCCCTTAGGGATTACCATGTTGTTTCCTCTTCAACTTATCTTCTATCTTTAGAGCATATTGATAAGCATCTTCAATATAATCAATCTTCTTCATACCAAGCTCATCCTAGATATTGAATCTCAAACCATTCACATACCAAGCTACCTTTTCCTTACCAAGTTCTTTGTGTCCAGACCGAATAGTAAGCTTGTAGAACTCCTCGATATAATCTTCAACAGTCAAATCCTTCTGTTTCAGATTATACAACTTCTTAAACAAGTCAAGCTCATAGTCAGTAGGCATGAACTTAGCTTTCAACTTAGTCACCATCAACCTCCACCGATTGATCTTCATTTCACCTTCATCTTCCCTATCTCTTTGTAATTCTTTCCACCAAAGAGCATCATGTCCTTTCAATTTTTTCTGTGCCAACCTCACTCAAAGAGGATCTTCAATTTCTTCCAACTCAAAGAAATCTTCAAGTTCACCATTCGAGTCAATCAAGTTCTCAAGTTTCAAAGTACCAAAAAAGTAGAAACTTCCATTCGGTAACTATTACTTAACCAAGCTCTAGATCTACGCAACCGAGAAATTATGTCTTCACTAGATCTATCCCTCTGATCATCACCACTAGATCCAATAGCTTCAAAGTCTTCAGCCGCTTCCTCATAACCATCTTTAGTACCAACATTTTGAGGTACACTAGTAACAGCTCTCATGATCTTGGCGACCATGTCATTCTTCATCAACTCCATCTCAAATCTAAAATCAGATTTCACCTTCTCTGTAACCCTAGATTCCATAGTATCACAAAGATCTGCAATCACTCTAGGGTCCAATCTTCTCGAAGGCATCCTTAAAGATAAGAAAACCCTCTACAACAAAACCCTACATCGACCACCTCATGAAAACCTCCAAGTTGTATGTAAGTCAGATCACAACCTGCCACTTCGCACAAACAACTAGACCAAGATTCCACAAGTTCAGTGCCATAGATCTGCAACTCAAATCATACGATCTCCTAGCCAACAAGATCAACTTTGCAAGATCAGCCTTGCTAGGTCAACCTTTTCTCCTCAAGATAAACTCGGCTCTAATACCACCTAACACAGGTCAAGGGATGAAGGATCCAATTAAGGATAGTCCAAACCTTGCAGCTTCAGAACAACATAGCGGAATAACACAACAACATATTTTTCAAAATATATTTCCCATTAACATGCCTGATTGTAAGGCCTTCTAGGTTAGGGCCAATTACAATCAAGAAGTAATTCTACAAGATCAATAAGATCCAATACAACTCCAGCTAGTTCAATCCTGAAAACTATCAGCAACTGATGGAAACCCTAAGGAAGATCTAAACTTGAGCTCGCAAGCCTCCAAGTAATCTCCTTGTCTCCAAGCCTCAACCACTAGCTCTGCTATTACAAACTATCAGATAACAATATGATCTACAAGATCTCACAGAATCTTTTCCACAACTTCACTTACCTAGTTCTCCCAGATCTGCTTCTCAGAACCTCTAATCTCATGCCTAAACAACTACCAAAACATCCCTTAAATACTAATCATCAACCACAAGTCAGCTGGATGAAACCATTAACTCCTCCTAACAAATATTAAATGCAATACAAGTTGGCTCTCAAACAACCTTACAATTAATAAAACCAACATGTCGACCTCTAGATCCACATAGGAGAATCCAACAAAAGATACCAACATTAAATGCACCAAGTCAGCCAAGTAAATCTTCAAGATCTCCAGTTAGCAAGACCAACTACCGAGCACTAGAGAAATAACTGAGCATCAGATAAATAACTGAGCATGCCAAGCATCGTCAAACACTATGTCGACCGAGTGCCACAAGCATCGCCAAGTACCAATTTCACTGAGGGCCAGAGATTTTTGAGTTCCTTCAGCGACCGAGATTCCTTCCTTAACCGAGATCACTAGTTAAAGCTGCAACCAAGTTCCACATAACCAAAATAACACACCTCCATGCAGATTCACTGAGTATCCTAGGATGCCCCTGCATCACACTCGCAGGGTGGAAACAATGATCCTTTAAACTTCTAAACTGCCAGTGAGCTAGTGATAAGGGGCAACTTAACTGCTCACCCACTCAGGATGGTTAACACGACTTCAACAAAATAGATTGCGACCTTGTGATAATAGCTTATGGGGCTTAGCAAGTTAGTGGCTAAGTGAAAAATATAAAATTCATTAAAACCTAGACTTAGGGAAATAATATATCATCGAGAACTATAGACTTAGGAAAAATTAAAAAGGGACCCGCTAGACTTAATAACTTTGAAAGGAACTTGGCCCCACCTGACAACTTAAAAAATGTGACTTAAGTGGTTTTAAGTTAAAACAAAAATTTAATGCAAAAATAGAATAAGGAAGGGTTTTTATGATTTAAACAAAAAAATTTAGAACCCTTAGCAAATTGGTAAACCCTATTTCCAAACTAGGTCATTTTCACAAAATATTGCATTGAGACATGAAAAATGACCAACAAAACCCACTATCAGATGGATTCAAAAGGAAATTAGATATAAAATTGAAAAATTTATTTGGGAAGGGCATTTCAGAGAACAAGAAACTAGCCTTAATAAAATGGGAAAATTTATGTAAACCACACTTAGCAAGAGGCCTAGGTATAAAAAACCTTAAGTGGAAAAACATGACACTAGGAGAAAAACTTGTGTGGAAAATGTTTCAAGAACCTAATAGGAAATGGCCTCCATTCTATTTAACAAATACATTCAAAATGGTGAACCTATTAACCTATTTAGAATAATAAATCCCTCCAAAGGTTCATGAATTTGTAATTTCATTATGGACTGCAGAAGTCTTATTAACAAAAAATGAACATAGGATATTGGGAATGGTGAGGAGGTTCTCTTTTGGGAAGACTCATGGGAAGGATATCCATATTTAGTGAGTTAAGGTATTCCAAGCATAGTCAAGTATGTACTAACTCAAATATGGGGTAATAAGTTGAGTAATTATGTAACCATTCCCTCAGAGAACCCAACCTTAGGATGGAAATGGAGATCCTTAGATGAGGTTCCCATCCCTCCTAAAGAGAAAATGAAATTTATCAATATCTTAAAATCTAGAAATATTACCCTTAAAAAAAGATCAAACAAGATCATCTAGAGAGGTTCAAATGATGGTAACTATAAGGCTAGAGATGGCTACAATGTAATAGTTAAAGAAGAGCAATGGCAAGACTTATACAATCTCCTCAAACTTTGTTGGGATAAGGCCTGCTCTTCGAAGGCTGGAATGTTTCTATGAGATTCCTTACAAAACATATATTAACAAAAAAATGGTTTAGTAAACTTGGATTTGAAGGCCCATCAAGATTTCCTTTGTGTTAACATGATGAGGAAACTATCAATTATATCTTATTAAACTCCTCTTATGCTATGCATTTCTTGCTATGACTTTTTAATAAACTAAATTGGCAAACTATACTTCTAAATAACCTTGTGGATCATATCAACACTTGGCCAAAGAATAAAAATGGGAATCTATACAAATTGTTGTGTGAAATATCACCATCAATCATGGTATGAGAATTCTAGAAACAAAGAAATGGAATAATTTTCCTAAATAAGAAAATGGAGACTAGCTCTTTGGAGAATAATATTGAGGCAAGTATAGTAGAAACTATTAATAATAGACTTAGGAACACACAACATGTAGAAGACATTTTTTTCTCAATGGGATGGAAATATTAAGAACAATTGGTATGGTCTAATCATATCTCCACAATATGGAAAAGGAGGTAAACAAAGAAAGATAGATAAGGAAAAATGTAATTGGAAGGTCCCTAAAAGGGGATGGTACAAACTAAATTTTGATGGACCCTTTAGGGGAAACCCTGGAAAAGTTGGCATAGGTTGTACTATTAATTCATGGGAAGGTAAAGTTTGTGCAAATTACGCTAGACCTCTTAATGACACCACAAACAATCTTGTATAAAAACATGCACTGGTAGAAGGATTATTATTGTGTAAGAAATTGGATATTAAAAAATTGGAAATTGAGGGTGATTCACAAATAATTATAAATGCAATCAGAATAGGTCAAACTCCTAACTAATAGCTTAAATTTGTCTTAGAAAGGGATAAAGACTTATTAAGTTTCTTTATTGAGATGAAATTTATGCACATTTACAGAGAGGGAACAAGTTTGCAGACGCATTGGCAAACAAAGGAGCTAATGGTATACACAACAAATAAATTTATCAAGACAATTTAACAACCAAATCCTGAACACAATAAGATAACCTAAATATAAGTTATCATTACAGCCAAGCTTCAAATGCATCTTTATAATTATGTATTAGTCAATTATCATGTTACACACACACCCACACACACACACAAACATATATATATATATATATATATACTCTTTGAAATATTTTTAGGTGTGTGTGTGTGTGTGTGTGTGTGTGTGTGTGTGTGTGTGTGTGTGTGTGTGTGTGTGTGTGTGTGTGTGTGTGTGTGTGTGTGTGTGTGTGTGTGTGTGTGTGTATGCCACCTATGGAAATGTATATATAATGCAACAATACAATTCACTTACACATAATATTAAGCTTATAAAGGTAGGAAGGACACACAAAACTCAGTTACAAACCATTTTTGAAGTTTAATATTACAACTGGTAATGGATGTCCTATAGATAGTAAGACATTCATAATGAAATGGTAATAATATGATTTTAGATTAGTGGTCATTTTGATTATCATGTCATAGCTTTAATTATTAATTATATTAATAGTTTAAGTTGTAATAGATGATAGTTTATCTTATAAACTTGTTATCAGATTAATCTAGATAACAGATAGAGTCTGATTAGATTTCATAGATGGTATCAAGACTACCATGACTCTCTAAATTCAAATCATACCATCAAAAAAAGAAATTTACTACTGTAAGCTATTTAGTTTATTTCATAAAGGAACACAATTTAGTAGTTATCGTAACATGGACATAGTATAAGCACCATATTCTAAGATATCAGAAGAGTAAGATATGGTTATATATTTATCACAAAGTTGTATTTAATGTGTTATTGATGCAGTCAAGGCTAGTGGATCCAATTAAGGACTGACCGACCTTGCAGCCAAACCAATATGTAGTAGAAATACACAGTTCAACAACAACAGATCTGAAATCGAACAGATGTCTATATTCATCAAATCACTGATTACATGCAATGTGCTAGGTTGTAAGGCCTTCCCTGTTATGACCAATTTACAATGCAAGAAATAGTCTACAAGATCTCATAGGATCCAAATCTTTTCCCCAACATCAGCATCTAGCTAGCCCAGGTCTGTAACACACAACACACTGGTAGGCACCCAAGAAAGATCTAAACTTGTACTCCAACTTCCAAGCAATCTTCCTGCTTCTAAGCTCGTAGGCTACTAACCTTCCTTCCAACAAATTGATGCCCCTAAACAACTACCTAAGCATCCTATAAATATTGATTCCTAGCCACAAGTTGGCTGATGAAACAATAAACCCCTACAAACAAATATTAAATGCTAAAACATCAGTCAGCTCTCACATAGCCTTACAAAATAAATAAACTCTCAAAGATGGCCCCAAACGGTCATCAGATCCACATAGAAGAATGCAACATGCTAGATATAGGTCCCCACATGTCCAATGGTCAATCCATAACATGAGGAGCATGACCCAAATTAAATGCACCAATCGGCCAAGCCAATCTATCCAAACAATCCAGTCGGTAAGCAAGAACACCAAGCAACATAAGAAATAACCGAGCACCAGTCGACCGACCACACCAAGCATGACTGAGCAACACAATTATCGCCAAGCGCTAGTGAACCAACGCCTTCATTCACCAAGGGTTCTTTAGAGCCCGAGCACCCCGGTAACCACATAAACTGAGAAACCAATCTCCCAAACCGAGCAAGAACTCCACCAAACCAAGATCAAAACTAACAATCTACCTTCAAAGACAAACATATTTTTGGTTGATACAGGATTGCCAAGAATCCTAGGATGCTCCTACATCAGACACCCCAGGTAAGAAATATTTTCTCATAAGGAAATCAGGAATGCCTCAAGGGAATCAGAACAGGTATGTTGAATCTGTTCTTTACCCATATCTCTTTTTGTCCTTCATCCTAGGTAGTCTTCACTTCATTCACTGTCTCATGTAGAAAGTCTTTCTATCTTCCACTTTGTTTACCCTTCTGGGCGGCAATTGATAGCAACTGACTTTGACCACTACCGATCACCTCAGTGCCTTGGTAAGGTTCATCCTCTCTAGAATCCTTAATCAACTCAATATCATCTGCATCTCTCTGTGTCACAAATGTCACCATCTGTTGAACCATCTCTGCCATCAAAACCATCTGCTTCTTGATCTCAACAAACTCTTCAGAGATATCCTTCTCCTTCTCCTTCAAACTAGACTTAATAGGAATAGGTTCATCAACCCTCTGCTTCTAAGGTTTGTCATAAGGACAACATCTAATAACTCCACATCCCTTAACTCCCGTCTCATGTAAAGGTACTAGCCTATGCCGAGCTCCTTCATGCCTAACCACATAGGTGTTAGCATGACCATCAAACAAAACATTTCTGTCAAACTGCCAAGGTCTACTGAGCAACAGATGAAAAGTATCCATAGGCAATATATCACACAATATCTCATCATGGTAAGATCCAATCTGCAATTTAACCAAGCATTGTTCTTCAACTCTAACCTTAGAAACATCTTGTATCCAACTAATCTGATAAGGATTAGGATGTTTCCTTCTTTCCAAATTCAATTTACTGACCATTTCATCTGAAACAAAGTTCTCAGAACTGTCACCATCAACTATGACATTACATATCTTATCCTTGCACTTACATCTGGTTCTAAACAAATTTATTCTCTACATTGGTTCATGAACACATGCAACTAATCTCCTAGTGACAGGACATTCACCCTTCTCTAGAACATTCTCAATGCCTTCTTCAATAGCTAATGCAACTCTTTTCTTAGGACACTGCCAAATTCTATGACCAACTTCACCATAGTTATAACAAGTGTCGGTGAACTCATTCTTCCACCTTCCTCTCTATCCAACATTCTTAATAACTTGACCACTACCAAATCCCACATCAGGTTTAAGATTCTCTATCACATTACTCTTAGCAACTGTCTCACCAGTTTTACCACCTTGGTTCCTATTGTTCTATTTTCCTTCATACTTCTTATTCAGCTTCTCTTCAATCTTCAATGCCATCTGATAAGCATCACCGATTGTTGTCATCTTCACAGTAAGTAACTCTTCCTGAATACTAGGTCTCAAACCATAGATATACCTAGCAACCTTTTCTTTATCAGCTTCAGAATGACCAGTCCTAATCAAGATTCTATAAAACTCCTCGGTATACTACTATACCGATTTGTTAGTCTGCTTCAAAGCTTGCATCTTCTTAAACATGTCAAATTCATAATCCATCGGAATGAATTGTTTCTTCAACTTGTCAACCATTCGGTTCCACTTAGTGATCTTTTCATTTTCTCTTCTACCTCTTTCCAACTGAACTTCTCTCCACCAGATGTTCGGATGACCCTTCGACTTAGTCTTTGCAAATCTAACCCTATCAGGATCTTCTATTTCTTCATACTCAAAGTATTCATCAATCTCATTGATCCAATCAATCAATTCTTTTGGCCTAAGGCTTCCAGCAAATGTAGAAACTTCAATCTTAGGTCTTTTCCCAATCTTAGACATAGTTTTCAGAATTTGATTCTCCTCAGTATCTCTAGCTTCTTCAAAATGATCTTCCTCAAATTCATCAGCACTATCCTCTTTCAAGGTAGGCTTCTTCTTTCTCAATTCCTCTTGTAGGTCTTACACTTGTTTCTGCAAAGCCCTAAAATCATCAAGACAAAATTCACCAGTAGCTTCCTCTTCCTTAGAGATCTCATGATTTCTCCTTGGAGGCATCTTCAAATCAAGATCTAGATACACAAGATCCACTCAGCTCCAACAGGAATAGACTTTGCTCAAATAGGAACAAACTTATCTCTGATACCACCTGATGCAGTCAAAGCTGGTGGTCCAATTAAGGACTGGCCGACCTTGTAGCCAAACCAATATGCAGCAGAAATACACAACAACAACAGATCTAAAATCGAGCAGGTGTCTTTATTCATCAAATCACCATTTACATTAAATGTGCCAGGCTATAAGGCCTTCCCGATTACGACCAATTTACAATGCAAGTAACAGTCTACAAGATCTCGCAGGATCCAAATCTTTTCCCCAACATCAACATCCAACTAGCCCAAGTCTGTAACACACAGCACACTGGTAGGCACCTAGGAAAGATCTAAACTTGTACTCCAACTTCCAAACAATCTTCCTGCTCCTAAGCTCGTAGGCTACTAACCTTCCTTCCAACAAACTGATGCCCCTAAAAAAATACCTAAGCATCCTATAAATATTGATTCCTAGCCACAAGTCAGCTGATGAAACAATAAACCCCTACAAACAAATATTAAATGCTAAAACATCAGTCGGCTCTCACATAGCCTTACAAAATAAATAAACTCTCAAAGATGGCCCCAAACGGTCATCAGATCCACATAGAAGAATGCAACACGCCAAATCTAGTTCTCCACACGTCCAACGGTTAATCTATAACACGAGGAGTGTGACCCAAATTAAATGCACCAGTTAGCCAAGCTGATCTATCCAAACAATCCAGTTAGTAAGCAAGAACACCAAGCAACAGAAGAAATAACCGAGCACCAGTCGACCGACCATGCCAAGCATGACCGAGCAACGCAGTTATCACTGAGCGCCAGTGAACCAATGCCTTCAGTCACTGAGCATTCTTCAGAGACCGAGCACCCCGGTAACCACATAAACCGAGCAACCAGTCTCCCAAATCGAGCAAGAAATCCACCAAACCAAGATCAAAACTAACAATCTACCTTCAAAGACAAACATATTTTTGGTTGATACAGGATTGCCAAGAATCCTAGGATGCTCCTGCATCAGTTATGAAATGGATAAATGGTAGTAGATGTTAGTCTAAACTATGGTTTAGTAATATGGATTTCTTGTTGTACTATGAAAGGTGTTATTCAGATTTTATGAATATCATGATTATTCAATTAGGATACTTACTAAAATAAAGTATTTAGAAACATGATTTAAGTGGTAACAATGAGGTATGATGGAAATTAATGCACCATAATCTACCTAGAATATAGACACATAATAATCAATTATGATTACACTCACCAAAGGGTTTTCATTTTAATAAGACTCTATGGATTTAATCCACCATTGTTCTAGCAGAGTGATAAGCAATGTATACTAAAAATTGTGATCATCTTGGCATTGGCTAAAAATGTTTCCTTTATGTTAGGGGAAGATAATTCAAACATAAAGACTCAAATCTCACTACGGATATGTGTTAACACAGACGAAGAATGCATGATATCAAATAGTTGAATTAAATTGCAAATATAATAGGAACCTCGTATCAATAGCCTTATCCCTATGTATAAGAGGGGGATATTCTATTAAATAGAATCAATAGAATCTACCCTCGTATGGATATGAATAAGGTTATGGGTATGCACTAATTGCTAATGTTGCAATTGCAACAAGTGATGCAAAAGGGGTTGGGTTTGTGTTTCTTAGAAAAACTCCTCTCCTTTAACTATTGTTAAGTGTGAAATCAAGAATTGTAGATATGTTTAGCATTCTTCTCAAATATTTAATTAGCTAACAATAAGAGAAGGAAACATTTTCCTACTCAATAGAAAATTTCTTATCTTAAATGTTATCAAAATTGATGAGATGATTTAGTCATTGTTATAGCCATTTGAGTCACTTTATCAAATGCAATATATTTCTTCTTTATGTGAAGTGGCTAACAACGATCTTGGTCAAAAGGATTTGTGGCTTGTAGTTATGCATGGTGTGGATAAGGAGCATCATATATCAGCAAAATAGCAGACTTGAGAAAGATAAAGTCTGGCTGGATTATGAGGAGCATTCATAGTGGAAGGAGTTAATATAACATGTCAATTCTAAATATGTCTGATCTACTTTCTAAAATCTGTATAGGGCAATACTAGAGGTTTTTCTTCCCTTCATTCTTTTCCTCCGATGCCCTTTTGAACGGATGTGTAAAAATATATTCAAGAATTAATAAAACAATGGACTAAGCCTTTTACCGAGCAAAAAAAGAGTATATATCAATATAATACTATAAATTTATATCAATATATTAATATAATAACAAAATAGAATTTATAAATATATTTTATAATATTATAATAGATAAATGATCAGGATCCTCCCCCCTCGGCTAGCACTACGTTGGCACCTGAGGTGGCTTTCTCTAGGTTGTGCCCATGTTTTTTTTGATGAATAGTTGATGGTATTTGTAACTGTTTCAAACTTGATCGTTTGAACTCTTGCGAGATGATCCGTATCCCCGATATTTTTTTTGTGAATATGTATTTTATATTATAAATTAATAGAAAGGACACTATTTATCAAAAAACAAATAAATAATATAATTATAAATAATAATATTTTAATAAATACATAAATATAAGGTACCTTAAGATTTATATAAAATAATAATAACTAAATATAAATAAATAAATTAATAATAATAAATTATAATATTTAATTAGAAGTAACTATCCATACCAATAAGGTTAATATGGAAATACATCAAAGGAGGACACATAAAATCAACGTCATGGTCAAAAGATATTAATGGCAAGAAATGGCGATCATTCAAAAACAGACTCCGATGGAAAACAGTAATGAATGATCCAAACTCAGATACACGATATATGTCATCAAATTAGTAAAAGGGCCTTTGAATAGAAATTTCTGGACAATGGTTATGAAGGCAAGGTGCGATTAGGGGAATCAACGATTTCATAAGTTTGACCGATATTATTAATCACATGATATATTATTATGAGAAGACTATGATTTATGTCTAAGCACATATTAGTAGATGTTAAAAGTATCGATTAAGAATGATAGAAGAGGTGCAAGTAAGATGAATGAAGGTGTCGGTTGAGAGCATCATCTCATCGCACTCGTATAGGAGGGAATCAATTCCTCTCATGGGGAGGAATCATGGAAATTGATATAGATATCTCTTCCAGTCCCTCCGCACGCACAACAACCCTTTAATTTTGGGTTGCATTAATACAAGTGCTACATTTTAGTATATCAAATAAATACTTATACAATTGAAAGTCTTATCAGTCCAATACAAATACCCTGCATAGTTGGTTAAACCAAACTAGACAAGTCAATCTACTTAGAGTATATTGCCATTTAACAAGAAGATCATACAAGCAAATCATAAGATAACGCCTTAACATCAAAAGCCAAAGTTTACATAGAGTAAATCATATTCATTCGAAGAGTCCATTGCATCGACATATACTTGCGATCCATATTATAATATAAGTGATATCAACATTATAATTATGACAAAGCCAATTAAATAGTTTTATAATTGTAAGAGCTTACATAAAGGGGCATTACAACAGTATCAAAGTGTTGCAAATCAATCGTTATATTTCATAGTCCCGACAGGGGACACAACTGAGGCCTTGTTTGGTGCTTTAGAGTTCTTGACAAGTCTATGAAATCAACTCTTTGGATGTAGAGTCAAAGACAAACAATTGAATGTAACATTATTATGTAGGAACAATGATAAGTGGAGGCTTGAGAGGTTGTTCATATGTACACAATTTTCTTTCATGTTGGAGGAAAAGAAGAGAATGAGAGTGAACGTATAGTTATCTCATTGCATTGGGCTTTTTTATTGGTGGAATTTTTATTTTCAAGGGTTTTTCCATGTAAATCTTATGTTATGTGACGATCTTATTTTGTTGATTTGTGCCTTGTAGCTACAATCTTATGTGATGTTATGATTTGTTTATTGTTCTTAAAGTTTACATAATGAAGTGTTGTTAAAAATGATATGTTGCCTGATTTTTAGCACCATAAAGAAGATAGATCTAATCATGACAATTTCATATCTAGGAGCAGAGTAATCTTTGAGGAATCCCCCTCTTTAAAAAAGATATAAATTCTTGGCGAATCTTTCATTTTCTTCAAAAAAAATTAATTTCTATTGTTGAATTTCTCAAATTTTTTGAAAAAAAAGTATTCTTATTAGCGATTATTTTTTAGTAACAATTTTTTTTGTAGAAAATGTCGGTGAATCTCAAACAATAAAAATAAATTAATTAGTCACCATGGTGAATACTTCTATTTTAAAAAATAGAATTCTTATAGAAAATTATTAGGATTAATGTGGAAATCTGTGATGAGTTTAAGGAATAGACTCTGTAATAATTACTTGATACCATTTATTTAAAATATAATTTAATAACCTTGTTATATTGTGTGAGACAAATGTATTGATATTTTTAAATACTAATGGCATCCAAAAAATTTTCAAGACCGTTGATTTATATTGAGATTAACAATTTGAAAGAAATTTTAGTTCCCATAAGCATTACAAACCAAATAGTAACATTTTTACCTCATAGAATATAATGAGGGTCACTAGATTATAGTTTAAGTCAGTAATGGCAACTAAAAGTTGGTGATAGATCTCTATAGTAACTAATAATCATGATATATTATTGGAGAATTAATTTAAAATTCTACAATAACTTATAAAATTCCGGCAAATCAAATCTTATCATGTATCAAATATTATGGTGAATTTTTGATTTCAAGTTTTTAATAAAATAAATTATTTTGTGATTTAAATATTTCTAAATCAAAATTTTGTAAAATCCTGGCGAATTAGGTTTCCTTAAATCATGAATTGTTAGCCAAATTTGAATTCTCAAATTTCCAAAATTAGCCAATTGGCGAATATTAGCCACTAAAAATTATATGTCTAGGAGACTTAATTTTTAGATTTACATATAAGTTTCATATTTTCATACGGTAGTTGTCCAAGACTTGCATCTCATCCATTGAAATCTTGAATTGATTATTTGGATAGGGATTGAAATTTTCCAACCTTTGGTTAGAGCTTGTATATTTCTCAACACATAAAAATGTCCTTACAACTCATGAGCTGATTTAGTAATCAAAATAAGGTCATCTGCATATAAAATAGGCTTAATCTCAAACTCTCCAAAATGAACAAATTTGCTTCTTTCTAATTTGGCCATTCTTCAATATTGTCATTGGTGTAAACCAAAGAGAGTAGGAGATAGGGGCACCATTGTTTGACCCCAATGTCACTCCTAAAATTTTCTAAAATACCCCTAGAATTTTTTATTTTGACTTTCAGCTTATCCTCTAAATAGTTTCTCTTAACTTACCATATCTCATTCCTACACATTGTTTAAGAGTTTTTTTAGAGTTAATAAAATAACAAAAATGATCTCTTTCTTCCCAAATTTTTTCAATGATGTACCTCAAAGTTATTGCATTCTTGATCGTAAAGTGTTTATGCCTAAAACTTGCTTGACCTTTTTCTTTTTTTCTTTTTCTTTTTTAAATATTTTTCTTCTACCCATTTATTAATTTTTTTTACCAACACTACTATTTTTTTCGCAAACAATGGGTTGATTATTATGGTCCTATAATCAAAAGGGTTGTTAATATCACCTCTCTTAAAATGAGGCATTGATAGGTTAGTTTTCCAATTTATTAGGAACCCTTATAGAATGATGTTTTTGAATATTCTCATAATGTATGGTGTGAGAGTTTTCATCCCTAATATGAGAAAATATACTTGAAATTTGACCAAGTCCTTTGAATTTCCTATTAGCAATAGGTGTTCAATGTTGTCATTGATGTTGACTAGCTATTTGCACTAATGCCAACCTAATGAAGAGTTGTGATTTCTTATGTGTGGAAGATGATAGTGGTTCAATATTGAGTGTTCATATATTGTTTTGATGTTTGGTGATGATATCTAGATAGTATCCAAAAGGTGATAGTACATGAAACATAATTATGCAAGAAAGAGTATTTGAAGTAATTATGAGATAATTCTCTTCATTAATCCCAATAATAAGTTGGAGGATTTAGGTTTTAGAGTTAATGTGTATGGTTTGTGAGTGTGGCACTATCACACTTTCAGGTGAATAGTATTTTAGAGGTTGACGTTATGTTTGGTTCTTAGGACTAGTTTTGAGAATGCTTTTAATTGAGGTTTCTGGGTGTGCGGTTTGGCAGACATGTTCCTAATGTATGTTTAGTGGTCTAGTTTAGTTTTCTTTGTAAGTGAAGATATATTGTTCTATGTAACTTAGTATCTTTTTATGTGTTGGAATCTAGCTAACTCGATGGATTATGTTAATTTTATTAATGGATTTTTGGTCTATATATGATTTAGAGGAAGAGTTAAGAGGATGATATGGATCTTACCATGTCGTGGTTATATTTTATTATGTTATGTGCATTGGAGAAGATTTTTGAGTAGAATGGTTAACATGTTTTAATGCTTTACAACATGTTACATTTGATGCAACTAATGAAGAATGTTGTGGTGTATGCACTTCAGTTAATTATATTATGGGAATTGTGCTATGATATATTAGGGTCTCCTTTATCTCCTTAGGTAGACCACATTGAGTGAAAGTATTCTTGGTGGCTGACTTTGTGTAAATACTACTTATCCTAACCATGGTTGACCTTGTGGAGGTTTTTGATGATCAAGTTGATAGATAAAGGAAAGAAGATGTTTGAGTTGAGTATGGATTATGTGTGGATTGAATGTGAAGTCATTATGACATAAAACCTAAAGAGAAGAGGTACGAATTGATAATATGTTTGAGAATTGACAAAGGTTGTGCCAACAAGTATTCAACATGATCAAGTGATCCTACATATTTTTAATTTATTATTTACCTATGCCTTCTTGGAGATAAAGGGTTCTTTGGTAGCTTCTACAATGTTGTATGTTGCCTTGAATAAAATGATCTTTAATGATTTTCAAGTTCTTGTTGCTAACCCTAAGGTAGTGTGCCTTAGTCTGCAAGTTCTTTTCCAGAGAGATGTGCTCATTAATCTCTAGAGACAAATATTATATTAAAGTTATTCTTATTGTGAGTGTAATTCTCATTATGGTTTTTTCCATATTGTTTTTTCTATGTAAAAATCTAGTGTTCAAGTGTATGTGTGCTCATTGAAATATCTTTTATTAATGATTAATTGGAAAAAGATAAGTCATAAGTATTTGTGAAAAAAGTTAATTTTTGTTCAATACTTATCCACCCCTCCCTTATCATTCTGGTGGTGTGTTTAGAAATGTTATTGAAGCTGAGTTTCTCTAAAGAAGATTAATCACTTGAAGAAGATCCAAAATGCTGAATGAAAGTAGTTACAAAGTACTAAAGTTTGATGGATCAAATTATACTTAATAGAAATAAATGATGGAATTATATTTGGAAATATAGTTTTTATAGTGTAAAAAATGGTAGACTTCTCCAAGTGGTGCTCCTTCTATTCTAGATGAGATCAAAGCATATGATAACAATGCTAATGCTAGAAATGTTATTGTCAATGACTTAAATGATTTTGAGTTGTTAAAGGTAATGAACTATATTATTGCAAAGGAGATTTGAAAAATATTAAGCAATTTATATAAAGGAGAGAAGAAGACCAACACAAGTCAAGTTGTAGAATCTTTAGAGTAAGTTTGAAAGCATAAGGATTATAGAAGATGAAAATATTGAAAGTTAACTACACCAAGTAAATGAAGTTGTGAGTGCAATTAGAGTTATTGGTAGAACTATGTATGATAATGAAGCTCTAAGGAAAGTGATGAGAACTATGAGTAAAGCTTGCAAACTAGATATGATATTGAAGAAGGCCATGATA